>JARLTB010000095.1:4180000-4780000 GCA_030141615.1 Unio pictorum
TGGGGGGCAACGGATGGGCTTCTTTGGAAAAGGGTGTACTTTTGAGACAGATAAAGAAATTGCAGGAAGCGCGTGATGTATTTTTGATGACGTTGAAAATGGAAGAGAGCATTACAGCCATTCTAGAAGTATCTTGCTATGACAATCTCGGCTCCTGTTGTAGAGATATTGCTGAACAAGAGACAGATAAGGAGCGGAGAACAGAATGGGAGACAGATGCTGTCATATACTGGAGAAAAGCACTAGAAAAAATAGCATCCATAGAAGGTAAGATGCTCGATTTTCCCAAAGAGGAATGGAAGTCCTATCCAGTACTAAAAGACATGTTCCAGCACCGAGAACTAGATGTTGCGATGTTGAAAGCACTTGCAGATCTGGGTGAAATACTCGAGAGGCCAGCCGAAACTCGATCAATTCTTCAAGAAATTGTGAAATTGGGTGGGGATGAAGCAAACGATCCCACAATAATTAGTTGTGAGATTAAAACTTTACTGAAGGAATATCGTTATGAGGATGCAGCTCAACTGTTAGACAAAAGCGAGAAAGAAGGGATTGAAATTAGTAGAAATTTTCGTTTGAGGGTATACCTTGAGTGTGCTTTCAATTTAGTCACTATGGGAAAGAGAGAAAACGCCATTGAAAGATTTCAACAGGCGTTTCCTGTAAACTCAATAGCTAAATCGAAGGTTGACATTTTCCTTCTATATAACAAAAAAACAGGGACAGATAAGACTAAGGTTCTCGCTAAGAAACTGGAGGAATTTTTATCTGGGAATTTCGGGCTAAGAATCACCAGAAACAGCAAGAATGTAGGTTTCGGGAAACAGAGGTGGGAAGATCAGTCAGAACAAATGGAGTCTAGCAAGCACATTGTCTTGATAATGGATACAAATGAAGTACCATGTGGTGACTTCGAATATTTCATTGGGATCGCCCAAGGCATTAGCAAGAAGAATAAATCGATTCTGAACATTATTCTTGTTGACGAGTGTACTTGTCCCCTTCAACTTATCATTTTCCCCACAATGCACTTCCAAAGTACGCAACTTAATAGCGACAATGATTTCATCCAGTGGATTCGTGATTTTATTTTTCACTTGCTACGTGTTGACGACAATGAAGATTAGCTGATTAGCCTTGCAATGAAGCTCAAAAGACTCTAATCATCAGCCTTTTGGAGTACTTAGATAATGGGCGAAATCGATATATATATTATGCGATCATGCGTTGGACTTGCTGAGTTTATTAACGTTACAAAAATCCTTTTATTCGGATATCATTGTGAACGAAGTAGTAGTATAAACTTGTATCATCAAGTTATCAAACCAGTTCGATAAAGCCGTGCGCGACAATTTTAAGTTTTACTGCGTAGTCTGCCAAAGTGTGCTAGGAAAATGGTCATATAATTTGAAGATATATTTATTGTTCTACGTAAAGATTGGGCTACTGACACGAAATTGTATTTTTCTAACAATGAGTTTTAGTTCTCCATGCTCATTTAGCCATGGATTCTTTGTTACCTGAATGAGCGACATCCACACATAACAAAAAGGTGATCTTGGATATGATTTATTGTGCCTATACCATTATGAAAGGCATATTTCTGATCATAATTTGATCAAACTTGAAATGTGGCCTTATATCATCAAGATGATCAAGATTAATGCATATTACTGGAAGGATTTTTCATCTGATTGGCTGAGCTTATTACCACTCTGGTGACAATTTTATAATATCCGCGTTGAAAAAACTAGAGTTGTGAGGTTATACTATAAAATTTATGAATGAGTTCGACTGACCCAGATTACATGCATACTTAAGACGTTATTTATATCAACGTATATGGATTTGGTAGCTCTGACCCATTCGACAACTAGTGTGTGTTGTTGCAATGATCTTGCGTTATATTTACTGATGTGGGTGTCACTTTAGAAGCTTTGTGTTTGACCCGATTTAGATCAATCCTTACATCTCATGATCGATACAATTACGTCTTTGAAAACAAAATTTACAACAGAGCTTTGAATGCTGGTACACTGAATCCATACAAGAGTTTATGATATTGTGCAAATCTTGCGATTACGATATTGGTATACATATTGCGATAATGAAATATCTTTTATGTAACTGATGGTTAACTTGTTTTTATTTATCTGTCTATCGATGTTATATGCAAGTAATCTCCAAATTTGCTTTGTCGTAATTCATGTCATAATTACAGGGTCTTATTAACATTACGCATTATTCAAAATGGTCTGAAATATTTCATGATGGTTTATACCTAGTTCTTCTATTCATTAGACTTGCACTAGTAAACACCTATTACAAAGTGAGCATTCTGACTTTACATTAAGATAGGATAATTACACAAGTATGGTACAGCTCTATAAAATATATGTACGTAGCTTCACTAGCAGTTTGACTCGTTTATTTAGTTTAACCTGTAGTGGATTTATTTGCTTGTATTTGACATGTACATCAAGATTGTATGTTGAGATTATTCTCACTTTTAACATTCGTATATGAAAAAATAAAAAATACCATCGACCGTTATTAAAAATTAGCTTTACTTAATCTTGATCGGATATCTGATTTAAAATTTGAATTTAGAGGGAGATGCTAATATTCGAAACATATAAATCAATAAATAAGATCTCGTGACAAGTTTTTCCAAAGTTTTTTTCTTTCTTAAACTTTTGAATTTATAATGATCGTTTTCACTACAAATACTAATGCTTTAGATTAATTCTTAGACAAGGACATTGATCCAAACATACACAGACTTTAAACACTTTGATAATATTTTCTGTAATTAAACAAGAGACTATTAACACTGCAGAACATCGCAGGTTACAACAGACGCCATCGTCTTTCATGTTGGATTTAAGTGGGATCCGAACTCAGTTTCATTCAGGAAATTGTATTCAATAGGACTTCTATCTTTTAATTCTTTGATTAATTTTGGATTTCATTTTATTCTCATTTTCCACTTGATATTTTAGGGAAATAAATTATTTATTAAATTTTACAAAGCGTGTTGGCTTCACTTGTTCACTGTTTTTTTTTGTAAGAGCTAGACTCGTAAGATACCAAAGACCTATACAAATAGTACTTACAGATGCCTTGCTAGGCACCATTAATACTGGCCGATATGTATCGTGTGCTGACAAATGGCGTTAAACACTACTATTACAACAATAACGATATCATTGATTTTATATAACATGCCCTCAAAGCTTCAGTAAAATTGGAATCTCCAGAGAAATAAAAAAAATTTGAAATCCTTTCATTTTGTGAATTTCTTGTTTCTTCACTGTAAAATGCATTACTGTTGTAAGAACACACAGCTTAAATAGCCGTTTTAGTAACGATTGTAACTTTGAGAACACTTTCAAGATAAGTGGTCACGTTCTATGGTCATTTTGTCACAACACATTATTCAGGATTATTCAAACAATTGTTGTGGATACAACACTTGTATTTTTTTTATTCAAAGCTTTGAGTACATAACAACTCGAAAAATCTGTCAAACTGTATAAAAATCATATTTAGCGAGCTTTTCTTTTCGATGTAAAGCATTCGCTGAAATCAACCATCATGCTCTTCATATAGATATAGCAGATGTCGGATATTATTGTCAGTGTATTCAAGACGGGATAGAGGAGTTTTATAGTCGAATGAGGAACGACACTTATGGCACAAGCCTTAATCCTATCAGCTGTATAGGAGTACGGTTTCTTTAACACAACCAATCTCTGAATGAATTCGAATTTTCTTCATGAAACTATGAACTGCATTAATACTATTAACAATCAGTATGGTCGGCATTTTGCATAGTATGAAATCATTGTCTTTATGATACAGTAGATATCCCACTAATATCTGAATGCGTATGAGTATTCCCGTATGATCATATGAACTTTAGTAATAACATATTTACATAATTCCTGTCAAGTCGGACAAGTTAATCTTGTACTTGTGAATGTAATAACTTTTTCATAATGTCTCTAAGTTATGACAAATTAATATAGTTAGGACAACTGAATATAATTACCTTCTACTGTAATTGCAAAATTAATGCATTGGTAAATAGCAGTCCTGATAATTGCATATTAACTGCTTATATCATTACTATTGGTATATTCTGCTTCGTGTTACATTAATATGCGTGACCAACCAAAAGCACGTGTGTATACACTTACCAAATATGTATGTGTTACTTTCAAATTGGTTTATTTACTGTAAATGTATGTGTTTCTGTACGGCACGTGTAATATACCATATAGATTTTCTTAATGTAAGTCTTAAAGTGAAGGGATTTAGCCTTAAATTAAATATTAAAGTTTTAGTTTATCTAGCTCCCATTAGCCAACACCTTTTTGTTAGTTTAATAAGTCAGTAGCAATAATACAACGGCATGCAGCCAATTTAGTCGAATCCAAAACTACATCGAAAATATAAGAGGCGCAGTGTTATACAGATGATATTTCAAGTGAGAACCGTTATAACCATTGTCAGCTGGTGTCAGCGCTAGGATTTTACAAAGTTGCATTATTTTCTTTCAATTTCTGTATTGTATTATATATTTAAAGTGAGAACCGTTATAAGCATTGTCAGCTGGTGTCAGCGGTAGGATTTTACAAAGTTGCATTATTTTATTTCAATTTCTGTCTTGTATTATATTTTTATAGAGTGTACTATGGTAAAGCTGAATTTCATACTCACCATCTCTTGTAGACAGCATCGTTCTAATTCCTACACGACCAGTTTAGTTTGAATAATATAAAATCTAAATTTGAATAAAATTTTGTTAAATTGCGATTCATGACAAAAATGTCTTAATAGGACTCGGAATAAAAGGTTTTGCCGTTCTTATATTATATTATATTATATTGGATGGTCTTATTCCGGCACAATATAAATAATGAGACACACACACACACACACACACACACACACACACACACAGAAACAAACGACAGAGTATGAGGCGCCTTTGGGGACAAAAGTAGGTTAAATTAGAAAGTAGCTGTTGAAATTTCGATTTCAAATGTTGAGAGCGCCAGTCTCAAATATTGAACTAAATTGCTTGTGCTGAAAGTTCTGTTTCATTTGTTGCATATCTCAATTTAATGTTATATGTTGAATTATTGTGAGGTTGTTTACTGTTCCATTGTTGTTTATACCGATTACTTGCAGCGGTGGTAAAAATTTCAATGTAGTATATCGAGAATTTCAAACGTTGAATGAATTTTTTGCGTTAATACTTCCATTTCATATGTAGAGCTTATATATTTTTCTGTTGAAATGCACAAAGATGGTAAGAAATTATATTTCCAATGTCAAGTTTTTAGATTTGAACTTTTGACTCTCACAACTGTGGTTATATTTCAATGTTTTATGTCAGATTTCAGACTTCACATGTAAAGTGAAGTTGTTTGTGCTGAAAAAGCTTCATTTCATATCTGGAGATCTTAGATCTTAGCTGTTCAATTACAAGACGGTGGTTGAAAGTTTTATTTTTTATGTTCAGGTTTTTCATGTTATCCGATGATTAACATAGCACTAGTTGAAAGGTTAGTTTCCTATTTAGAGAATTCCAATATCATGTGTTGAGTCGAATTGTGTATTGTCAATTCTTTCAACAGTAAATGCAATGTTAAAGGACACTTTATTCGTTTTTAGACAAGAACTGTATGCACATTAGAAATGATACTATTAAAAATTCAGACTACAAGTAGGTTTTTTTGTTTTTTTGTTTGTTTGTTTTAGTGTTTAACGCCATTTTTCAGCACTCTAAAGGCTATACTTGGCGGCCAGTATTATTGGTGGAGGAAGAACCCAGGAAAACCCCCTGAAAGAACCACCGACCCACGAGAAGCTACAAGCAAGCTTTCTCACATAACTACATTAGCCGAATCTTGGATTAGAATCCACGCAGACAACAGAGTTGAGACGCAGTAATCCGTAACGGAAAGCGCTTTCGACCACTCGGGACACTACTACTACAAGTAGGTATTGGTAGAGTTAAGAACACTTAATTATTGAAGTGTCCTTCAAGCATTTAAGCCAAGAAAACTTATTCCATTCGTTTCTATATCCTTTGCACTTTCAACCTACGAAAGTTTTCATTTTCCTTTTCAACGTCGTTTTATTGATAATTTTCGTCACCAACGTATGGAGAACAAATAGCGTTTTTATTAAAATAAATTATCGAATAAGTTTTGTTTGTATTCAATTAAAGTCAAAAGGGTACAATAACTATGTATTCATTGTAGCATAATGTTATTAAAAGGGATGGTGTTTAATTTTTAGGCATGTGTGTGGCAAACATTTTTACTTTGTTGTTCACTTGTAGCAAGAAAACTAGTGTGCCTCAAAAATATTTTCCCCTGAGTACTATGTAAAAGTTGAAAGAACTTACACATGAGCTGGAGATGTGCAACTGGAACATTGTTAGTCTCTGCGTGGTGCGCTGGAACAAACTGTAATGAAATAACAATACATGAAGAGTATAAGCTCTACTTCAGCGGAAGAGGGGACCAACACAGTCATGGTGTTGGATTTCTTGTCCACAACGGCATTGTGAACAACATAATGGGTTGTTGGCTAGTCACTAGCAGGCTCCTTAGCATCCGCATAAGGGCGAATCCCTTCAACATTACAATCAGACAAGCGGAGGCTCAGCGTCGATCTATGATGACAACAAACTGTAGAAATTTTACAACCAAATGCAAGATATCATTGACAACTCACCAAAGAAGAACTTTTGTATAAGGAGACTGGAATTCAAAGGTGGTACTTTAATCACAGATAAACTGGTAAAGCACATGTTAACCCTTCTGCAATGCAGACGCAAATGAAAGAGGACCCATGCTCTTGGAGTTTGCGACCAACAACAGTCTTGTCCTAGCCACCACATCCGGCCCTCACAAAGCATCTCGAAGATTTATCTGGCACAGTCCTGATGTTCAACATCACAACCAGATTGATTAAAGCTTGGTGAAAAACGATTCTGCACAGGATCTGTTAAGTGACCATGTATTATGAATGAGAATCTTTCGCATCCACCTAAAAATGATAAAAACGCCTAACCAACCATGAATCAGATTTAACCTAGAAAAACTAAAAGATACAAAAGTCGCAGAAACCTTCCAAGCAATGATAGATGTTAAATTTGCACCTTTAACAACCCTGGACAGCCAATACACCAATCTCGAGTCCTTAAAAACCACATCCAACACAATTGTGACTAGCACAGCTAGCGAGATCATTGGCAAATATCGTCTAAAAAAGAAAACTTGGGTCAGAACAGATGTCATTTAACTATGCGACAAAAGAAGAGAACTGAAAAAGAAATAATGAGATCATGAAGGAGGTAGAAATTACAGAGAGCTAAACGACATGATCAGGAAAATCATGGAAAGCAAATGAACCCATAAACTGTGACCACCATCCAAGACAAATAAGGAAAATGCCTCACAGAAGATCAAGAGATTCTCAAGCCAAGGGCATAATACTGATCAGAATTGTACAATCATAAGACTCAAGGAGATCCATCAGTACTAAAATGCAAACAGGCAGAAGAAATTAATGACAACCCCATTCTCCGTGAAGAAGTATAAATTGTAGTTAGGTCACTAAAGAAAAGAAATTAAGCTGACGTAGACTACACACCAGCAAAGCTCATTAATGCAGGAGAGGAAGAGACAATCACAGTCCTGACAACAATCTGCAACAAGATATTGCAGACAGGAGATTGGCCCACAACATGGATCATCGTGCTCCACAAAAAAGGAAACCTATTGCTATGCCAAAATTACAGAACCATCAGTCTGATCAATCACCTGAGTAAAGTCATGCTGAAGATGATTCTCAACAGACTAAAACCTCAAGCAAAGCAATTATTGCTTCAGATCAGGCAGGCTTCAGAGTAGTAAGGAGCACCACATAACAAATCTTCAATTTCAGACTCCTTTGCCAGAAATGACTTCAGCATCAGCATAATCTATAGTCTCTATAAAGTTAAAAAGGCCTTTCTTAAGGCATGGCATGCGTCCTTATGGGCAACAATGAGGAAGTACATCAGCTCAAACATGGTGTTACGTCTATTGGATTTAAATTATTTATTTTTAATTGTCAAATCCAAATTTGTCATTTAGGGTTTAAAATTCATTAATTGGGAGATTATTCTGGAAATTCAGGCTGACCTAGACTCTAGCTGTAAACACAGGTTCACCTTGGCTTGTTGACCTCATTTCTGACCCTTCTTTAGAGAGTGTAAACAAGCCTTCGAAATGATTGGCTAGATTCAAAAATATCCTTTTATTTTTAGTAATTAGTGGCTGATTTTCCTCTGGATCATTTTATTATTACGTGATTTGGTAAAGGTTGCCTCTTCCTCTGACCTTCTATGAATTTCCAGAAAATCACGTGATCCCTTGTTTACATAAAAAACGGGTATTTAAGTCATTGTACTGGGAGAGAGATTCAGTAGAATCTGGGCTTTAAAGTTAATAGTTATGTTTTGAGTTATATTGTAAATTGTGTCAATTCGTTGAAGCAAGAGGATTTATTTATTTATTTGGAGGAGAAAACATGTGCTCATAATTTCATTTGAATGATAATAAAACAAGAACTGCATCACGTGACATTGTCAGCCATTTTGGATTACATCGTCAAGATTCGAACCTGGAACTATTAGAACATTTATTTATCAGGACTCTTGCAATTCCATTAGTGGATTATTTTGTGAATTATATATTTGTTGGATTTGATTCTCTAAAACAGTAAGTTTATTTATTTTATGAAAATAATTGTACTTAATAAATTAATTGTTAAAGTTTTACAAGCTTGTTAGTTTTCACTTCTTTCTGTGTTGCTGCTTATTCGAGCCTAAGCCCGTAACATAGAAATTGGGATCTCGTCTTGGGATAGAAATAAATTGGAATTTAAATTTGAATGTCCCCTAGTTTTTGAAAATTTTAAATCTTTAGTGAGACTGACAGGATTGTATTAAAATGACATCTAAGGTGGAAATATTTCTTTCTAATCCTACCCAAGAGCAATTAGATCTTTTCAAAAAAGATGAGTTGATTCAGCTTGCCAGAAAATATGATCTTTCTGAAGTCAAGGCTTCTTTAATGAAACAAGATATCAAAAAGATTTTGGTTCAATATTTGGTGGAAAAGGATGTTTTGGGACAAAGTGCTTTGATTTCGGTCAGTAAGTCTACATCAGACTCTGACGTTAAACTAAAGGAATTAGAATTAAAATTCCAGATGTAATTAAAGTTGAAGAAGCTGGAATTTCAGGAAAAGGAGAAAGAGAGACAATTTCAAATTGAATTACAAAAAGAGCAGATGCGGATTGATAGATAGAAAGAAGAGAAAGAAAAGCAAATTGAATTACAAAAAGAGCAGATGCGGATTGATAGAGAGAGAGATGAGAAAGAGAGACAATTACAATATGAAAAAGAAGAAAGAGAGAAACTAAAAAGGTAGAAAGAAAGACAATTACAATCTGAAAAAGAGGAGAGAGAGACATGAAAGGGAGAAAGACAGGCAATTTGAATTACAAAAAGCAGATGCGAATTGAGAAAGAGAGAAAGAAGGAAGAAAGAGAATTTCAAATTAAAATGAAAGAAATAGAGCTGGCAAGTGAAAATCACCATCATACTTCAAATTTAAATTTTCATTTAGCAAATAATATTTGATTAGTGCCCCCTTTCAAAGAAACAGAAGTAGACAAATATTTCATTCTTTTTGAAAAAATTGCATAAAATAAAATTAAAGTGGCCAAGAGAGAATTGAACTCAGTTACTACAACGTGTACTTACTGGTAAGGCTAGTGAGATTTACACTTCACTGTCCGTTCAGCAAAGTAGTGATTATGATGTGGTTAAAGAATGCATTTTAAGGGGTTATGAGTTAGTCCCTGAAGCTTATCGACAAAAATTCAGAAATTACAGAAAAGAAGCTGGACAAACTCATGTCGAATTTGCTAGAGAAAAGGAGCAGTTGTTTGATAGATGGTGCTTAGCCAAGAAAGTCGAACAAGATTATCAAAATTTCAAGCAAATTATATTAATTGAAGAGTTAAAAAACTGTGTCCATAGTGATGTTAAAACTTATCTTGATGAGCATCAGATTGAAACCTTGGAAAATGCTGCTCGAGCTGCTGACGAATATTCTTTGACACATAAAGTTTCTTTTGTTAACAAGATTCCTACTCAACAATCTTTTGGGAGGAAAGTATTTCCGCCTAATTCAAGCCCTTCTAAAACTCAAACTAGTACAACTTTCAAAAATCAGACTTCAGAGAAGTTTGATTCTAGATCCTTGTCTCTTCCGACGAGTAACTTTTGCAAGAAAAAAGGACACGTTATTTCTGATCGCTATAAATTAAAAAATAGGCATCAGAATCAAGAGAGACCTGTTCCAAATGCTCTTATTTCCAAGAGGTCAAGGTCACAGTTTTGTATTGAAAGCAATACAATTGTTGGGTCTAATAAATCCCAGTCTGGTTTTGATGTGGAGAATTATGAACCATTCATATCGAAGGGTTCTATATCACTCTTGGGTGATTCAGCCAATCACACCCCTATTAAAATTTTAAGGGACACAGGAGCTTCTCAAAGTCTTTTATTATCAGGTACTTTGCCTTTTTCTGAGAAGTCTTCTTCTAATGAAAGTGTTCTTATTCAGGGAGTAGAATGCGGCTTTGTTAATGTTCCTCTCCATTGTGTAAATTTATCATCAGACTTAGTGTCAGGACCTGTGACAATCGGAACAGTCTCGGTTCTACCCGTTGAGGGCATCGATTTATTGCTAGGCAACGACTTAGCTGGGGACAAGGTTGTGGTTAATCCACTTGTAACTGACAAGCCTAATTTGGATCAGAAAGTTGATCCAATTGAAAAAGCCATCCCTGATATATTTCAAGCTTGTACGGTTACCAGAGCTATGGCAAAGAAAGCTCTTGAGAGTGAAGTTGAAAAGGTCAGTATTCCTTTAGCTGACACATGCATGGGTCGGGTTTATGTTGAAGTGGGCAGTATTCCAATGGCTGACACATGTATAGGTCAGGCTTTTGATGAGGTCACATTTACTTCTTGTTTAGATCAATCAGAAAGTATTGATCATAGTGATCCTCTTTTAACAACCCATTCTCTTTATTCTAATCAGGGAGATGATCTTGAGAATGATGTTGAAGAGGCAGCATTCCTTCAACTGACATTTGTATAGGTCAGGTTTTTGATGAGGTCACTTTTACTCTTGGTTTAGATCAATCAGAAGGTATTGATCATGGTGATCCTCTTTTAACAACTCATTTTCTTAATCAGGGTGATAAACTACAGTCACTTGTCGTCGAACAGGAAAAAGATCCTGAGATCTCCTGTTTGTTTCAAAGGGTCATAAATGAGACTGAAGTCACTGAAGTTCCTGTCTGCTATTTCTTTAAAAATGGAATTCTTATGAGAAAATGGAGAACTCCCGAGGTACCTGCTGGTGATGAGTGGTCAGTGAACTATCAAATAGTAGTTCCAAAACCTTACAGACAGGAAATACTTAATCTGGTCCATGAAACTCATTTGGCTGGTCATTTAGGGATTAATAAAACGTATCACAAGATCTTGACTCACTTCTATTGGCCAAAAATCAAAATTGATGTGAATTCTGCTGTGCTAGTGTGGCTTTCTTAGGACATTTTGTGGGACATAGACAAGTTAAAAGGTTGAGGCTATTTCTAGATAATATAATTGCGGACACTCTTTTCCGTGTATAACAATTTGGTATACTGTGTAGTTTATACTATTTCTTTTAATCTCAGATGTAAATTGGTTTGTGATAAAAGAAAGTTTTATCATATAAACCTTTCTTTTTACTTTATGGGGAAGGTGTTACGTCTATTGGATTTAAATTATTTATTTTTAATTGTCAAATCCAAATTTGTCATTTAGAGTTTAAAATTCATTAATTGGGATGTTATTTTGGAAAATTCAGGCTGACCTAGACTCTAACTGTAAACACAGGTTGACCTTGGCTTGTTGACCTCATTTCTGACCCTTCTTTAGAGAGTGTAAACAAGCCTTGGAAATGATTGGCTAGATTCAAAAATATCTTTTTATTTTTAGTAATTAGTGGCTGATTTTCTTCTGGATCATTTTATTATTACGTGACTTGGTAAAGGTTGCCTCTTCCTCTGACCTTCTATGAATTTCCAGAAAATCACGTGATCCCTTGTTTACATTAAAAAAACGGGTATTTAAATCATTGTACGTTAATAGTTGTGTTTTGAGTTATATTGTAAATTGTGTCAATTCGTTGAAGTAAGAGGATTCATTTATTTATTTGGAGGAGAAAACATGTGCTCATAATTTCAATTGGATGATAATAAAACAAGAACTGCATCACGTGACATTGTCAGCCATTTTGGATTACATCGTCAAGATTCAAACCTGGAACTATTAGAACATTTATTTATCAGGACTATTGCAAATCCATTAGTGGATTATTTTGTGAATTCTATATTTGTTGGATTTGATTCTCTAAAACAGTAAGTTTATTTATTTTATGAACATAATTGTACTTAATAAATTCATTGTTAAAAGTTTACAAGCTTGTTAGTTTTCACTTCTTTCTGTGTTGCTCCTTATTCGACCCTAAGCACGTAACACCTGGTTCGGGTTGTTGAGCACCTCCATGAAAAAGCCACCAATACTGTACTCATCAGTGGCATCAGAGGAGATTGGTTTCAAATAACAGTTGGAGTCAAACAAGGAAGTATAATGTTACCTAAACTCTTCAACATTTTCTTGTAAAGGATCATGAGAAATGGCTTGCATGACGACAAGGGCACTGGCAGCATTGCAGGAAAAACAATCACCAATCTTAGCTTCGCAGATGACTTTGATGGTTTAGTAAGAGAGTTAAAAGAACTGGCAGGCTTGGTTGAGTGACTAAGCACAACCTCCACATGATACGGTATAGATTTTAGCATCGAAAAACCAAACCGATGCAAACAACACCAACGACATCAGTGCAGAAAAAAGGTCAGTGCAGAGAAGCTGGAAAGAATCATAAGCTTCAAATACATGGCATAAGTTATCATAGATGAGGGCTCTAAACCTGAACTACTTTGTAGGATTGCCAGGACAACAGCAGCAATAATAAGATTGATGCCGATATGGAAAGATTCCAACATTTCTTTTTGTTCCAAATTTGGACTGATGCGGTCGATTGTCATATCCAACTTTCTGTATGCTTGTGAAACATGGACGCTCACATCAGATCAGCAAAGAATGATCCAAATTTTCGAAATGAGATACTACCACAAGATCTAGACCATTCATACATTGACCATCAACCAACGAAGATGTACACAACTGGATTCACCGAACCATAGGATAGTATGAAGATCTCCTGACCACTGTAAAAAAAGAGCAAACTGAACTGGTATGGGCATGTCTCAATATCATCTGGACTGGCAAAAGCAACCTTGCAAAGTACAATGTAAGGCTGCAGAAAAAGAATTACGTGAAGAGAACATCTAGTAGTGGACAAGCATGTAATTTGAAGACTCCCAAAGGGCATTAGAGAACAGGGAAAAATGGAGAGAATTGGTTGTAAAGTCAACTGCGGTGCCCAAACGACCTCATGGAATAAAGTTATGATGATGACGATGACACTTGTATCAAGAAAAACTAGTGTGCCTCAAAAGTATTTCCCCCTGCATTTAGTAATCCGCATAATGAATTCTCTTCATTTTATAATGGCGAATACCATATTTGATGATAATCTCAATATAAGAAAATGATGCGGTCGATTGTCATATTCATCTTTCTCTGTGCTTGTGAAACATGGACGCTCACATCAGAATCAACAAAGAATGATCCAAACTTTTGAAATGCGATACTACCGCAAGATTTAGGGCATCACATACATAGACCATGAACCAACGAAGATGAGCACAACTGGATTCACCGAACAATAGAATCTTATGAAGGTCTCTTGACCAGTGTAAAAAAAAAGATCAAACTGAATTTTTATGGTCATGTCTCAATATCATCGGGACTGGCAAAACGAATCTTGCAAGGCACAGTGTAAGGGTACAGAAAAAGAGGTAAGCGTAACAAAACATGGGAAGACAACATCTAGGAGTGGACAAGCATGGAATTTGGAGATTCCGAAAGGGCAGTAGAGAACAGGGATAGATGGAGAGAATTGGTTGTAAAGTCAACTGCGTTGCCTAAACGACCTCATGGAATAATGGTTTTGATGATGACGATGACACTTGTAGCAAGAAAAATTAGTGTGCCTCAGAAGTAATTGTTCGCAAGAAAGGCACCTTTGTTATGACTCATTTCCAAGTATTAAGTCCATCAAGGAGTTTAGCAAATATAAGACACTTTATCTAAAATCTTTTTGTAAACTTTAAACGAATGTGACCCTGACAACAATGACATATGGGTAAGCAAGCAATCCGCATAATGAATTCTCTTCATTTTATAATGACGAATAGGATATTAAGAAAAGATAAAAAGCAAATAGAAGCAACGTTTCTGTAAACTAGAATCCAAGGTGAAAGTGGCTAATGAGCTTATTATAGAATCAATTACTTTAAGACATAATTATTTATAACAAGTATGTCGAGACTCTACAAACTGGTTTAGGAAATGTACGCAAATTATTAACTGAAGCAAAAAATCTTTAACTTAGGAATAGGGAATATTATGTCCACTTTCCACTATCATCAGCTCGAAAATATAATATGAGTGAACCACTGAAGGGTATAAAATGATTACAGTTAACTACTTTTAGCTGATATTTGTGGTACACACCAAGACGTAGTCCTACATGTAAGACCTGACGCTGATATTTATGTTTTGGTCGTCAGGGTCTTACTGCCTAACGAACCGCGCTGTGTAGTGTATTTTGAACTCTGCTGACAGGAGAATAAGAGGTGAAATTTTCATGATTATCACATACTTGGCCAAAAATGTAATCATTCATCAACATATTTAAGAGTTATTGATGTACTTTGTTATCTTGATCGTGATCGACTCAAAATCTGACACTAGCAAATGAACGCATTTTATGTTCCTTTGACACTTTTTCAATTGGTTGCAATTTTCAATTGGTGGTTGAGGAATGCCAAAATAGGTTTCAACAAGGCCGTTTTATTTTAACGAAACGAAAGTAACAAAGTATCAAGTATTTGAACAGCAAGCAACGTTTCGTTTCGTTCAAGAAACATTTTCAGATTTGAACATACTTCGGCATACCTCGACTAGTGTCGCATTTCAACAAATTCAAATGTATGTCAACTGAACAAGAAAATGCGCCTATTTGCAAGTGTCAGATACTGGTTCCACCAGGATAAAGACAGCCTCGTAAGTATATTAATTAAAGATAAATTAGTGAAAGAGTGTCGATATAGGTTGCCAAGTATGTGCAATTTTCCTGAAACTTTGACTACTCGTTCCGATGTCAACGACATTGGAACACACTATGCAAGGCCGTTATTCGGATCGTTAAGACAAAGCACCTAACCAAAATGAACATGTGCTATGCCTTACATGTAGGACTAACCAAGACGCATCTACATATAAAGTTCTATTGCACCAGGACTTACACAACAGAGGAACTAACCAAATAAGTGTTGAAAGAAAATACAACTGAAAGCAGCCTACTGTTATAAAGATTTTTTTTAAAAATCTAGAAACAAATTGAAAATCATTAGGGATTTTGTTTAGACTGTGTTATCGAGGGAACCAGTCATGTCTCCCGATCATAAACCTTATATTTATCTCATGACGGCATTCTAAAATACATGTAATAGAATTAAGATCACACATAAATGAAAACTATGTGCGAGATTAAAAACAAAAATATACATAAAACAATTCTTCCATACTTATGGGAATGTCTTGACATTGGAAATTTAACTTTCAACTTCAGTTGTGTAATTCAGCAGTGACAATTCTAAACTCGCCAACTTTCAACACAACTACATTGTGAAGATTGTCCTTATTTAGTTTGGGATGGGGTGCTCTCAGTTCATTTAAATTAATACAAAGGACCCACCCTGGCTCGCTTTTTCATTGAAATAGTGATAGAGAGATGTAGCAAAGCTTTGAACCCCCAGTCAGCGGTGCCGACAGTTAAATTAATGAATACACAAAATGTCAAATTCAAATAACAACAATTTAATATACTTCAATAACAATCATCTCTCAAATAAAATTCAACTAAAGCCATATCACTCGATCAAGTGACGGCCTATTTCATCCTTTGAATTAGCGTGTGAAATGTTCCTCCTGCCCTGAGTTCCTAGTCATCTGCATGATTCTTCCTTTTTCGTTGCCTTTGTCTCTCTCTGTTCTTTCTTCTTTTTTTCTCCCAGAGACTTGGATCAACTGCACTGGTGTAATTCCCTCTGGTCCCTAAAAGCTTTTGTACTGAAGCTCCAGGTTATTCCCAGAATAACAAATTCCCCCAATATCGAATGACGTTGGAGTAGCTTATTTCCCTTACATCCCGCAAGATGCTTGTAGCACTACAACTTTAAATTCACAAGATAACATATTTAAACTTGCGATTGTAATGTCTGGCAACGCCTTGCTCAATTCCGATTGAATGCTGGGTCATTTAATGATCAGACATCGTCAATAACCGTTGTGTTATTCATCAAATACAGTTTAAAAACGCGACATATGAAATGAAACTTTGAATATGTGAAACTGGAATTCTGGCCAACATTGATATTTCAACCATCACTTTGTAATTCAACATGAAAAAAATCTACAACCTCGACACATAAAATGTGACTTTCAATCACCGTTATGTAATTCAACAAATGAAGTTGAAAAACTCGAAATATGATACCCAATTCTGAGCAAAAACAATTTGATTCAACATGTGAAATTGGAATTCTCGGCATATAACATTGACACTTCAACTGCAACTTTCTTGTTGAACCAGCTTGTGGCCGCTATGGCGCCCCAAACAGGGCAGAGGCTGGATGAAAGAAATGACTGCATTAGTCTACAACTCGATCGATTATTGTTTAGTTTAGTACACCTAGTTGTCAGGTGCAAGACGTAATGGAATGTGTATTTGCGTTTTAACCTGTGCCGAATTAAAATGCGTGCAAAAAACATCATCATTCAACCTGTCGTTGGATTTGTTTGGAAAAGAAATTACGGTAAGTACTATCAGAAATCTTTAAGATTTAATAAATTATATTATCATGCAGGACGATGCGTGAAATAGAGAGTGGGAAGTGTACTGTTTGCACCTGTGAATTGGTCATTGTTTTTTTCCGTTATAGATTAGTGTTAATGGTCGATACAGTACGGGTGTGTGGGGAAGGGTTCCAGGATAATAAACAAGTGACTTTAAATGTTGGTAATAGTGATGTTCCATTTATTTCCATACGTATGCTGTAACACTTAGCAGTAAGCTTGTGAAATAATAACGTACAATACAAAAAGCGACACTTTCTTGTCAACAGACCAGGAAGTTGTACATCAATATTGTATTTGTAAGCAATTAAACAAAACTGTCACCGACATTTATTAATAATCACTGAGTAGTAAGAAAAAAGTTGATTATGTTTAAAACTTTGAGAAATAGAACATAAACTGCTTTTCTGCCTATACTGTTTACAAATAAAATAGTTTGTAGTCAGACCTGATAATCTGGAGAAGATATCCTAATGAAAGGTATGGAGGCCTGCACTGGCCATTAACATCTTATGAGAAACACAATGACACAGTCGTACATGTATTTTGGCAATAACAAAAACGAGAATAAGGTCAGTGAAAAACTTTATAATCATCTCCAAACTGAACAATATAAATTTGTTTAATACAATTTGTTCATACGTCTTCCGTAATAGGATGTACGTTTATCATTCTGTTACTGCTTTTGCGGACTCTATTTAATTATATTTGCCATTTTTCCTGATTTTACTATCATTTCTGGTTTATCATTATGTAACCAACCGACATGTCTACAGATTATTATCTGAATTGTAACTTTTTGTAAACTAAATTGTTGGAACACATAGCTTCCTAGTATACTGAATTATAATATTGGTCACAACAATGTTGGCAACCTGCTCTTGAGCGAATATCCCTGTCATCTTTATCAAATGATATAGTTGGTGCCAAAACCTCGTACTATGATACACAACATTGATTCCGCTGTAGATGTAAAAACCGGTGGAATGGGCTACTTCCGTCAGGTCGATTTTTTAAGAAAGGTATTGTGACCGTAATGGTGAAAATAAAGGTTAACTCCCCGACTGGATTCAGGATATGGTCATTTAAGAGTTATGCGTTGGTGCGTCACTGTCTTTTGAATGAATATGTGTAGTTTTTTAGTCTTCTTGCGATTCTGAAGCGATAAAAGACTCGTGATAAAAGTCGAATCGAGCGAATGGTTGTGGTCACGCTTGCACTCCTTGTGTTTATTTATATTACCGATAAGGGGAATTCATTTTGTCGGAGATTTCGCCGTACTTTATTGATAAAACGTCAGACTCCTGTGTTTATACACATCTAGCTATGCCTCTCATTCGTAACAAGGATGAATTAAAAATGACAACACCGTGGGTTCACAACGCAGATCAAAAATGATGAAATTGCTAAAAGTTTTGAAATGATTCTAAAGACGTTTTAGAAATACACTAGTGCATGATCGGAATAGACTATCGACAGATATTTTCAAGTCGAGATACATCTATATAGATATGAACTGTTTCGTGGTTCCAGTTAATTACCATAGCCACAGTGGGTCCCGCAAAGGTCAGGCATAAGTGATAGAATTTTGATAAAAGATGTGTTGAATGGGCAATTGTGTCAGCGTTATATAGACAATATGGACGTGCTTCGGTAATACCGGCAGCACCTGGGTCAACTTAACTTTAGTAATATAAAAGAGACAGAGACTGGTAAAGAAATAATAATTAAATAAATGAATGCAGCTGACAAATTTATTGATATATGCGCGCCTCCAGTTCAGCGCGTAGCTGATAAAATATACAAATCGGTGTTTTGAAGAAATCTAAGAAAAATATCGTTATTGTCGAAGGAAAATATCACCGCTAGTTGCTACTAATATTATAATAACTATTTATTTTTATTTTTTTTATTGATATTCTATATCTGACGTTTTCATTGTTGGTATAACACATTTCAACCTACCTAAAGGGAGATAACTCTTTCAAGGATTCGTTATCTCCATCTCTTTCATTTTTTTAATAAATAAACTACATTTTGGGTGTTAACTGCTTTAATTTCAACAGAGAAACACACTTTCCCACCGTATCACTTGTGCTGGGTATTGTTTCCACTCTCCATGGGTTGATTTTTGGGGAGGGTGTGCTTGTCTGTTGAACGTAGAGAAGCCCTGTATATTTAGTGTGCCGTCCTTAAGATAAGTTAATTAAGTTACTTTTGTGATGTGAATATAATTAAGACTATATATGTATCCTCTAGACATGCTAGAATATCGTTTGGCAATCTTGGAGTTTATATGGGGGTTGTAAATTGTTTGTATGAGATTTTCGTTGTTTTGGGTACCAATATATTACACATCTTTAAGACCTAAAATTCGTTATGATTACACATAAAGATTCAAATTTAAATTTAAATTTTGATGTATTAAATTAACCAAGTGTCCGGAATGGTCAGTAAGACTGAAACTTATTTGTGATAATAAATTATTGTGACAATGTATATGAACAAGATTCATGGGTTCTTTTACAATCAAATATCCAGTAGGTTCTTTCGGAGTAAAAGAATTTAAAATATATGCTGAGTTTAATTTGATTAATTAAAATCAGCCTGAAAACATTGCATCACCTACAAGATTAACTGCAATATTTGATGTGATATTAACGTTTTCTGGTGAAATACGTCGCCGCCGTACTAATTAATAATATATTTTAGAATAGTTGGAGGTGGAGTTATTGTTCCACGAGAAGGCGATTTTAGAAAGATTTCATTGATATCAAATATCTTCAGTGATACTTTCAATTTGTCCGTTTTAAATTTTGTCAGTACACAATTTAATAAATCCGCTTCAGCTATTTTCTAATGATTAATATATTTGTCTAATGGTTTTAATTTTATTTCCTAAATCATAAATATTATTATGTATTATCTCAATGAAAACTCGATTTGAAAACTCAAGGTCTGACACAGTTAGACTTCAATTTTCTATGTTTCAATGATTTTCCATTTTAGATCGCTATTAGGATACTATAAAATATAATTTTTAAATAACTACACTAACGTCGTGGACACAGTTGTATAATCAGTTTTATTTCAATTTGCCAATATTTTGAAATCGTCTTCTTAAACAATATACATATTAAGTTTCTTTTATTTATCAACATCAATTCTTGATATTGGCGTTGTAGGAAATCTATAAGCAATTAACTTATCTGAGGCTAAAGGAAATAATTTAGAATTATTATATACAATATACTCACCCAAGCTAGTCCATGGATATACATTTCGATATTTTGGAACATTTATAAACTTTTTTCGGTAGTAGAAAAACCATCTCGCTGTTCTGGTATTTTATTATAAACAGGTGGAATTTCTGACCACTTGAAACAGACCTGACAGATGATTGATAAATATCAATACCCTAATCAGGCGAGTTTATTTCAATTGCAGCTGATAAAGTTGGTTCTTGAATAGTAATAGCTATATTTGATTATTTTCTTTTAACATATTTCATTCTGCGCTGAAATTGATCATTGAATAGTTCAATTTGATAACTGCCCGTTGGAATAGAAACAACCAACCAATCGAGTCACAACACCATCGGTCTTGGCTGCTTTATTTTTATTTGCAAATACAAGCGAATTATTAGCATGTAATCCACCAAATGACTTTGATCTAATACTTGGCCAGCTATACTGTAATCGTAGTTCTGCAGGCGCAAATTATTTTGCTTGAAATGCAGTTGGAAAGTTGACGCTAAATTCAGGGTCGTTGTACAGCGCCTAATCTTTCGAAGCTCTAAGCGCTTTACACCATCAATAATGATATGACTACACTACAGAACAACAAATGACAAAAACAATGAAATTGGAAAACATAAAAACATGCTGAAAACATATAAGATACAAAACATGATTAGGTCGCTAAGTTTGTCCCTGCAGTCGAAACAGGTGAGTCTTGAGATCGCTCTTAAAAGGGACCACTGTGTCTTTGTGTCTAATTTCAATGGGCAATTCGTTCCACGTCGCCGGGCCCTGGTGTGTTGTCCATATGACTTTATTTTAACCTTGGGAACAATGAGTATATACGATTATCAGAAGAAGAGCGTAAGGATCTAGCTGGTGTATACACATGGGTGAGGCTGGATAGGTATGTTGGACTGGAGTCTGTCATTGAAATATAGCACAAAGAACACATTTTGTGTTTGATTCTGTATCGAATTGATAGCCAGTGTAGGGTACAGAGCAGTGGTGAGGTGTGCTCTGATCGAGGTACTCTATTATTATTATTATTATTATTATTATTATTATTATTATTATTATTATTATTGTTATTATTATTATTATTATTATTATTATTATTATTATTATTATTTTAAAAGCAGACGATCTCATTGATTTGTTGTAAATCCTAATCAATTATGTGAATTCAGTATCTGATATTTTTCCATCACTATGGCCTGATGACATTAGACAAGATAATTTAGTGTTGCCAGCGTCGCTGTATGTAACTTTATTATGTATTCGTAAGGTTCATTTTGCTATATATATATATATATTTGGCAATCATATTAAGAATACTAGCAATTGTTTTTGCAGCTGAAACACAAATTATTATAATTATTGCCATTGCCGGTAATGATGTTCTTGTTGATAGCAATACATGTTCCAGCGATAACAGCGGACGCTGAATATACAATTATATCAACGACAACTACACATCTATGATATTTGTTTCGCAATTTAAGTTTCCACTATTATCAAACGCATCTATGCTGTTCTCGGTTACTCCATTTATTCTGTCAATAATATCTTGCAATGAAATATTACTCATTTTTAAATTTCCTTGATTATCTTGAAATATAACCACTTCATTGGATCTACAATCGCGAGATTCAAAATATTAGAGCGCCCATCTTTGACGTCATCAAGAGTTGCATATTTCAATAAGTCACTCTGCTAAGTCTTTCTCTTAGTAGATCTTCCGTAAATATCGGCCATTATATTTTAATACTTGTTTAATGTGTATTCATGTACATATTTATGAGGTAGACGAAGTGCTGTTGATAGATTTACAGTGTTGAGTACAGCATTTGCTTCACGGCCTCATATTGGCGGACCTGTCATTGTGTTGGTAATGTTGAATACCAGATCATAATATTATTTCTTTATGGAGCCAGTCCATACGAATCAAAATAAACAATTTCACGTGGATCAATCACGTATGCAACCCAAATGACTCCCTGGACCAAAACTAGCGTCAGGATTAATTATTCCGATTTCAATATTTTTTTAGTTTGGAACGTAATTGATCACGTATAGAAACACCTCTAAAAATGTATATTTAGTTTTGTAGTGGCATTAATTAAATAAAAATATGACATCGATACATTATTATAATTGGTATCGTCTAACACAAAGACCACTTCCTGCTATCAAACTAGCAGTTATATTTGTTCTGATTCTGGACGCACTACAGCCACGTCTGCTACTTTTTTATTTGCGACTTCATTTATTACGTTACTAGTATTTGCAGGCATCAATTTAGTACTTGGTAATTTCATCTGCGTTGGTTTTCGTTGTATTAATCGTGCTAATTGATCCTTGATTGCCGAAAATGCTTTACCGGCAACATTACAAATAGCACTATGACCTTTCTCACGAACAACGTCACCTAAGCCGTGTCCGTAAGTTGTTTATAAATCGGTAATCGCGAATTTATTACTTTGACGGTGGTTGGTCCACTTTGAGCATTATGTGTATCATGTTTTTGTTTTATTATTTATTTATCTAATCACTGTGACAATTAGTCACTGTAGTAATCACCAACAATTTCTTCATTGAGTTCCCGATAAATGCTAACTTCCATGATACCACCTGTAAATAATCGTTGACAAATATCAGATATTTCGGTAATTATTTCTGGATAACTATTACAATCTCATATTCCTCCAGTCAGATTTTCTCGTCGATCTACGTCAGAAGGATTATTATTATGACAAGGAAAAGGACCACTTCCCCTTCACATCGTCAAGGTAGAAATACCACTTACAGTTGTTTCTTTTGTTTTTTATTACTTGGTGTAAATGCTTCTCTCCTTCGTCTAATTCTTTAAATTCCCCATTCTTTTACACTTATTTTTGGAATGATTGATTTAAATTTAGGTTGTTTTATTTTCACCAAACACAGTGAATAATTATGTTGATTTAAATTAGTATCAGATTTCTAAATTTACTTTTTTTTTATGAGCAAAACATGGGAAACTCTCATCAAAATAATTTCCTTTTAAGTTCTTGCTAGCAATAAATTTCTTTTCAAGTAAAAGTAAATCTATGTGGTTTGCACAGAATTTACTAATAAATGTTTTTAAACAGGAATTATATAAATGTATGTATATGATGGACAATGCATAAATGCTGCTCTAGTATCAGTAGTTATGATATCTCTCTCTCCCTCTCTCTCTCTCTCTCTCTCTCTCTCTCTCTCTCTCTCTCTATATATATATATATATATATATATATATATATATATATATATATACCCACTTTAGAAGCATCATTATCGTATAGAGGCTCTTATAAAATACAAATGTCGTCTGCTTCGCAATGAAACAACGAGCAAAAGGTGTTATAAAAATATTCAACTAACATGTTGAATAATCGTTAATGTTTTGGACATTTAATGTCAGGAGTGTAAACATAGTATTATTGTCGTTGTTCACTTCATTTGGAGCTATATCGAATTGTAAAAAAGAATAGAGTTAGTGGAGGGTTTACAGTACAAATAAGAATAATATATATAACAACCTTAACTCTTGAAATAAAATCATAGATTGATGTTAAATTTTAATTATTTATGTTGATTGCGAATAAAAGTTGCTGAAGTAAAATTATTATAAACCCATTAATGAAAGCTTTTAATGCTAAGTTATACAACAAAGTACAACATATCATTAGACACAAAGTCAAAAATGATGACCCCATTCAGCAAAGTCCAAAATATCATTAGATGCAAAGTTAAAAATGATGACCCAATTCAGCAAAGTACAAAATCTCATTAGTTGCAAAGTCAAATATGATGAACCCATACAGCAAGGTACAAAAACTCATTAGTTGCAAAGTAAAAAATGAAAACTTCATACAGCAAAGTAGTTGCAAAGTCAGATATGATGACCCCATACAAGAAATAATACTAATTAGTTGCAAAGTCAAATAAGATCACAACATACAGCAAAGTACAACATCTCATTAGTTGCAAAGTATCAGCACAGGGGCTACATTTGTGTATATCTAGAATCATTATCTTCGTGTTGAAGGGGCCCCGAATGGTTGAGCGGTCAAAAGGCTCTCCGTTAAGGATCACTGCTATCTCACCCCTGTCTTCCGTGGGATCAAGTCTCATATTCGGCCAAAGTGGGTATCTGAGAAAGCTTGCCAATAGCTTCTCGTGGGTCGGGGGTTCATTCCGTGGATTTTCCCGGGTTCTTTCTCCTTTATTAATACTGGCCGCCATGTATAGCCTATAGTGTACTGAAAAATGACTTTAAACCCTACAACAACAACAATAACAACAACAAACTTCGTGTTGACACTTGTGTCGGTGGTTTCAAACACCAGTTTCACGGTATGTAAGCATAGCAACTTAAAAATTGTTAGAAACATCCTATTCACATGCAAGTCTCACATCCTCTACCCACTGTTGCTGAGTCAGATCATATAACATTGTTGAAATCGACGGACCAGATTATATTAGTGATATAATAAACCTGCCCTGAAGCGTAGATCACGATGATTTGGATAGTATTCATTAATCTCCTCCCTTCCACCTACTTCTCTCTCTCTCTCTCTCTCTCTCTCTCTCTCTCTCTCTCTCTCTCTCTCTCTCTCTCTTCTTTAAATTTTCTGCGATATATTCGACTCAACATGAATCATATATAAAAATTGATCTCGTGTGAACTTGTGTTTACTAAACAGCGTGGTTATTATTATTATTATTATTATTATTATTATTATTATTATTATTATTATTATTTACAGGGTGATGAAAAATGGATAAAGAAGAAGCCCGGTTTCGACAAAAATTTCATGCATTTCCCTCGTCATTCAACCTTGAAATAAAAAAGCTGAAGAGCAGCAAGAAAATAGAACTATACAAAAAGAAGTTAGAAATGAAAATATTGTCCGATGAATTTGAATCAACTACAGAGCGAGTAAGGATATATAACTTACTTTCCTTTCTTTGTTGGATTGCAGAGGAGAGAGATGTTGCGTACAGTTACAAAATAAAAGCTTTAGAACTGGATAAAGAAAATATTATCTCTCTTTTCAATAGGCTCTGGATGAGGCGGGAGGATGGTCATCTTAGCGAAGGAAACAAAGAACTAAATAAATTATCAGAATCTAAACATAACCTAGTCCTCGTTGGAAGAGCGGAAATAGCGTACTGCTATTCCGTGTTTGGTCCTTCCTATCTCTTGAAGTCCAAAGATATGCTTGAGGACGTAGTTCGTGACATTGGTGAACAAGATATAGATCCTTTTACTTTAGCTTTATGGAAGTTAGATCTCGGGATGATATATCGGAAGGTATGTCATTTTGGAAACATGCTCAGACAAGGATGGGAAAAGAGGGACGATGAAGAATGCATAAAAAGAGGGGCAGAATTGTTATATGAAGTTGCTTGTTCCAATTACTCAGTCAGATGGAGGAGCAAATGTTGGGCATCCCTCGCAGAACTTTTACATAGAACTCAAACAGGTGTTTGCCTAAACAAATATTTAACAGAATTGTTTCCCCAAAACGTTAAGGACATCGGGGTCGAAGGTCTTGTTAATTTAGCAATGGAAACATGTGGTGAGGATTCCCACGTTTTGAACGTATGTGGAAAGCATCATAGGTATATAAATAAACTAAACAAGGCAGAGGAAGTACTGAGAAAGTCTTTAAGTATAAGAAATACATCATATGCTCATCATCATCTTGCTCTTGTTTTGAAGCAGAGACTGAAAGACAAACTGTTTGCCAAGAGAGGTTATAACAATGAAACCAGGGATAGATATGATCCAGTCAGTACCTGTATTCGCCATAAAACGTTTTTAGGTAATGTGGTCCAAGGTGCAAAGGGCAGCAACGTTCCCAGTCGGTCCTCTGCTAGACACAATGGCAGTAAACAAGATATTTTCAGATAAAGACAAGAACAACTGTTTAAAGAAATGAAAAGTCCCTGTCAGCAACTTCAGAAAGGGAGAGAAGCATTAAATATTCAACTGGACAAACTGATAGTACGTTACAACACACAAGCACTAAACAAACAACGAGGTCACTCGCTAAAGGGGTCGACCGTGTATTCAGCATACCAGAGGATAAAGAGAAAAATGTACGAGAAATTCTGCACCATCTAAATGAAGCCATAGAATTGGGCAACGAATGGGCTTCTTTGGAATAGGGTATAGTTTTGAGACAGATAAAGAAATTTAAGGAAGCACGTGATGTATTTTTGATGACGTTGAGAATGGAAGATAGCATCACGGCCATTGTAGTAGTTTCTTGATATGAAAATATTGGCGCCTATTGTAGAGATATTGCTGAACAAAAGACAGGTTTGGAAAAGAGAAGAGAATGGGAGATAGATGATGTCATATACTAGAGAAAAGCACTGGTAAAAATAGCATCCAAAGAAGGAAAGATGTTAAATTTTCCAAAAGAGGAATGGATGTCATATCCAGTACTAAAAGACATGTTCGAGCACCGACAACCGGATGCTGCGATGTTGAACGAACTTGCAAAGCTCGGTGAAATACTCGAGAGACCTGCCGAAACTCGATCCTATCTTCAAGAAATTCGGAAATTGGGTGGGGATGAAGCAAACGATCCCACAATAATTAGTCGTGAGATTAAAACTTTACTGAAGGAATATCGTTATGAAGATGCAGTTCAAATGTTAGAAAAAAAGTGAAAAAGAAGGGATTGAAATTAATGGAAATTTTCATTTGAGGGTATACCTTGAGTGTGCTTTCTATCTAGTCACTATGGGAAAGAAAGAAAAAGCCGGTGAAAAATTTCAACAGGCGTTTCATTTAAACTCAATAGCTAAATCAAAGTTTGACATTTTCATTCTATACGATGAAGACACAGGGACAGATAAGACTATCGTTCTCGCTGAGAAACTAGAGGAATTTTTGTCTGGGAACTTCGGGCTAAGAATCGCCAGAAACAGCCATAATGTAGATCCCGGAAAACAGAGGTGAGAAGATCAGACAGAACAAATGGAGTCTAGCAAGCACATTGTCCTGATAATGGATACAAATGAAGTACCACCTGGTGACTTTAAATATTTCACTGGGATAGTCCAAGGAATTAGCAAGACAGAGAAACCCAATCTAAACATTATTCTTCTTGACGAGTGTACACGTCCGCTTGAATTTACCATTTTCCCCACAATGCACTTCCAAAGTAATCAACTTAATAGCAAAGACGATTTCATCCAGTGGATTCGGGATTTTATTTTTCACCTGCTACGTGTTGACGACAATGAAGATTAGCTGATTAGCCTTGCAATGAAGCTAAATAGACTCTTATCCTCAACCTTTTGGAGTAGTTAGGTAATGAGCGAAATCGACATATATGCGATCATGCATTTGATTAGCTGAGCTTATAAACGTTACAAAAATCCTTTTATTCGGTTATCATTGTGAACAATGTAGTAATATAATCTTGTATAATCAAATTATCAGACGAGTTCGATAGAGCCGTGTGCCACAATTTTAATTTTTACTGCATAGTCTGCCACAGTGTGCTAGTAAAATGGTCATATAATTCGAAGATATATTTATTGTTCTACGTAAAGATTGGGCTACTGACACGAAATTGTATTTTTCTAACAATGAGTTTTAGTTGTCCAGGCTCGTTTAGCCAAGGACTGTTTGTTCCCTGAATGAGCGACAACCACACATAACAAAAGGGTGCTATTGGATATGATTTATTGTGCTTATACCATTATGAAAGGCATATTTCTGATCAGACTTTAATCAAACTTGAAATGTGGGCTTATATCATCAAGATGATACAGATTGGTGCATATTACTGGAAGGATTTTGCATCTGACTGGCTGAGCTTATTACCACTCTGTTGACAATTATTTGAAAAAACTAGAGTTGTGAGTTTATACTATCAGGTTTATTTTACATGTACATCAAGATTGTATGTTGAGATTATTCTCACTATCAACAATCGTATATGAAATAATAATAAATACCATCGACCGTTATTAGCATCAGCTTTACTTAATCATGATCAGCTGTTTTATTTAAAATTTGGATTTAGAGGGAGATGCTAATACTCGAAACAGATAATTCAATAAATAAGATCTCGTGACAAGTTTTTCCACAAAGTTATTTTCGTCTTCAAATTATTGAATTTCTAATGATTGTTTTCACTACAAATACTAGTGCTGTAAATTAATTCTTGGACAAGGACATTTATCGAAATTTATACAGACTTTAAACACTGGAATAATATTTTCTGTGATTCAACAAGAGATTATTAACACTGCAGAACATCGCAGGTTACAACAGACGCCATCGTCTTTCATTTTGGTTTTAAGTTATTTAGACGCTAAGAATGAGAGAGATACGATTTATTGTACACAACTCCCACAACTAACTTAAGTCATTTACATTAAATATTTGTCAGTTGAAAATACTTTGCAAATATGTTTTGTTCACTGATTGCTATTGAACGCGTAATGTACTTGAAAAATACCATTCGAGTTGGAATGTTTCATACAGTTCAAGTGTATAGGCTGGTTCCGTAGAACATCTGTGAGTTTTGGCTTTCTTTGTTCACCAGTTTTGAAGGAAAGATGAATTTCATAATCATGAAACAAAAACACCATGTGTGCAAACGGGGACATTTCTACAAATAATGTTTTTCATTGTTCTATACTTTTCTTTTTAGAAGCAAGATTTGAAACGTCACGGGTTGGAGTGTATCCTCGCTACGTTGATATGTAACCTTTTAAAGAACCTTATTTATTTTTTTATCAACATGCAATGCAAACCCACACAGCTGATAGGACTGAAGCATAGCATAATTAATTAAATTAAACTGCTAAATGTACGATCCTGTCTTAAACACATTTCAAAGAATACACATTCATATATATATATATATATATATATATATATATATATATATATATATATATATATATATATATATATATCAACTGAACATGAAGAGAAAAATATGTGTATGCAATCGACAAAGGCTGTGGGTTCCTTCTCCACCCCGATGCAGTTTGTTTGGGTCATTGAAATCTACATTATATTGTCACTTATATAATTATTGATAAAGTCAAAACGATTTCAGATATGTAAATACATTGGTACATGCATCTATTCTTACCCAATAGGACTTTAATCTTTGGACCCAGATTTGGATGTGAATTGAGCAAGGCAGGAGTGCACAGGTATATATTTGTTTACAAATAATCTAGTATTATCATTATCGTTTTAAGAAGAGGTTTGATGAAATGTGTTCTTTATTGCAAGACTGCGATGTTACCGTTAAATTTGTCAAAGTACTTTTTGTACAAACCTATCTGAGTACGGAATCAGAGCAGTGTACGCAAGTACGGAATCAATATAGTTGCTCATATTTATTAGACATGATTATAGACTGGTTAAATACAAACGACGTCGATAAAATTGGATTTCACAATAGGGACAATTTATATTAACAAGCTGTCCACTAGTGATCACTGATGAGTACATGAAACATGGCAGATATAGGCACAACGTCGATCGTCTAAACAGGTAGGATGAAAGCTCATTCACTCTCAGCAGTTTTTGTTATTGTCAGATAGTTTTCTCTTATTCCCGCTATAAGCCTTAGCGTATTTGTCTATGAATTTCCCCACCCCAACCGTCCGTCTGTCGCAGATTTTATTTTCACATGTAAACTTTAGTTGTCGATCGTTATACACAGTTACTTTGTGCATATCTGCACCTAGGGTAAGAATGAACTTTACCGCTTTCAGGGTAACAAGATTCAAAGGTAAATATAAACGTCTCAGGAAGAAGAAAATGGTTTACGCACAATAACTTGATTATTCATTCATCTTCATTTATTAAACATTGTTTATGGTTTGCGCCGCTTATATCAAGAAAGACTCCTATACATTTTGGAGTCAAATGTCAAAGGTCAAGGTCAATGTGACTAAAAGAAAAATAATGTTTTTTCTTCCACAACACGATTTGATTGTGTCACGATTGATATTAGAAAGTTGTGTCCATGACTTGTGCTTAGAGCAAGTAAGAACCCTGTTTAGTCCTCGGGCATATCATCAAAGGTCAAGGACAGTGTGAATGAAAGAAAACAAATAGGTTGTGTACAATAACATTAGATCTACATCACATATCTGTACCTATATTTATGAATAACTGTACAAGGTAAAGTCAGTTTTGGCAGAAAGGACAAAGGTCAAAGTTAAGTATTAAACATGGTGCGGGTGTAAATTAAATCATGTGGGACCTGAAGGACATATTGAAAGATACTTGGATTTTAGGTTAAAAAGTCCATAAAATTATAATTAATGTAACACTTGGCGGACAAGGAAAAATTAAAATTAGTATGTAAATATGGGGACCAAAGGCGTTGAACGTTATAACTTTATTTTGAAAAATGGCACTGCCGGGAATAGGAAATATATCCACAGGCCTTTCGACAGATGTTACAATAGGAACAATTGTAAAATGTGTGGAGACAATGGAACATGTAATGTTAATGATGTCCATAGGTTTAACTTCATGGATATGTCTGGGGCAAAGCAAATGCTATGTTGAAACCTTCTTACTAAAATGTATAGAGCCATGGACATTTGTAACGTTAAAACTACCCCTACAAAACAAACAAAATAGACCCGTCAAGAGTGGAAATAGACACATACTATCCGCACAAACATGCTTACATTCCTTCATACATGGAGTGAAAGGAGAAACAATGGTAGGAGTGCTCACATAATGTCACCCCTAAAAAAGGTAGGAATATTCAAGTAGCACGGGGATGGTCATCTGAAATTTTGTCAAACAAACGCTGAAAACGATAATTTAGCTCTCTTTTTATCCCGGCCCTTGCGGCATGTGTAAAATGTGGTGTATCCCAAAGTGTGTGTAATCGTACCAGGATCTTTATTTAAACAAAAGAGCAGAAACAAAGAAATAAATTCCCACTATAACACCAGGTACTCCACGACGGCGCTCCACTAAAATAGTGGGATTACTTCTGTAAGCCATTAAAGTGATGTTTAATACCACCCATGTTTTATATTGTTAAAATATACCAAACTGACTGTGAGTACTAACAAATGTGTCTAAATAGGACTGAAGCAGAAAAGGTGCGGACAAAAATGCTTAACGGAATTTTGTCAAGTTTATAAGAAAAGGAATCGCTATGTATTCTTCTATCAAGTGAAGACTAAGAGTAAAGGAGGACTAAATTAAATCCCCTTTGGGCGCTACCGGGGAGGTGATATGTGTGCTACGATTTGCAGGAAAGAATAAGGGAGAAACAAAATATTATGTACAAGAGAATTCAGCGCCTGACTGGTATCAGGTGGTTAGTGTCACTTTTACGTTGATAATTGCTTTATATTCATAAAAATATAACAGCAAAGTACGCCTATCGACTAGACACGACACATAAAATAGGATGAGCCCAATACGCAGAATGCTTAAGACACTCACGAGAAACGGATCTTCTTACCCCAGAAGCTATGAAGCGCCTGGACTACCAAATTAGCTGCTCCACATAGATTGCGAAAACTGAGTCGAAGGAGCTGAAAGCAGAGCCGAAGGCTTTTGTGACAGTGCGAGCAACTTAAAGGGAAGAAAAGGAATTTGCTGCTCTTAGCCATATCAAGATTGAGATGTCAAAATAATCAGCGGATCCTGACAAGGTAGTTTCGCACCAACTCTCAAAAATGTGGATGCGAGCTGGTACCGCAGCTTTCGCAATAATGAATTTCGATTTCGAGGTCGAGAAACCGTCCACGATTTTAGCACGTTTCGTGTCCAAGGGTATAATCTGCTTGGAATGGGAAAAGCTAAGAAAGATAACCGAGTGGGATTTTTGGCTTCACAACAGTACACTTTTGACGATGATATAAATACAATGATTAAAAATGAATGAATGACTAGAATGACCAATTAAATTATGAATAGGTTCATAAATATTTAATCCAAATATTGGATTATTAAAATAATAACGCCAAATTTTAAAAAAGAAAAATAGAAACAAATTGCTCTACAAAAGACAAACACGAGCGAGAGTACAACGTACTGATAATGCAATGAGTCGTAATACGGTTAGAAATAATCCCTATCAAATGCATACTATTTTTCACATTAAGGTAAAATCACAAATTCTACAAAGCCAAGAACTTACATTAATGAACAGTAACATTAGTTCTAACTTACTGTTCAACAAAAGCCTCACAAGAGAAATCTTAATTTTTTGTCTGGGCACATTGATTCCATCACTATCCTGCGTCTTCGCTATTTCGTTAACAAAATTCCACCGATGGTTGATGTCACTATTTTATGGACTATCACCATCTTTGAAGTTCCAAAAATCAAGGTAAGATAATTCGTTTCCTAAACTATTCATCAGACATTCCAGCACGACATACGCAAAGTTCAACATGGAAATGAAAAAAGGCACAATAACTGCTAACATCCGAACTTCTTTACACTTAATGTTGATATCACGTGGTTTGTAGAACTGTTGATGTCATTAGTATTCATGACAACAACGTGACATTACGAGGATCAGATCAAAAGTGTATACCTTCTTTTAGTATAAAACACAGAGTACATATTTGTAAGATATGCAGATGGCAATCTAAACAATGGTGGGTGGATGGCATACATTCAGGAGTGGAATAAGTATTTACCACGTTGTAGATGTTTTCAGATAAACATGACATGATCAAATATGCCAAAGTCTCGTAGAACAAACATCATCTCACACCTCATCATTTAACATCACATAATCTTGACACATTAAATGGAAAATATTTGTGCATGCAAAACTCCATTAACAATATCATTAGACTATTACAATATATAGTGAAACCGCATCATGTTTCTCTATTTGTCATGTTTTGACATTCATTTTTATTATTATTGAAAACAAATGTAGTTCTTAATAGTATTGAGTATTTTTGGTTTCGTGAAATAGGTAGTACAAAATATAAAGATTTTATTAAAAGAAACGATGGTTTTCCGAGTTTACTTTTGATGAAACATTTATACGATTGATACAGTGTATATAATGTACCTATATTCACTTACAAATACATATATTTGACCTTTGGAACGGAGTTCAGATTTAATACAGGCAGCTGTGTATTGGTCAAATAAATTAAGTCCTCACCTACCTGAGTGTGTCTGCTACAAAATGTAGTTATATGCATTTTTGTTTGGTTATTTACAATCACCTATGCATATTGATAAGTTGAGTGTGTTCTTTTTTAGTTTCTACTTTTCTTCAGAGTGTGTAAATCAATATAATAACAACTTATGATTTAAACATAAAAGGTGATTTTAATAATAAGTAAAGCACTACAAACACAGGGTTAGCTATGCCATTCACATGAACGCTAAGTAAATTACCCCAAATGCTCATGGAAATTAATATGAAATATAAACTAGCAAAATGACGAACCAACACACAGAGCATCTTCACCTTGATATGTTATGCGTTTCACATGCTTTGACATCGTTACCTATTATTTGGACTTTGTATCACTTCTTATTTACATTTGATGGAAGAGTTTTTCTTCTATTTTTAGAATTATTGATATTTCTAGTTTAGAACTTAACTATTAATCGGCACACCATGATGAAAAGTGTGCTAACTTGTCTTTGAACTCTAACATACACATTGTATTATTAGTGAAGAACTTCTTACATTCGAACTGTAATGAATTCGGTGGTTGGAATAATATAGTTTCGCAGTTACGCAAAGGGAAGAAACGCATTTATGAAATTATTAATGGATGTTCGTAAAGAAGTCAAAAATTTCTGAGTTTATTTCATTGTTCAGATTGTTGGTTTCAGGCAATCATGTCAAGCTTTGTAAATGTGGAACATGATCTAATCCTAGCAAGGAGTTCCGAGTTTTATCTGCAATAGTATAACTAGAAATCGATCACTTCAATTGAGATCTAAACAGATCACTCATTATATCAACGCATCATTCTCGATATTATGTCATTCATTTTCACATCATCATTAACGGCAAATTTGATATTCGAACTCCAAAAATAATTTTCCACTATATCGAAAATTAGTTATCAAAACCGATTCTACATCGGTTAAGTCAAATTTCAAGATCAATGGCATACTTTTCATGTAAGGTGCCTGAAACATGATCCGCTAAAGATAATATTGCGAACTCTTTTCTATAAGAAGAGAAGTTTGTTTTTGTAACTGAACTATTTAGGAACTCAACAACAATAACAAACAAAACACCTAATAAACAGAAACAAAAACAAAGAAACATGTTACAAATGCAACCGAACACAATTTCTTTAAGAAAGACGGTACGTCGTTTAGCACAGTACGACCACTACGTCGAAGGTTACGATGGAGCACTTATCAGATTAAAGATGAAAGAAGATCTTGAAATGTTGTTTTTTTTTTAAAAGTCAGCATTCCAGTTGTTGCAACAAAACAAAAAGACACTGAGCCACAATTATGATGATAATACCATACAAAAAGTCCAATGTTAGTTGCATGTCTGCATTCACCTCCTCATACATAATCAGTATGTATATGATTGCAAGAGTAGTTTCCAGATTTCACAGCACATCGTCCACATCTACATACATCTGTGACATTACCATCTGTTATGCGTTGAGACTTGTATCGATATCACAGACCAATTCCACGAAATGTAAGTCTATCAACACTGTTATATGTAAAACATCCTCTCCACCAGTCAATCCATATCTTTTCATGGCAAGGCTATGTCGAATCATAGAGTAATAAGTGCAAATTTGCATACCATAGCCAATCATGATGTGATACGATGATTCAGATATATATATATATATATATATATATATATATATATATATATATATATATATATATATATATATATATATATATAGATAGATAGATAGATAGATAGATAGATAGATAGATAGATAGATAGATAGATAATTGCGTGTTTTAATTGTTATCTGTTTAGAGTACTATCTCTATCAGCAGGAATTAACTGTAACTAAACAAATGATCTTGTGTTAACATATTTCTAATCAGTTTGGATAATAATAATAATAATAATAATAATAATAATAATAATAATAATAATAATAATAATAATAATAATAATATTATTATTATTATTATTATTATTATTATTATTATTATTATTACAGGTAGATGAAAAATGGATAAAGAAGAAGCCCGATTTCGACAAAGATTTCAAAACTTTCCCTCGTCATTCAACCTTGAAATTGAAGAGTTGAAGAGCAGCAAGAAAATAGATTTGCTTAAGAAGAAGGTAGAGGAGAATGTTTTGACTGAACGATTTGACTCCACCACAGAGCGGGTAAGGATGTATAACTTACTTTCCTTTCTAAACTGGAGTGTCAATGAGACAGATGTTGCTTATAGTTACAACAGAAAGGCTTTAGGACTGGATAAAGAAAATATGGTCTCTCTTTCCAATAGGTTATGGATGAGGCGGGAAGACGGTCACCTTGCTGAAGCAAACGAAGAACTCAAAATGTTAGACAAATTAGCAGAATCTAACAATAATCTACTCCTCACTGGAAAAGCGGAAATAGCGCACTGCTACTCTATATTTGGTCCATCTTATCTCTTGAAGTCTAAAGATATGCTTGAAGACGTAGTTCGTGAATTGAGCGACAAAGACATCCATCCCGATACTATATTTTTAATGAGGTTAGATCTCGGAATCATATATCGTAAGTTATGTAATTTGGGAAACATGCCCAAACAAGGATGGCAAAAGAGGGACGAAGAAGAGTGCATAAAAAGAGGTGCAGAATTGCTATACGAAGTTGCTTGTTCCGATTCTCCAGCCAAATGGAAGGGTAGATCTTGGGTGTCCCTGGCAGAAATTTTATATGTCAAATCGAAAGGTGTTAGGCTCAACAAATATGGAATAGAAGAATTGTGTCCGAAAGTAATTAAGGAAATTAACATTGAACATCTTCTTGATTTGGCATGGAAAACATGTGATGAGGACGCCCACACATTGAAAGTATGTGGCAAACTTTACAGGTATCTACATAAACTAGACAAGGCAGAGGAAGTACTGAGAAAGTCCCTTAGTAAAGAAAAAACAGCATATGCTCATCATCAACTTGCTCTTGTTTTGATGCAGAGACTGAAAGACAAACTGTTTGCCACGAGAGGTTATAACAATAAAACCAGTGATAGATATGACCCAGTCAGTACCTGTATTCGCCATAAAACGTTTGTAGCTAATGATGTGTCTCAAGAGGCCCAAGGCAGCAATGTTCCCATTGGGTACTCTGCCAGAGAATAAGATGACTATTCACAAGAATTCTTCCAGACCAATATAAGAACAGTAGTTTCAGAGAAAGGAAAGCCTATATCAGCTACTTCAGAAAAAGAAACAAGTGTTAAATCTGACACTGAAGAAGCTCATATCAATTTACAATACAGGAACACTAAACGAACAACGAGGGCAGCAGCTAAAGCGTTCGATCGTGTCTTCAGCATACCAAAGAACGAAGGGAAGAATGTGGAAGAAATTCTATATAATCTAGACGAAGCAATACTGTTTGGGAACGAATGGGCTTCTTTGGAGAAAGGCATAGTTTTGAGACAGATGGAGAAATTTAAGGAAGCACGTGATGTATTTTTGATGACGTTGAAAATGGAATGTAACATCAAAGCAATAGTAGAAGTTTCTTGCTATGAAAATCTTGGTGCCTGTTGTAGAGATATTGCTGAACAAGAGACAGATTTGGAAAAGAGAAGGCTAGTTGAGATAGATGCTGTCATATACTGGAGAAAAGCACTAGAAAAAACAGCATCCAAAGAAGGTAAGATTCTAAATTTTCGAAAAGAGGAATGGATGTCATATCCAGTACTAAAAGACATGTTCCAGCACCGACAACTGGATGGTGCGATGTTGCAAGAACTTGCAAATCTTGGTGAAATACTCGAGAGACCTGCCGAAACTCGATCCTTTTTTCAAGCAATTAGGAAACTGGGTGGGGATGAAGCAAACGATCCCACAATAATTAGTCGTGAGATTAAAACTTTACTTAAGGAATATCGTTATGAAGATGCAGTTCAAATGTTAGAACAAAGTGAAAAAGAAGGGATTGAAATTAGTCGAAATTTTCGTTTGAGGGTATACCTTGAGTGTGCTTTCAATTTAGTTACTTTAGGCAAGACAGATAACGCCGGTGAAAGATTTCGACAGGCGTTTTACGTAAACTCCATAGGAAAATCACATTTTGACATATTCCTTTTATATGACGAAGAGACCGAGACAGATACGACTATTGCTCTCGCTAAGATGCTGGAGGTCTTTTTGTATGAAATGTTTGGGCAAAGATTCACCAGCAATAGCAATAATGTAGATCCCGGAAAACAGAGGTGGGCAGAACAGGTCCAACAAATGGAGTCTAGCAGCCACATTGTCTTGATAATGGATGCAAATGAAGTACCACCTGGTGACTTTAAATATTTCACTGGGATAGCCCAAGGAATTAGCAAGACAGAGAAATCCATTCTAAACATTATTCTTCTTGACGAGTGTACATGTCCGCTTGAATTTACCATTTTCCCCACAATGCACTTCGAAAGTAATCAACTTAATAGCAAAACCTATTTCATCCAGTGGATTCGTGATTTTATATTTCAGTTGCTTCGTGTTGACAGTAATGACGATTAGCTGATTAGCCTTGCAATGAAGCTAAATAGATTCGTATTATCAACCTTTTAGAGTAGTTCGATAATGAGCGAAATCGACTCATATCTATTATGCGATCATGCATTTGACTATCTGAACTTATCAACATTACAAAAATTCTTTCTTCAGATTTAATTTTCATAAATCTATAAACTTGTAGCATCAATATCTCAGATGAGTTCGATAATGGCAGGAGGCAAAAATTCCAATTTTTGCTGCATAGTCTGGCTTGATGTGTTGGGAAAATGATCATATAATTAAAAGGAGCGTTTATTGTTCTATCTAACGACTTTGCTACTAATATTCAAGTTTAGTTGACTAATAATGAATTTTATTTGTCCGCGCTCGTTGCGCCAAGGAATATATGTTCCCTGAATGAGCGACATCCACAGATAACAAAAAGGTGATCTTGGATATGATTGATTGTGCATATACCATTATGAAAGGCATATTTCTGATCATAGTTTGGTCAAACTTGAAATGTGGGTTTATATCATCAAGATGATCCAGATTAGTGCATATTACTGGAAGGATTTTGCATCTGACTGACTGAGTTTATTACCACTCTGGTGATAATATTAAAAAATCCGTGTTCAAGAAACTAGAATTGTGAGGTTATGCTATCGAGTTCAGGAAGGAGTTCGAAAGTATTCTCGAAAGTGAAAATCTTTACTAAAACGGCCATTTTAGCTGTGCGTTTGTCCAACGGTAATGCATTTTACAGGAATTCACAGATTGTAAGAATAAAAAGATCGTTATTATGCTGATACATTTTTATTATGGAAGAATCATCAATGGCGTGTTTTAAAAGGAAAACAACAGATAAATTGATAATGAGCCCTCTTCAGGGCTCTTGATTCCACTAGTGTGTTGAAATGTCGTTTCCGCTCCAGATTAAACAGAGTGAAATCAAAAGTATAGATTTAATGACCGTTTTGTTTAGATTATTCTAAAACTGCTTCAAAACTGACACTGTCCGTTTTTAGTCATCTTATTTTATGCTTATCACAGAGAGAAAAGCCGATAAAGCTAGAGTACTGAGCATGTGGTTCAGTAATACACTGAGTGAATCAAGTGTGATGGGATGAATGGTCAGTGTTGTGGATGGATTATATTATAGTGAATATTAATTGGTAAGAGCAAAAGGGTCAACAAGGTAGATCATGGATCATTTGTTCCCAATGAGTGATTTGATCGTTTGATCATTTTTTTCCCAACGAACGATTTGATTGTTAGATCATTTTTTTCTTGTCCCAACGAACGATTTGATCGTTTACAATCCTATTATATTGTGGAAGATTCAGGATTTTTTTTTTAAAAAAAAGGTTTACATAACGTAAGCAAAGACATTTGACATTCTAATTAAAATTTATTAAAATGTTCTTAAGTTATCAGTGTGCAGTACAGGGCCGCTACACTGGCAGGAGAGGGAAACGGAGTTTGTCTTAAAGTTCATTCAGGTGTTTACATATCAACGTGCTAAGACGGAAACTCTCCAGAGTATATATTTACATAATAAATGTCCTCGTAAACACTGAATAGGTTACGTACCTGTTGTAAAACAATGCTCTCAGACCCATAGATCTTGACATGTGGCTATAATTCATCAGATCCGTTGTATTGTGCATCTTACTTTGCGACTAAGTCCGGATTAAGGAGAAGAGTGCTCTTCCCCAACCCCCCGTTGTTTGTTTGTATAAAATGTATACGTGTTAAAATATCATATGTTAGTCTAAACCAGTTGTTCACAAAGTGCGTGGTACCGCCCCTTTGAGGGTAGTGGGATTACCGAGTTGGTGGGGGTGGGGGTGGCGCTAATGCTGAATAATGCTTGTTACGGGATAAGATATATGAGCTGAGGATAACCAAAGTGCTGGCATGAGAAACATTTAGGAACCGCTGGTATAAGCTTTCTAATACTTAGCATAACATAGCTATAATTAGTATGTACATGCAATAGACAGTGTAAGAACTCTAGGAACTCTAAGCCCCCACCCGACCCCACCCACCCCGTCGGTCCTTTGGACTTATATATTAAACACTTTCTTAGGAGGGTTTTAATGTCAGTTCAATATTCCAAGTAGCAATTTATGATATTAAAGTTAGTGAATCAGTTTCACATAGCATAATTTTGTTTGATAAACAATTTTGTTGCGATATTGTTTCTATTTGCTGGATATATAAAATGATGGAGCTAATTTTCTATAGCAATTTTAACCTTAATAGTTGGTTCTATAACTATTGGATTTATAAACCTACAACACAGTGACTAGCTACACTTATATATCAGTTGATGTAGTCTATAGGCGTTAAATACACTTTATCAGTTGTTTTAAGAGACCTATGAAATAGACTCTGACAACCACATCACTTGTTAGCTTTATCACAAAAGTCCATCGCTACATTTATCGACTGGTTTATCCGGCAATATATGAAGGTAAACATGTCGGATATCAATATTGTACAAGTTACATAGATAATTTTTTTTATAGTAGCGAGAGAATAGTCGACATATTTTACTGAGTAAGTGAAAATACTTCCGTTTTTCATCCTCGAGATGAAATATATCCGTTATTCACGCGAAACAAACAGAACATTTTATTTTGTTACATTGAAATGTATTGAATAGCAATATAATAGAACGGATTGAGGCAATCAATCAATCGAATAAGAATTAAAGTTTTGCAATATGTTTATTCACGTGATTTTTAATTGCTTGATGCCTTAGTGCTACTAAGGCCACATATTTGTATGTGCGAATGTCGTACTTCTTCATTGGCAGAAATGTCCGAGCATGAAAGAGAGAGAAGGAATCCGGCAGGAGGCAACAATCGCCAGAATAAACGTACCTGAAACACCAAAATCTAAGCAGCAGAGAGTGTGAACAGACCACACTTTTCCGACAAAATTTTGATTGAATCTTTAAAACGAAAAAAGAGCCTTCCTACGAAATCTCATATTTTAACCAAAAAAAAAAAAATAAGTCTCCATTTAGCAAACGGAGACTTTACGATTTTTCAATCAATTTTGGTCGCAACGATGTGGTCATTCACACTCTCTGCTGCTAGAAGTTAACAAAAATAATAAATGATTTCAACCAAATATTTGATCGAGTCTTTAGGACTTTACAAACAAACTAATCGCTAACACTTCATCTTGTAGATCAATTAAATTATTTGACTGGTCGGTGAGTCGGAAATTAATTCTCGTTAACGAATTATTATGGCATCGCATGTAGACAGGATTAATTGAGTTTTCAATAATTACGAATCCTGGAGGAGCTATTGGTGCAAATGAATAAAGAATATATCCCTGCTGAGCTTGATTTGATTGCTCTAGATTAATTTGATAGCTTCCTTCAATTGCATCACATACTAAATTGAGCGCAATCACCGCTGAAATATTCACATTATGCGGGGCAATATGCCTACCGCCGCCATCTGGATCATTATTATACCTGAGAAGGACAGTTGAATCTGGTTTTTGTAGCGCCTTGATATCGGTTCTAACAATTCTTGCTAGTTCATCAGCGTTGTATTTGGGAAACTTGAAATTACGCAGATTGTCTTCTGTGATATTGTAATCGGTTAGGAATCGTTGTTTACTGTCGCTGTTGTCATTAATTATTGTTTGAATAATTAGTTCATAGATATATTCCATGTCAGATATAAGTTGATTTATTATTTCAACTTGTTTTTGCGATTTTGTTTTCCGTAGTTGTTCTAGTTGTGTTTCATATAATTGTTTAATTTCATTAAAATAACCACGGACGTCAGTTAGCGTAAATGAAATAGTAACAGATGAGTCGGCTGTTCTTTCAATGATAAAATCCCATTGCAATGTGTCTTTGTTGGTAAATATAAATCTATCGGCGATTTTTCCTTTTCTTATATCAGATAAATTATCTCGATAACTGGGATTGATTTCATGATATGATTGTACGTCTGTGGTTAAGTCGGTGGTGGATTTTTACGGTGGTTTTTTCAGGCCATCCTAACACTGTTCTTAACGAGCTGTTATAGATATCTACAATGTATCCCTCTGTGCTTATTTCGATCGATGACGAGAGCGTCGGTTCATGAAGATTAATAGCTATTTTTGATTCTTTTCGAGTGATTGATTTTATTCTACGCTGAATTTCAGCATCGATTTGCTTAATTTGGTACGACCCAGTTGGTAACGAAACAGTTTCCCACGCTGGAGTACCATCGGGTTTATTCTTATACGAGAACACCAGTGCGTTATTGGGTTGCTGACCACCAAATGCAACCGATCTGATATTAGGCCAGCTATGATATACTCGTAATTTTGCCAGCGCGATCTCACGCACTGGAATCGGAGAAGGGAAGTTCACACTAAATTCAGGCTTTGTTGATGTTATTGATATCATGCTTGTTCGTATCGGAGTGGTATTCTCCGCGATTCGTTGAAGTAGTTCGAGTGACATTATTGTTAACGCTGTCTTCAATTTCCAATTTCAACATCGCGGAGTTATACAACTGGGTCATCGTGGAAAATTCAACATCGGATATGAACGAATTATCTATCGACAGCAAGATCAACTCGGATAATTTCTAGTACGCGTCAAATACCACCCGGTACCGAGCTGTATAATCACTGAGTTTTTTCTGAGAACACGATGATAACTTTTTAGTTATCGCGGTGGCGACTGCCGCAATTGTTGTTGCCGCGGAGATAGCAATTGGAACTGCAATCGGAGCCATCATGGTCACCATCGACAAAATAACCCAGGCGCTAGCCATCACACCGGACACCGAGTACACGGTGATGTCGATGATTGCTATGCTGCGTCGGTATTTTTTCATTTTTTCACGATAGTGCTCAGATAGTGATTTCAAGTTTGCGGAAAATTCTTTCACGGTATCATATCGATATCGATGCGATTGTGATAACTCTGGGACTATTATCGGTTCAATTGATTTCATCGATGTCATTGTTATTTTAAACCCGTTAGTGTTTTCAATTATTCACCATCTTCCGGGTAGTAGATCAGGGGGTTGTCTACTTCGCCTACAAATTCTAAACACCAGGGTATTTTTGATCTAATGGTACTATCAACCGCGACAATCTCAAATTCTTCTTTACCATTGATAATTACTGTCGCGGTGCCACCAAAGTAGGTTTTACCTTTCACGATGATATCAAATTGCTTGGTAGAGATTAACGTCATCCTGTAGATACCATGGGACCACTCCCCGATATCGATTGGCAATCTAACACTAGATTCTTTTACCCAATCAAAGGTCCCATGATCGACCGTATACACGATATTTTCAATGCTTCCGTGTGGATGCGGAATTTTTACCTTTTCAAAATCTTCTTTTAATTTAAGATTATCATTGTAAATTTCGAGATAAGTTGTCTTGATTTCGGTAAACTTCATTATCCTCCCACTATCCTCTTTATTAGAAAAGAATGCAATTATAAGGTTTCTGACTCCAAGATTATTTTGTTCTGTAATATGCCGGTCGATGTCAGAAAATTTTATCGTGATATCTTGGGGGCCATAATCCCTAAAGAACTTATTAACAATTTCTCTGGTGGGCTTTTGTTCGTCAATAGTTTTTTTAATTTCAGCTACGGTCGGGCTTGTCAGAGATGTGGGTCCAAAGAACTTATTAACAATTTCATTGGCGAGTTTTTGTTCGTCAATAGCTTTTTTAACTTCAGCGAGGGTTGGGCCTGTCAGAGATGTGGTTTCAGACACAGGTGTTCTCCCAAGAAATTTATCCACGATGGTATTAAGTGTTGTTTGTCTCACCATAAACATATTAATATCTTTGAGAGTCATCGTAGATGTAGCTGGGACACCAAAGAAATTATTAGCGACGTAGGCATTGTGAGTATGCTTGCCTGCCATAAGCGGGGTTCCAAAAAACTTACCAACGACGTCGTTAGTGGGTTTTTGTACCTTTTCAAGATTTTCTATTAGTTTAGAAATATCATTGTAAATATCGAGATAATTTGCCTTGATTTCATCTTGATTCATCATCCTTCCCGCGTTCCTGTTAAAAAAGAATAAAGATAGAAAGTTTTTAATTTCAGCGAGAGTCATGCCAGCCACAAGCGGGGTTCCAAAGAATTTATGTACGACATTTTTGCGAAAATTGTTATAACCTCGTATATAATCATCCGCTCACGGCCGCGGGTGGCAATCATGCTGTCGTGGGCGTCAATCGCGTCGGTGATCGTAGACACAAGTTCGCCTGGTTTAAGTTGTCCATCGTTGGAATACAGCGCAATAGAGTTTCAGCGGCGTCGCGCTGCCGTATCAAAATGTCACCCGCGGATATATTATTGGTTTTCAATTTACCCTGGCGATCTTGAAATACAACTATTTCGTTCGGGTCAACACTTGCTAAATTTAACGTCTCAGTGATTTCATCTTCAATTATTTTTTTTACATCCTCGATAGAACCCGCAGATGTTTCCGGGGTGGGTTCCGACATTGACAGAGATTGTCCCCAAATATTAATCATTATTGTAAAGACTCTAGTATTTTTAATTTATTGATTCTCTAAAATTACCTTGTAATTTCCCACTGGTGTATTTATTTACAACCAGATGAGGTGGTTTCTGTGACGATGAAATCTCTGCGAGGACATTTAATACTTCACGGCCGCATATCGGTGGATCATTTAATTGTTGTGTTGGCAGCGTGGAATAAAAAATCGGAAACTCTTTGAGTTTCATCGAAGAATTTATATACCGCATAAACTCGCTTGGCGGAGCTAACCCATATGAATCGAAATAGACAATCCCACGTGGATCAATCGCGTATGCAACCCAGTGAGTTCCCGATCCGTTACTGTTATCAAGATTGATGATACCGGTTTCAACGCGTTTAGGTTTTCGCGGTAATTGATCTCTCATAAAAACCCCTCTGAAGTTTTTTATCGCTAGTTTTTTAGCAGCATCAATTAAATCAAAATTGGACATAGGGAGAATTAGGCTTTCAACTAATAAACCGTTCCTGGTATTCTCAGGCCGGATCCGTGAACGGATCTCCCGCTGTACCATGAATACGGGGTTCCTGGTAGGTACAACCCTTTTCCCTTTTTTTATATCCTTTCCCAGTTGCCTTTTTCAACGCCATCTCTGCCGCGGTACCAACGGCTCCCAACGCCGCCGCTTTCGCCACTGCTGGGGCAGCCGCTGCAACCAATGCTGGTATTGCAGCTAACAATGGAAATATACCACCTGATTTTATCATGTTGGTGACTGCAGCCTTTGAAAATACAATTTGAATCCCTCGCCGTTTCTTTAGCGCATCATTGAAATGTTTTATTTGACGATCCGTCAATGATATTGTATGTGTACCGCCGGACATCTGCGCTGGTTTCAACGTTATTGTGGTTCCACATTCTTTAGCGGATTTTGATCGCAATTTCTTGACCTTACCATCAGTCAGCTTGACACTAACAACACTATATGACATTTTATTGTAAAACACATTTATGCTTTCAATTGATCTAATTGGAAACTCTTCAAGTTTCATTTACATATTTTCCACTGGTGCGTTAATGATTCTCATTCGTCCACCAACACCTTCAAGTAGCATTGATTTGTCGCTGAGAATAACAGCAACCGCTCTATAATTAGCAATAGCGCCACGAAGGACATTGGCTCTGAAGTGTATATCAACGACGGATTGCCTTGTTAAATCAAGATGTTCCAGCGAAAAGTAGTAGATCGGATAAAAGTTCTTAAAATCATATTGCGATATTTGCAAACCAGTATCAACATTTAGATCACGGCCCATATATGACAGCATACGATGGTACACGCGCGCAATATGATTTTGACCGAAATTAAGTTGTATGTCTTCGGATGGTTCCTGCTGGCCATTTATTCTCAACGAGACCTCAGTAACTCCTAATTGATCAAATATCATATGACTGTGCAAGTGTGATTCCACTCTTGTCATATCCTGCAACGCGATAAATATATGACGTGGAGCTGCAACGCCTTGTTGTGATGCCAAGTTCCATGTAAATGTACCATTGATATTTGATTGGTTAACATCTGTTGTTGTTGTTAGCCAACTTAGCAATGATTTGCCACCCGTTTCCATAAATGAAAGTAGCCGCTCTTCCGTGGTAATTGATGGGGTCATTACTGGCATCCACAAGACCAATTTAGTTAAAATGACTTTACCAGCGTCAGCATCTAGATTTGCAGTATCCGCTGAAATTCTCCAGATTGCATCAGTGTCACTACCCTTTCGCACGAGTACTACTGTATGCTTCGCTCCATAAATAACTTTTCGTACATTTCTGCAGAATCCAAATATATGATGCAACGGAATCGCACATGAAAACGATTTACGCTGTCCTGCCAACATTGCTATTCGTGTTGCAGCTCCTAGATTGTACTGGGGATCAGTATTTATAATCATATTCTCGACATCAACAGCAGCAGCGCCAGCATTATTATTTGGTCGTCGTACAATAAATTGAGTGGGTCCAGCAGTGTTTTTATTATCCTTTGCAAACATCATAGACGGACCTGCTGATCTTGTATAATCGTCAGAATATCTTGCTAACCCAATTATTGTTGTAGCCACATCAACATCACGTTCTATAGACTCAATCTCTTTTCCGTCAATGAGATATCTCGCGGATTCAAATAGCGCCATGATACCATTATTGACTAAGCCGACTTTGGTGCCATCTGGATACGGTGCGGGTACAGCAGAAGTATCAGTAAGTCGTACAAGTTCTCCTTCTACTTCGATAAACGCTTCACACGGCAAAAAGTATTTGCTGGTATCATGGACTTGAAGTTCAATTCGCGATCGAATATCTGCTTGTATTGCATGATAGGAATAAAATTGATAATCGCGGACGGAATCGTCTTTGCGCACTGGGGCTTCCATATCTAACGCTGGATTAGCCTGTTGTTTAAACATTTATTAACATACTAGTGTTTTCAATTGTGAAATTCTTTGTAATCATCGTCGTTTTTGTTTTCGTTTCAAACCACTTCCTGCTATCATGTTTGCGATATCATCTTGGTTACTGTTCGCCAACGACGCTAATTTTTCTTCCACAGAGCTATTTATTGCTTTGCTTACACTTGCAGGCATCACTGTTGTAGATGGCAATACAACTGGTTGCTTTTTTCGTCTTCGCACTAATGATGCTATTTTATCTTTCGCGGCAGAAAATGCCTTTCCGGCAAGATTTCCAACAGCGCTGATTCCCTTATCACGAATAATATCAATGGCTTTCATTGATAATTGTTTAGCTAACGGCGCCACTTTTGGCGCCATTCTTGTAAATAGCCCCGCAATGGTATTGCCAAAACCATCTCCGTAATATGCTCTATAAACAGGCAATCGTGAGTTCACCACGTAGACGCTTACGGGTTTATCATGGTTGTAGTGTATAATCATCTTGTTATAAAACTAGTAGTTTTTCAATTAGTGATCAATCGCTGTAATAACCATGGGCATCTTTGTGATTTTCAACTAATTCAGCAATGAGTTCTCGATATACATTAATGTCCATGATACCGCCGGCAAATAATCGTCTACAGATATCAGCTGCTTCATTAATTATCTCGACGGAGTTGTTTCCGGCTCGTTTCCCTCCGATGAGAACTTCCAGCCGTTATATATCACTGAGAATGTTACCAGGACAAGTAACGCTAGTGTTTTCAACTATGCCGCTACCTAAATATTCATCTTCAGTTGACTCCTCTTCATCCACTTCAACTAGATACATTTTATCTATTCTACTCAATACTTTGTTTTTAAAACTCTCAAAATCATTGCGGTTACTGTCTGTGATTCTAAATCTATCATGGTTTGCCAGGTATACTTTTTTTATCCAATTCTCGTCGTTTTTTATATACTCTTTATACCCGTTGTTTACAGCTCTTTCTCTTTGATCGAGTGAAAAATTCTGCATGGTTAATTAAATCATTGTCATCTTTAAATTTTTTAATTATGTTGTATGCATCGTATGTAAATATACTTTGCGGTGAATATATTTTTTTCTATAGTAGCGTCTTCTTCCTCTTCTTCTGGTTTTCTTGCAGTAGCACCTAGTTCTTCTAGTACTCGCTCTTTATTTTGTTGTTGCCGTGAAGTAGTTACTATATCTACTGGAAGTGTTTCTAAAGACTTTTTTGTTTGTTCGGTCTCTGCTGCAATTTTTTCAAGCACACCAAGAACAGGCACTTCTCGTCGCTTGCCTTCCTCAGGAATATCTCCAAATATTGCTCGTTCAGTTGCTGTTTTCACATCTTTGGTCGCCTTAGTTACCGGGGCGAACAGTTGTTCACTTGACACAGAAAAGTCAGTCTGCGCTTGTTGTCGTTGTTGAAGTTTCTCACGAAGTCTGTCTCGAACCGGTATAAACTTTTTAATTGCTGCTAGCCGCTCTCGAGCTAATCTAGTTGTAAGCGATTCACCTGCCATATAGTGTTTGTGAACTGAGTTTTCAAATGTGAAACTATCACAATTAAAAGCTGAGTTATTAAATAATGTACCATCAAGCTAACGTATCCATCTCCGACAAGGTTAAACTGTACGACGCTATCCGCGAGTGTTTCAGAAATAACATCGCTGGGGGTTTCAGAATTGTAATATCTGAGAACGGCGATGAACGATTTTTGTTAACGACGCGGCAACAACAACAACTACGTTAAAATGGAGGCGTCGCAGTGATTACTTGCTACCACAACCAGATCATCCAGTACGCACAAAACTGCATGAGCAGGCCCAAACTGCTGAGTATCCTTTCAGGAGAAAATCCCATGTGAGTGTTACAAAAAACGCTAAAAAAGAAAATAATTTTTTTACTGAAAAATTACTGAAAGCCTATTTTTATAAAAACACTCACGTGGTTAAGATACTGGTTTTTCCTCGTTTAATATTTTTCTAATATCACGAACCTTAGAACTAATTTCAGCTCGTTTTTGATACTCTTGGCCGAGCTTTTGACGTATTGCTTCAACGGTGCTAAATAGCGTTATAAATACATCAATATCGTTACCGTACAAACAAGCATAGATGGACTTTTGAATTCCTTTCACGAGTCTGTACATCTTAGGTAAAACATAACGACCCTTACTAGACTGATACTCAATGTCTTCATATTCCGAGGCAATCCTGTCACAGTCGAGATCTTTAGATAATATTATCCCTCGATTCTTTAAAATTGAAATTTCAGCAATTATAGCATTTACATCTTTGATATCCATATTTTTATAAAAAATATAAATATAATACATTTTACCTCTAATTATTAAAAAAAATAACACTCATTTGGCAATCCCGCTGGCGCCTTATGACGTCAGAGAGACCCAGAGGTTACTTTATTAACTTAATTAAGGACAGCACATACATGAAAACCCCATTTGGCAATCCCGCTGGCGCCTTATGACGTCAGAGAGACCCAGAGGTTACTTTATTAACTTAATTAAGGACAGCACATACATGAAAACCCCATTTGGCAATCCCGCTGGCGCCTTATGACGTCAGAGAGACCCAGAGGTTACTTTGTTAACTTAATTAAGGACAGCACATACATGAAAACCCCATTTGGCAATCCCGCTGGCGCCTTATGACGTCAGAGAGACCCAGAGGTTACTTTATTAACTTAATTAAGGATGGATATATTCAATGAAACGATGATGGAATTTGTGATGTAATGATGTGGGACGGCACAAACATGAAATGACCGGGCAGATTTTCTACGGCCAATCCAACCAATCAAAAGCAACCAAACTGAATTAACCCGGTTGCATGATTGACAAAAGACAACCACACGCCCGTGTTAATGGCGTTGGTTAGTTTTGATTGGTCGATTGGCTTTCGAAAGCCCCAAGCTTATTACGAATCATAACATATATAAGGTGACTAATACAGCAGCGTTGATTCACGGGTGTGTTATTTTATTTCCTTGAATTACTTATTAATACTGTTTCACAACATTTAAATGAGACAAAATATTTAAATAAAACACTAAACAAAATAATATAGTTGTTAGATAAAACAGCGTGTTTTCCCTGTTCTAATTCTCTAGACAAAATACATTATCGATTAGATCACAAAGAGCTGTATACAGAGGAATTTTAACCACGCCCACCTACTTCAATGAATGGGAAACACTGTTCCGGCTGAGCGAACATAGGTAATACGCTGGATTATAAAGAACCGTCTGTACTAAAAGTGTATTAAAAGCTGAATTTAGATGGTGTAAATAAATACAACTGTTTAAATAATGCAGTTTTAGTCAAAGCGACAATAAAAGGTTTTAGAATTGATAAAAATACAACCTCTAGCGAAACTATGTTATACTTCATTACATTCACGTGCGCGCGACTAGTCAAGGTTACTCTCTCTACAGGTAATAGCAGACGGCACAATTCCTTTGACGTCATAATACAAGGGAACTTAGTGAGTAGAGTGTGAGTTGTGGCCGATTTATCCATAAAAGATTTATCTCCCTTGAATCGTTTCAGGTGTATACGAATTTTATTTTATGACCATTTTTTGAAGACAGAGCTGTTTTAATTATATTTTCTGTAACAAATCGTATTGAAGTCCCACAAATGTCAAAGTATCTACTGGCTTCATTTATTGATTGAAATATTTTCTCCTCTTTGGTTTCTAAATCAAACGATTTGACCCCCCTAGGGCGTTTTGCGTGTTTGCCAGTTCCACCTAATTTTGAATTCCGACTTTGTGAGACGGCTTGAAGATTCACAAGACAATTATCAGTCTTCACGCCATTTATGTGATCAATAACAAGGCCGTCTTTAATCAATCCGCTATGACATTCAAAAATAATTCTATGACAGAGATAATTTTTATTTCTAGCACTAAACAGCAAATACCCCATATTATTCAGAAATCCAACCGGTTTTTGTTAGTCTGCGGTGCCTGACAACACCATCACTGGAGGCTTCGTAATTAACAAGCACTGGATGGGGTCTGAAATCTTGGCTCATTTGTATAATAATACTATTTGTCTAATTTATATCTGCTTTAATTATAAACCTCTGGATATAATTTTGAGGGTTTGTTATGATTTTGTCATCGTTAGGGTCAATGACGGTATTTTTTATTCGTTTGTCATAATAGCGTTTTAGTTCCCTGTATCGTTTGCCGCCGCAACTGAGACATAATTGTGATTTTCCTCTAACGCCCACCCCACATTGGAGGCATGGGAGAGGACCGAAAGAACCGTTGCGAACGCTTTGTAAATGATACCCACAGAATTCGCTTCTGCATGATTTGTTACACGGGGTTGTTGATCCAATCATTAGCCACTTGCAGTGATTCATTATACTATATTTTTCTATTTAAATACTTGTTTTAATTATAACATGGAGGAGTTCAAGAGATTATCGAAAATTAAACCTTGGAAAAATACTAAATTCATTGATTATACCATGAAAGAATTCCAAAGATTATCGAAAATTAAGCCCTGGAAAAATACTAAATTCAATCTTGATAAGGAGTTCCAAAGATTATCGAAAATTAAGCCCTGGAAAAATACTAAATTCAATCTTGATAAGGAGTTCCAAAGATTATCGAAAATTAAGCCCTGGAAAAATACTAAATTCAATCTTGATAGAGTCTCTGATACACCAAAACGTCTAATCGGTGATAGAACTATACTGGGTAAAATCAGGGACTGTTTTAAGGAATTCTACCGAGACGGTGCAGCATACTGTTGGTCGACATTTCGAATTATTGATGAAGATGTCAATGTACCCAACATCGATGCTACTATGAACGATGAAAGAGCAGCTGAGATAATTTCACACCTTGGCCCACCAAGGGGCTGGAAATCCAAGGTTAAATTGCAAAGCAATTCCCAACAGAAGTATTTTTTCAGAATAAAATTCATTATCGAAGTCGAAGGCAAATGGATTATCAGGGATAAATTTGAACCAATCCTCAAGGATAAAAAAAACTGTCATTGTAAGGAGAGATTCCAAACCAGGAATTCTAACTGGAATTGACAAACCATACTACCAAAGATCTTATCCTGTAACAGCAATTGTTTATGGGATATATCCGTTAAATAATAAACCCGATATTGCAAAACTAGCTCCTATGAAATATTCTAGTTCACTGAATTGTGTAGCAACACGGGTAATGGAACACTTCACAAATGCATCCCGAGGAAATAAACTAACTGATCTGCGACGTAGGAAAATAACCGAATGGGAACTGACAGTGAAACAGCACGGTGCAAAGATTTCTGATATAGCTAAATTAGAAGCATTATTAAAATTCCCAATATCAGTAACAACAATAACCCGAGAAGTATTATACGAACCGAAATATCAATCGCGAGGGGCTCCAATTAAAATTATTGATCATAACAAACACGCGTGGACGGCTGCAGTAACAATATTTCCACGAAATAGAACCGTGAGATATATCCCTAAGGAGTTCGTCGGGGATGTCTTTTATAATGAGAAATTATTCGATGCTATTCACACGCTGTGTAAGGATGATCCTGTGTCAGTGTGGTTACTTAGAAGTGATGAAGATCCCGAAATAGGATTTGATCAATTTGTAAGACCAAATGGTGAATTATATCGCGTTGAAGAATTAGATAACAGAATGAGAAAAATCGCTAGTGATTTTTCACCGGAGAGTTCCCATGAAAAACTATTAACAAATAGTTTTACTATTCCATCAGTGGTAGCTCACTTCGCAAGAGAAAAAAAACTCATGGCGTCCAACACGAAGTGATTTTCTCGAGGACGTTAAATTGAGTTGCGTTGTATTTGGTCATGGAGGACTGTGGAATACGAAATACCATCGTGGCGGTATGATTTCAATTGATATATCCGAGTGTTATCCAGGAAGTTTGCTCGGGTATGGAGAATGTAGTAACTATTTTAAACGATTTGGACACCCCACACATGAAATGACTCGTGTTGCGATTAATGGGCCATTACCTGATTTTGATTTAACCGGATTCGCTCGTGTGATATCATTTGAACTCGCTACAGGGTTACATCCGTGTAGTTATCTTTGGCTTGGTAGACATATATCTGAAAAGGCCTGGATGCCAATAGTGTTACTACGATATATGATTGATTGTGGTATGCTAATTGTCACAGAATTAGGCGAAAATTTGAACTGATTTTTGTTGTTCTTGATTTGCAAACGAAACTCACCATTTTCTTGATTTCGTCGTACACGCATTACCTGGGGTGATTAAGTGGCGTGTAACGATTTGCATGTGCCAATTTGTAATTTACATGAAATCCGAAATACTCCTTGTACGTGGTGCACGTCAAGCTCGATGTGATTTATGTTCACCTATTGAGAGTATATAAGGCGATGGATTTCTCATTATTATTTACGGGAACTAAAATATCTAATCAAAGGATAGATAACCTCGTCTTGCAAATCTCCAGCCAAAGGGGTGAGTGTTAAATTTACATTTCGTTTTATTGTGAATTTTATTCAGATTATCATTTCGTATAATGATGCCTTTATTGCAATGAACGTGGAATATTTGGAATTACTAGTCACTTTTAGACTTTAAATGAAATATCGTAATCTACGGCTTAGATTATTTTTGAGACCACTATTATTAGTCTGGTTTTGTTTATTATAGTTGATTCCGGAGATCTAATAACATCGTTGATTCCGTAGATCTGATAACATCTGACAATCACTGTCATCGTTGATTCCGTCTGATTCCATCGTTGATTCCGTCGTTGATAACATCTGATTCCGTCGTTGATACCGTAGAAGTACATCACTGATAGCGCATCTAATAACATCGTTGATACCGTCTCTGATACCGTAGCTGCTAACATAGTTGTTACAATGTTTCTGATACCGTAGCTGCTAATAACATCGTTGATACCGTAGCTGCTAATAACATCGTTGATACCGTAGCTGTTAACACATCTGATACCATCTTTTGATAAACGTCTTTGATATCGTTTGATTTGTTGTGGGACATCTATTGTTTGTTCTGGAACATCTCTGTATAAATATCTGAATGTGCTTGTGCCGTTAATTTGTGCAAACGGAATTGAAGTATCTGTCTGTGTGTCGAACTGTCTGTTCGTCAATATCTGTGTAACGTGTAAATATCCGGAAAGCTAGAAGTCCGAGTGTCGGAGCTGTCTTAGAGTTGTAAAACGTCCGGGTAGACATCTAGGGGAGTGAGGAACCGTTGGTTCGGGTAGATGTTGTATGCTGTCTGAACGTATAACTGTGGTGGATCCGTGTAGGGAAACGTCCGATAATAGTATTGGTCAACCCTCGGTTCTCGGGGAAACTGGGAGACGATTCAACTGTTGCTGAATCGTGCGGTTATACAGGGGAGACACATAGGTGTATTGAAATTGTAATATAATTTAATACATTGTTGTATTTGCATGCTTACGTCAGATCACAATAATATTTCAAGTGATCACATAGATATCAATAAAAGCTAGCAACTTGATTGAATACAAGTATATGATCGTGCTAGTTATCGCAATCCATCGTGCGATAGATAGTTTGTCGTTTGTGTTTATTTTTTTTCGTAAATCATTCTTGCATTTATTTAACTTTCGTAAAGGATTCTTGGATCTGTGTATAATCCAAGAGATCCCTTTACATCTGAGATTCCTTTTGTATTGTTATTTAATTTGTTCATGTATTGTGAATGGTTGTGAGTGTAATTGTGGGTTGAGCGTATGAATTATTGTGTTGTTACATCTGTATTTTTTTTCATTTATAATTTATTACATAAATTTATATTTTCTTTCACAAATTGTGTTTGTATTGTTCATTTAATCCACCCTCCTCTCGGTAACAATTCTGTTACACTAATATCGTTGATTGTTTCCGAAGCTATTATATGCTATCGAGCTCAGAAAGAAGTTTGGCTACCACAACCCGATCTAGATCGTATAATTAGCGAACAGCGAAAACAGTTTCCAGATTTCAATGAAGAACAAATCATGAATTGGTCTAAGGAGTTATTTGAAATTAAAAAAGAACAAGCAAAAGATTTTGGACGAAGAATAATCGGTAAATTTACCCAGGGTGGAAGATACGACAATGCAAAATATTCTTCGCGGTTGATCATAGACATCGCTGAATACGATTTTATTGTAACGGATTTAACGAAACAGGGAAAACTTGTAAATCGTAAAGACGCTTTCCTATCCGATGGAAGACGATTAGGTACAATTGTTACCTATTGTGATGGATATATTAAACAATATACGCATTTGAGAAGTTCTATGCGAGCTTATGCTTCTATCAATTTATTTTCGATGATAAATAGATTTCCTAATACCGCAGTTAGAGTAGCCACTGATTCTATGTATATCCACGAGAAATACAAATCAGATGTAGCTAAATTCACAGATCCGGAGGCAAATTGGGGATGTTGGAGATTTAAAAAGGAGACGCTACATGAGTATTGTGAATCGGCAGATGTTACCATGGATGAAAAGTATTTAAAGTGTGATGAGATTCAATCCGAATTTTCTAATGCACCACCGGTATCTGATCCAATATGTAGATACAAGACAGTTTATTTAAACGGTTGTGGTGGGTCAGGAAAGACAACTCGTGCAATTGAATTATTTCGTCGGTCAACCATGATTGTGTTAACACCAACTCACAGACTCGCCAGAGAGATGAAACAACGAGGGGTAAATGCCTGTACTTATCATAGTTTCTTTCGATGGAAAGGCGATGAATGGACCCCTGATCGAATGGGTGATAAATTCATTCCTGAAATCATAATTTGGGATGAAATATGCACAGTGTCATTAGATGTATTACAAACATTTCTCGAGTGGTTGTTATTGAAAAATACAAAAGTCGTCATGTGCGGTGATCACGGCCAACCACCACCATTTATCGGTGCATCTCCACATGAATGGCTAAAGGGTTTTGTAGACTATTATGAAGAAATTACCACTGATTATAGATCACTTGATGAACAATTACGAGAATTCAAAGCGCTAATTAGATTACAACCGGATAAAATCCAATGTGAAATAGCGCGTGAAATAATTTCAGAAACTCCCATGAATGATTTTTGCGAAACGTGGAGACCAAATGATTTGATAGTAGCAAGTAGAAAAATAGTCAGAGACACACTTCAGATGAAGTTATTTGAAACACATAAAGAAAAATTTGCAACACTTCCAGTACCGTTGTGTTATAGGCCTTCGGATACACGAAAGCAGAATATTGAAGTTGATATTCCAGGGAAGAGTGAAAAGCAGATTCTCGTGTTAAATGATATTGTGCTGGTTGATATCAGCGTCGTCGAAGATGCATTGCGTGCCGATAAATCCCCATGGACGTTAGGTTACGCAGCGACAATACACTCTTCACAGGGATTGACTATATCAGATACAATTGTTTGGATGGTGGATAATCACATCGAATGGTCGAATTTAGTCTATCTTGCAGTATCCAGAGTACGAAGAATAAATCAACTTCGAAGAGTTGTCCTGGATGATAATGACACTACAATGGATGATGCTAGCATCGTTGATGTTAAAATTATTGATAAAAAACTCTCCGCTTACAAACAACAAGACAAAAAAAAAAAACGAGAATTAGACATTGATGCTGAATTAATAATTACGCTGAAGCAACAACAGAATAATCACTGCGCGAGTTGCAATTGTATAATGCGTTGGCAGTATTCGGATAAAGATCCTCTCCAATTTACCGTAGACAGAAAGAATAGCAGCATTGGTCATATCAGAGATAACGTTATGCTGACTTGTCTTGAGTGCAACAGACGAAGGGGTGCTAGTTAAGACCACGCGGTGGTAATTGAGTATCCTCGGGAATTACCTGTAGTTGTTGTCGAGTAAATCCTCGCTGAGGAGCAGTTGAATCCAGTTTATAGATTGGAGGTCTACCAGTAGATCGTGTTATACCGGATATCTTATGCGTAGTGACGCTCCAAATAGGATCGGTAGCTCTTTTTTTATCACCCTCAAGCTCTCCTGGTTCGTATAAATACCTAACAGTGACATTACTACCAAGAATTGGTTCTTTGAAATCTTTTTGTGAAATTCCTTGGATTTCCATTTTTGGTATAGACGCTTTCTTAATCGCGTTGACAGGTTTCATGTTAATTGTTCGAGTAATCTCGTTATTGAGCGCGGTAATCACAGCTGGTAATCTCTTGACCCATTCACGGGATCTTTTATCCTGAATAAACTCCTTCGCGTATTGATATCCAAATAACCGTTCAGCAAGAGTCCGATTAAATCGTTCAACAATTGCCTGATCGCGATGTAGCGCAGTATACCCTCGTCTGATGGTGACATTGTGATGTTTCATCGCTGATAAAAAAGCGCCTTGAAATTCCTTGCCAGGATCAACTTGTAACAGATTTGGCCAGCGTAGTGGGCCTCGTCGATAAATCTTTTCAAATGCAGAAGCAACTTCAGGTGATGATTTTGTTTTTAACGGTTCTGCTTGTTTGTATCGACTCGCAACGTCAACTACGGTTAGCGCGTATTTGTAACCGTTGTCATGTGGCAAAAACAATAAATCAGCTTGATGAACTTCATTGGGTCCGGTAACATCAAAATGCGAGAAATTGATTTGTTTAAGGCGCGGTAGATAAATTTGCCATATAGCCTGTTTGGATAACCAATTAGCCGCAGTGGCCTTTTTCACTTTTGCGGCGCTGGCGAGTTTACTGATTGCTGCTTTACCCCGCCAGTATCCTTTTGGAGAATAATAAATAGATTCCATGTTGTTATTAATTACCGGCAACTAACATCAATTTGCCTTTCATAGCCGATTTTACCAACCACGAAGCCAAATTTTTCTTTGAAAGATTTATCAGGAATAGCATTTAACGCATGAATTAATTTCACATCCGCGAGATGCCTGTTTTGCAGATTGCTGCTTTTATATGCAACATCATGAGCATGACACGCCTTATCAATAGCGTTTATCGGATACTCGCCGGGTCGGGGCTGATTTTGATCATCAAGTCTGATATCTAATCGTGTTCCGGGGCCACAGTAGCTATATCCTGGAAGGTGCTTTTCTCCGGGGTACTTTGCCCATGGGGTTCCAGGGAGCTTTGCCAATTTGGCTGCGATATCACCTCCTCGTTTTTTTTTAAAACATTTCCGGATTTCATAGAAATAAATCTAAATGTTTTTGTACCACATGTTGCACATCTACCAGTAAGTGCTGATCTGTTATTTTTAGTTGTAATCGTCGTCACATCATTTGTGCTAGTACGCGTTTTACACTTCACACAATATAGATCCATAATTTATGTATAGAGATATGGATATAATTGATTTTTCAGCGACTAAAACAAGAGAACCAGTTAAGCATCATGCAGCGCTACCAAACTCTATCCGCGCAATTATAATCTGGCCATCTGGATCCGGCAAGACACAATTGTTGCTCAATTTAATAATGAGATGGATGAAGTGGGATAAGTTGTATTTAGTTGCTTCTAGCGTAGATGATCAACGATGCTATGAAGTGCTAAAAGATTTTAATGAAAACGCTTCAGAGATTAAAGGTGAGAACGTAGTTGATTTTATAACTGATATTGACGAGGCACCATCCGTGGATGATCTTGATGGGAACATTAACAATTTAGTCGTATACGACGATGTGATGTTAGACAATCAAAAAAACCCAGCTAGAATCTTTTCCAGAGGCAGGCATAAAAACACCGACGTGATATATGTCACTCAACGCTACACTCAGATTCCAAAAGTGATCAGAGATAACTGTAATATTCTTGCTGTGTTTAACGGCGTTGATACACATACGCTACGAAATATTTGGCAGACATGGTGCTCTGATATGGACTTCAATCAATTTAAAAATTTCTTTAGTAACGCTCAGTCGACCCCGCACGGATTTATAACAATAAATTTACATGATCCTCGGACACGATATCGTATCGGACTCGATCAAATATTTGGTTGAAATCATTTATTATTTTTGTTAACTTGTAGCAGCAGAGAGTGTGAATGACCACATCGTTGCGACCAAAATTGATGGAAAAATCGTAAAGTCTCCGTTTGCTAAATGGAGACTTATTTTTTTTTTTTAAAATATGAGATTTCGTAGGAAGGCTCTATTTTCGTTTTAAAGATTCAATCAAAATTTTGTCGGAAAAGTGTGGTCTGTTCACTCTCTCTGCTGCTATCTATTCTGAATCAAATGATCCTAGTTGAAAATTATTGGGAATCGCTATAACCAATTATGTGTTAGCCACTATCGTAATTAGAGTCACATTCAATCAAAGTTTCAACTTTATTGTCTTAAGCTTCAACTTTAGTGTAATAAGAGTACATAAAAATACTAAAATTTTATCTTAATTAAATATAGTCAAAGTGACTGAAATAAGTTTCTGTCAATATTACTTGTAAAAAAAACAGAATAAATTTTTGAACGGTGACCAACGGATCCATTGCGTTGTTTAAGTTCAATCAAATCGGAATTCTAAGCCAGTTTAGAAACCTTTAAAATAATAGGCATTTGTTTAGTAATATCCCTTACCAGGGCTTTACGAGGGCAGTCCTAAACACAAATTGTCCTCTACTTCGTCCACGATTTCCACTGCACTGCGTGGTTCTTTACGTCGGTGTTCATGGAATGCTTCTAACCCGTGTAATGCAGTCAGATAATTTGAGGCTTCTAACAGTGTCTCCACTGAATGTTTGTGAAAGGCATGGCTGTAGTACTGGTTAAGTATACGAACCCAAAACAGCTATTGTTGAGTTCTAGGTCTCCTGGAAGTAAACTGCCGGCAGCGGATGTATTTTACGACACTAACGTAGTTCTGTGCTTTTCTTGTGTAGTTCTAACAATTTATCTGATTCACTTTATTCATCTTCCGCTACGTCGTCAGCGTCGCTTACGTCTGCTTTCGCCTGTTCTTAATCTTCGCTGCCCTTCTGAGTCAGAAATAGGGATACTGTATGCACTTTGTATTTGCTTTTCTGTTTACCTGCCGTCCCATTGGTAGTGTCTGAGTTTCCGTAGAGGTGACATTGCTCGGTTCTTGCGGTAGTTGACTCTCCGGTAGAGGTCCCGATATTTCAGTTGAATGGTTTGAGGCTTTTAATAGGCTCGCTTTCCAACTATGATACTATCCCTGCGCTTTGTATTTATGTTCCGTCTACGTTCGCCATTTTCCCTAGGGTCAGGAATATCTTGATCCACCCCTTCATTCGTATCCCAGACAAGAAATAAAGTAATTCTTATCATTCCTTTTACATGACTCCAGATATCTGTTTGACCCTTACATAGTGTCCTAATTGTCCGTATTGCGAGAGTGAGAATTAATGCATTGGCTGGCAGCCAACACATCACGCCCTTGCTATTAGTTGTTTTCATAATGATCTGGTTACTAGATCGACTTGCACGCAACTATACAAAATGGAATGAAGCAGTAATGGTGATATTTTGTGTATATTGGTATTGGCACAATAATTTAGCATCACGCTTCCATTTTGGAAGTATAACACTGGGGTGGAGATTACAAAGAACATTTACACTTAGTTCAATGGTTTGACGCCGCCTGACACATAGATAGGCCTACAACGGATATGGTAATAATAAAATGTAATAGCTACTTGTGGTACCTTTAAACTTTAAAAGCATCGCACAATTAACATAAGACGAAGGGTTATCCTGAACATTGGCATGAAAATTGCCTATATACTCATGTTCCTTTCTTTTTGGAGTTGGGGGGGGGGGGGGGCGGTGAAGTTGAGCATGACACCATGTGTATATAGGAATGATAATGTTAAGACAACATTTGTTGACCATAACGCACACTTATTAACCAGTATGCCATTTTCACTCACCAAGACCACCACCTAGAAACCAACACACCATTATAACTGACAAACATCCACAGATACTAACAAATGGGTTTTGTGAACAACCAAATCGTACAGTTACTAAACAATACCATATTTTGAATATTCAACACCTACATCTACGACATTTAACTAGCTATTAGCCACATTTACTAAGTGGGTAGGAGTGTTAACATGTTGGAAATATACTAAAAGCCTGAATAATGTAGAAGTGTTTACACAGACACATACAAACCATTGAAAAGGGTAAGAGAGAGAGAGAGAGAGAGAGAGAGAGAGAGAGAGAGAGAGAGAGAGAGAGAGAGAGAGCGGATGGAAGGGGGTGTCTTCTTGAGTCAAATCACACTTAAACTGTATATTGTCTTGAAAGAAAATAACACATTCCATGGAGAAACCAAGCCAAAAATAATCCTGACAAATGTGTTAGCGGAAACTCGTCCTAGTGATTTTTAGAGGAAACGATATATCGCTATTCACAAGACAATATTTTAGAAACTGTTGAGCATAGTAGATTGGTTTTATTCCGTGGACGGCTGGGCCTTAGAAATCTCACAGATTGTGTACGAATTTAATAAATATTAAGTTAATAATGCCCAACGTATTATCTTAACAGAAAAACCCTTTCACATTATTAACCAGGAATTGTACGATACAATTTTAATATTCGCGACAGAATTTGGAATGTTAAGGATGCCATGTGGCATAAATTTGGTAGCACAACTACGACCGATGTTTGAAAACAGACCTAAACGTTTGACGCATCGTCGAAGACTGCGACATTGTACACATTGAACCCGTTGAATCCAACTGTGGGAGTTTGTTTGGTGGACCAACCAATATAACACGCGTTCAAAAACAAATACAATGCCACAGATTGTGTTTCTTTTTATACTTGTGTATGTAACTATGCGTCTGGAACTTTGACAGAACACAAGTCAAGCATGTTTGTCGATATCAAGGTTTGATGAAATGTAAAGTTCTTCCATCGACGAACTTGTACCTCCACACGATGCTTCATTATTGCCAAGACAACACACCTTTCCTTCATGTTGCCATGTGTTGAAACGTTTAATCAACACCAGCCATGTTGCCATGTTGACAATAAACCATCTTTGCTAACGAAGATTCCGATATGTTAATCTATCTAGCACAATAGTTTTAATTTTGGTGCAATTTAAGCAGTTAACTAACATGACAGATACACATTCTAAAACGTTACCCATCAATTAGTCGTATTTCAAATGACATCGATCTTTTGATACATTCCATATTGTTCGGGCTATAGTGACACTCTTTTGTAAATATTTTATAATGTGCTTAATGTGCTTAATTCAGAAAAACATCAGGACTTGGATAATTTTAGTATGATAAATCCACATATATGTCCCACAATCGTCCCACCTGATACTTGATTTGATATCTGAAATATTCCATCTTGCAAGACAAGAAAAGAAGTAACCGCATGGTTTTTTTCCTGTGCTCATGTAGCCACATATGTTGAAAAAAAATTATATCAGCACAGTCCAGAAACTAAAATTGGTCATCTCATACGATGAGTAGGTGATCTTTCATCGGTTATCAGTATTTCTTTTTACGGCAGGTCATGGCAGCCGCCTTTATCACCGCTGGTCTATAAATGGAAGGTGGAAAAAACGAGTCTCCTGATAACTTTGAGGGATTCAATGTGACGACAACGTATGTAGAGCCAGACTAGAAATTAGGATAGGAAACATTTGATACGTTAGCGACGCACAGAATGATACTGAGAGTAAGATTCAATCATAATGATATCATATGGACTACAAATCAAGAATGGGAAGGGCTCTAGGACATCCAAGAGATGGATTGATTGAGCCTCAGGAAGAAATACGCAGACGTGAGGGAGAAGAGAGGTTAGCTAGTGCAGAACAAATGGTCCCATGCAATATGGAGAAGACGGCAACTCACATGGAGAGGCCTTTGGCAATAATAACCATTGTAAATACAGCTCCTGCTTCAGTCCGTGTACGATCTGCTTTCTTAACCAGCAAATCTGTACCGATGGAACCTGACAGATGAACCCATGTGCCCGTTATGCCGAAAAAGTACAGATAAACTCAAGCATTTCCGATCGTACGGTTTGGTTTCCTTAACTAACGAATAATACAAACTGTGACAAAATATTTAAAGAAATGATGGATATGTTGCAGAGAGTACGTTGGAGTGTCCGGAACCCAGCTGGCCTCAAGCGTAGTTCATCCAGTTTTTAAAGGGGTACAAAAGACAACTGCAACATGAAGCAGTGCTGGAATATTCCAAGAAGGAAATCATTGGAGATGATAACAGACCCTGGGGAAACATAACTTATATTTCTGGAAGTTATGCAGATGTGACTGCGTCCACACGTCGTTATTTGGTTCGAGATTATAAGTAGGATAATCTCAACAGAAATGTAGATGCAAAAATGGAAGAAGGCAAAGTACAAGATGTTGCAAAAGGATGTAGAGCATGACCCATTCCAGTGGAAGTAAGATGCATGGGTTTCATCTGGAGGATGCTCAGTGCACTAGGAATACGAATGAGAACAGTGCAGACAATGATCAGAGGAGCATTAAGAACTTACATATGGATTTGGTTTAGACTTGAAAAAGAAACACTTGCAGCCACAAAAGGGTTGTGTCGCCCTGACAACTAAATAAGATGCGAAAACGAACGGAGACTAGGTTAATAATGCCTATGAAGCCACTGTCTAACTGTATTTCAACACTAAATTGATTTCTCTAATGGCCTTCTGTCATGTGTAATATTTCATAAGAAAGAATACAAATTTAAGGTGGCGTTAATGATAATATATTACACTAATCAAGACAACACAGGTATAAAATTATTTATTTTCATTAAACCTCAGCGTTTAGAATTATGATTTTATATTTTAGTTAAAATTGTACTTCATGACATTCAGTATTTACGTCAACTCGAAACTCTTCAGAATTATTCTATTTTCGTTTTTGTTCCACTTAAGAACATCCAAGAAATTAAATACACGTGTTAGGTAAACTATACAATACAGCAGTATAACATGTCTTTAAATAGAATTGTAATTGTTCTTCAATATTTAAGTTAGTCCTTCACTCTACGAATTTTAAGAAGGTTATGTATGTCTTAATAATTTGGTTAATGTATTAGTGGTAAGCATTGGTTTGTATATGCAGGGAGTGTTCCTAGCGTGCTGAAATTTAAGTTTGAAAGATTTCAGCAAACTTGATTGAAAAATATCAATAAAACTGCATGGTTTAGTTGCAATTAACTAAATTCTGACAGTTTGAAAATATTCTAAGTATGACTGACTAATCAGTCTAAACGACTAACTTAAGCTTAACCCTGCTTGGTATTTACTATGATTTAAAATACTATAATTAGTTCTTGACAATAAACTTGATGACGGAAACATAAAAGGGCTTAAAGAACGAAGATTTAATGTACTTAAGTGTTTCTAAGTCAAAAATCCTCCTTGAATCTACTTGTATGTCTTATCGGGAGAGAATTTATTAATAATCGATATAGGTGTTTTGTTACATATCAATATAACGATTATAAATTGAGTGACGTATTGGAAATTGTATATGTTTATCAAGGTCATTTATGGATACGTTTTTCAGCACGAACAGTGCTTGTTTAGTACAGGAAAGTTATAAATTGCTGCACAAATATTTGATTACGCGTATGGACATGTAAATGATACATTTAAGAAGAAAACAACGCTACAAGAGATAGAGGTTCCATCAAAGAGTGAGACATGTAAGTAGATAATCTCTTCAGTCAAAATCAATGCTTTGAATAAATACAGCCAAAATGATAAATGGAACAAGTGTGTCACATTACTTATGTATTAGTGACAATTATTTGGGTTAAATAAAAATAAATTAAATGCTTTAAATCAAATATACGTAACATATGTGAGCTCTTGCTTAAATGAAACACTCAGGTTTGACTAGTAAAATAGTCAAGTCATTGGGTATAGAAGGCATCGTTCTATACCCCTAAGCTGACGATCCCTCAATCCAATCCCACAATACTATTATGACATTCCTTCTTATGAGGTCTTTTAATACTTTATAAAATTTATTTTTTGATATTTCAGAGCAAAGAATGATTATGAGAATCGCTCATTAAATTTGTATTGTTAGTTATCTGTTTCTACCGACATTACTATGCACCTGATTCAAAAGGTGGAATATAAACACATTCCGGAAACGTACACTTGTGAAACGCAGTTTGTATACTGCCGCCGACTCTCTACCTTTATATTAGTCTTTACCATTTCCGCTTTCAGTTCATCTATTGGTGGCAGGGTCCAGTTTCGTAAATTGGCCCCTGGCAAATTTCTTAACTTTAGGGTATGGTGTGAGTTTTTGAGCTACTATTGTGTAATAATTAAAGATATGGATAAATTTGTGAACTAGTTGTTTCAGGCTTGTGTTGTTCTTGAAATTGATGTCAGACATGTACACTTTCCATAGTTACTCTGCAGTATGTTGATTGTGAAATACCAATAGTCGGCTAGGAAGAAGAGCTAGCCTCCCGTAGCAGTAGACGCGTGGGTTCAAGGCAAGTAGAATATCTCAAAAACGGCATGGATGACAACTATTATGAATTGCATCAAGCTATTTAGTAGACAATGTTTTTCAAAATTTTCATCTAGGAAAAGGCCTTGCGTTTGCACTGTGAGCACCACATGCTGTCAAAAATGGCCTTCGGATGTGAAAAATGCATGTATTAAATAGGGGTTGGGGTACATAAATATTTTATTCTAAGAACTTCAGTAGACTTGTCAGGTCATGTGTGTGATATGATTATGTTGCACTACATAATACCTATCCAGAAATATGTACCTTTTTGACCTCACTCGCGTATTATATTTTTAATGAATTTTTATATTAGGCAGGTGCATGCGACATTAAATTTGTACATAAATACTGGACCCTGCCCCCTTAAGGGAAAAATGCTATAAAAAAAATTGTGCAATGAACCACATTTTGTCTTATTTTCTTGTTCTTTATTCATATACAATTAATTCTTATACATTAGCCTTATCATAGTACCTCTATTTGTCTCCTTATTTTGAATCTCTCAGCTCTATAGGATATTCAAGGGAGGTAATTTCTGTTTGCACCTATAAATTATACCTATTGGTATCAGGACAAGTTAGCATATTTTGAGCTTAACTAAGTTGCTTTGAGAGAAAATGGGGGTTTAAAATGTGTTTACTTGATTTTCATGTAGGTAACAAGCTCTGTAGTCTTTTTTTAATGAAAGTTATTCATATTTCATTGCAGACACACAAAAAACATTACATGACATGACATCACACATTCTTCTAAGTAATTTCACTCCACAGGAGCAAATGCACTTTCAAGAAATCATAAGTAGACATACTGTTATAAATGGTGAATGTCATCAATGGAACGGTGTTGCAAATAATGATGGATATGGCATATTGCGGACAATGTTTCTAGGAAAAAGAATTAAAGTTTTAGTACTTTTGTGAACAGTTCCACCATATTGGATTTAAACTTACAGTTATTGCATTGCACACAAACAGTAATGCACAAACCCTGTCTTTTGTGTACCGTAACAACTGGAAAAGCATTCTTACATTGATGTGGCAGAAATACCATGATTAGTTCTGAAAGTTTATTGATGTTGACAACACAGTTTTTTTTCTGGCATACTGGTAGCCACATTTTTACTGAGTACAGAATGAGTAATAATGTCAGTTGTTTTCCTTTTTGTAGGTCTCAATTTGCATGGAATGATGTTAGGATCTGTTGTCTCAGTCATATTGGTAGAAGCATTTAAGTTTGAAGCATGTATTCATTATGATCCAAACGCACTAATGATTGATTATGAAAGACCGACTTGGCTTCATCATGACTTGTATTTTCTGGTAGGTCCTTATTTAAAGTAATAGAAGTTACAACATGTCCCTTTTTGTACTGAGTTTTCTTCTTGTTAATATTTTTCTTGTAGCTTTTCTTTCTATTTCCTCTCATTCTCTATATCCTTGCAATTGCTAAAGTCAGCTGTGAGTGGATAGGATTCTGAGAATATTTGGGTTAACTACAGTATAGATTGTGGATTTATTTTGCATTTTGGGCTTGAGAATGGTTCATTTCAAAGGCTTGTTGTCACTGAATTTATCCGATATGTTGATGTAAGTTCAGCAAGGTTCCTCACATCAATGTCCCAACATAGAATAATATTTGTTTCTTTATATCTGTCCCAATTAGCTAGACATAGGTGTATTCACCCCCCCCCAATGCTGTTTATGTTAGCATCACTAGAACAATACCAGGTCAGGAATGTTGATGTGTATGTCTCAAGCTATAATTATTATTAAAGTACATTATAAATGTAAATGTCTGGTAACATTTTTCTTAAGTGGCACTTTTTAAAAGAAAAATTTCAACAAATAATTGCTTGAACAATAGAGAAGTTCTATCGCTAATAACAAAGAGTGTATCTCATATTCAGTCACTATTTGCAACTATAAAATCCATTCTTAGCATTCAGTCAACATCATCATGTAATTCTGGTATCTTCCTGACTATACGATGGCAAAAAGGACAGGAAACATTCCATTGCACACAAGTTTAATTCTTTTCAAGACAGCAACCCTAGCACAAAGTATATACAATGCAATGCATTTTGCTGCAATGTAGTCACTTTTCTAAAAGAGTAATAACATTTTTACTTTAGCATACAAAATAATTTCCTTGATACCATTTTGTTAGATAATGTCTAGGTAAGTGATATGTACAAAATTTTTGACAGAAATTATTTTTTGCAAAATGTTTAAGGTGGCAGGGTCCAGTTTCGTAAATTGGCCCCTGGCAAATTTCTTAACTTTAGGGTATGGTGTGAGTTTTTGAGCTACTATTGTGTAATAATTAAAGATATGGATAAATTTGTGAACTAGGTGTTTCAGGCTTGTGTTGTTCTTGAAATTGATGTCAGACATGTACACTTTCCATAGTTACTCTGCAGTATGTTGATTGTGAAATACCAATAGTCGGCTAGGAAGAAGAGCTAGCCTCCCGTAGCAGTAGACGCGTGGGTTCAAGGCAAGTAGAATATCTCAAAAACGGCATGGATGACAACTATTATGAATTGCATCAAGCTATTTAGTAGACAATGTTTTTCAAAATTTTCATCTAGGAAAAGGCCTTGCGTTTGCACTGTGAGCACCACATGCTGTCAAAAATGGCCTTCGGATGTGAAAAATGCATGTATTAAATAGGGGTTGGGGTACATAAATATTTTATTCTAAGAACTTCAGTAGACTTGTCAGGTCATGTGTGTGATATGATTATGTTGCACTACATAATACCTATCCAGAAATATGTACCTTTTTGACCTCACTCGCGTATTATATTTTTAATGAATTTTTATATTAGGCAGGTGCATGCGACATTAAATTTGTACATAAATACTGGACCCTGCCCCCTTAAGGGAAAAATGCTATAAAAAAAATTGTGCAATGAACCACATTTTGTCTTATTTTCTTGTTCTTTATTCATATACAATTAATTCTTATACATTAGCCTTATCATAGTACCTCTATTTGTCTCCTTATTTTGAATCTCTCAGCTCTATAGGATATTCAAGGGAGGTAATTTCTGTTTGCACCTATAAATTATACCTATTGGTATCAGGACAAGTTAGCATATTTTGAGCTTAACTAAGTTGCTTTGAGAGAAAATGGGGGTTTAAAATGTGTTTACTTGATTTTCATGTAGGTAACAAGCTCTGTAGTCTTTTTTTAATGAAAGTTATTCATATTTCATTGCAGACACACAAAAAACATTACATGACATGACATCACACATTCTTCTAAGTAATTTCACTCCACAGGAGCAAATGCACTTTCAAGAAATCATAAGTAGACATACTGTTATAAATGGTGAATGTCATCAATGGAACGGTGTTGCAAATAATGATGGATATGGCATATTGCGGACAATGTTTCTAGGAAAAAGAATTAAAGTTTTAGTACTTTTGTGAACAGTTCCACCATATTGGATTTAAACTTACAGTTATTGCATTGCACACAAACAGTAATGCACAAACCCTGTCTTTTGTGTACCGTAACAACTGGAAAAGCATTCTTACATTGATGTGGCAGAAATACCATGATTAGTTCTGAAAGTTTATTGATGTTGACAACACAGTTTTTTTTCTGGCATACTGGTAGCCACATTTTTACTGAGTACAGAATGAGTAATAATGTCAGTTGTTTTCCTTTTTGTAGGTCTCAATTTGCATGGAATGATGTTAGGATCTGTTGTCTCAGTCATATTGGTAGAAGCATTTAAGTTTGAAGCATGTATTCATTATGATCCAAACGCACTAATGATTGATTATGAAAGACCGACTTGGCTTCATCATGACTTGTATTTTCTGGTAGGTCCTTATTTAAAGTAATAGAAGTTACAACATGTCCCTTTTTGTACTGAGTTTTCTTCTTGTTAATATTTTTCTTGTAGCTTTTCTTTCTATTTCCTCTCATTCTCTATATCCTTGCAATTGCTAAAGTCAGCTGTGAGTGGATAGGATTCTGAGAATATTTGGGTTAACTACAGTATAGATTGTGGATTTATTTTGCATTTTGGGCTTGAGAATGGTTCATTTCAAAGGCTTGTTGTCACTGAATTTATCCGATATGTTGATGTAAGTTCAGCAAGGTTCCTCACATCAATGTCCCAACATAGAATAATATTTGTTTCTTTATATCTGTCCCAATTAGCTAGACATAGGTGTATTCACCCCCCCCCAATGCTGTTTATGTTAGCATCACTAGAACAATACCAGGTCAGGAATGTTGATGTGTATGTCTCAAGCTATAATTATTATTAAAGTACATTATAAATGTAAATGTCTGGTAACATTTTTCTTAAGTGGCACTTTTTAAAAGAAAAATTTCAACAAATAATTGCTTGAACAATAGAGAAGTTCTATCGCTAATAACAAAGAGTGTATCTCATATTCAGTCACTATTTGCAACTATAAAATCCATTCTTAGCATTCAGTCAACATCATCATGTAATTCTGGTATCTTCCTGACTATACGATGGCAAAAAGGACAGGAAACATTCCATTGCACACAAGTTTAATTCTTTTCAAGACAGCAACCCTAGCACAAAGTATATACAATGCAATGCATTTTGCTGCAATGTAGTCACTTTTCTAAAAGAGTAATAACATTTTTACTTTAGCATACAAAATAATTTCCTTGATACCATTTTGTTAGATAATGTCTAGGTAAGTGATATGTACAAAATTTTTGACAGAAATTATTTTTTGCAAAATGTTTAAGGTGGCAGGGTCCAGTTTCGTAAATTGGCCCCTGGCAAATTTCTTAACTTTAGGGTATGGTGTGAGTTTTTGAGCTACTATTGTGTAATAATTAAAGATATGGATAAATTTGTGAACTAGGTGTTTCAGGCTTGTGTTGTTCTTGAAATTGATGTCAGACATGTACACTTTCCATAGTTACTCTGCAGTATGTTGATTGTGAAATACCAATAGTCGGCTAGGAAGAAGAGCTAGCCTCCCGTAGCAGTAGACGCGTGGGTTCAAGGCAAGTAGAATATCTCAAAAACGGCATGGATGACAACTATTATGAATTGCATCAAGCTATTTAGTAGACAATGTTTTTCAAAATTTTCATCTAGGAAAAGGCCTTGCGTTTGCACTGTGAGCACCACATGCTGTCAAAAATGGCCTTCGGATGTGAAAAATGCATGTATTAAATAGGGGTTGGGGTACATAAATATTTTATTCTAAGAACTTCAGTAGACTTGTCAGGTCATGTGTGTGATATGATTATGTTGCACTACATAATACCTATCCAGAAATATGTACCTTTTTGACCTCACTCGCGTATTATATTTTTAATGAATTTTTATATTAGGCAGGTGCATGCGACATTAAATTTGTACATAAATACTGGACCCTGCCCCCTTAAGGGAAAAATGCTATAAAAAAAATTGTGCAATGAACCACATTTTGTCTTATTTTCTTGTTCTTTATTCATATACAATTAATTCTTATACATTAGCCTTATCATAGTACCTCTATTTGTCTCCTTATTTTGAATCTCTCAGCTCTATAGGATATTCAAGGGAGGTAATTTCTGTTTGCACCTATAAATTATACCTATTGGTATCAGGACAAGTTAGCATATTTTGAGCTTAACTAAGTTGCTTTGAGAGAAAATGGGGGTTTAAAATGTGTTTACTTGATTTTCATGTAGGTAACAAGCTCTGTAGTCTTTTTTTAATGAAAGTTATTCATATTTCATTGCAGACACACAAAAAACATTACATGACATGACATCACACATTCTTCTAAGTAATTTCACTCCACAGGAGCAAATGCACTTTCAAGAAATCATAAGTAGACATACTGTTATAAATGGTGAATGTCATCAATGGAACGGTGTTGCAAATAATGATGGATATGGCATATTGCGGACAATGTTTCTAGGAAAAAGAATTAAAGTTTTAGTACTTTTGTGAACAGTTCCACCATATTGGATTTAAACTTACAGTTATTGCATTGCACACAAACAGTAATGCACAAACCCTGTCTTTTGTGTACCGTAACAACTGGAAAAGCATTCTTACATTGATGTGGCAGAAATACCATGATTAGTTCTGAAAGTTTATTGATGTTGACAACACAGTTTTTTTTCTGGCATACTGGTAGCCACATTTTTACTGAGTACAGAATGAGTAATAATGTCAGTTGTTTTCCTTTTTGTAGGTCTCAATTTGCATGGAATGATGTTAGGATCTGTTGTCTCAGTCATATTGGTAGAAGCATTTAAGTTTGAAGCATGTATTCATTATGATCCAAACGCACTAATGATTGATTATGAAAGACCGACTTGGCTTCATCATGACTTGTATTTTCTGGTAGGTCCTTATTTAAAGTAATAGAAGTTACAACATGTCCCTTTTTGTACTGAGTTTTCTTCTTGTTAATATTTTTCTTGTAGCTTTTCTTTCTATTTCCTCTCATTCTCTATATCCTTGCAATTGCTAAAGTCAGCTGTGAGTGGATAGGATTCTGAGAATATTTGGGTTAACTACAGTATAGATTGTGGATTTATTTTGCATTTTGGGCTTGAGAATGGTTCATTTCAAAGGCTTGTTGTCACTGAATTTATCCGATATGTTGATGTAAGTTCAGCAAGGTTCCTCACATCAATGTCCCAACATAGAATAATATTTGTTTCTTTATATCTGTCCCAATTAGCTAGACATAGGTGTATTCACCCCCCCCCAATGCTGTTTATGTTAGCATCACTAGAACAATACCAGGTCAGGAATGTTGATGTGTATGTCTCAAGCTATAATTATTATTAAAGTACATTATAAATGTAAATGTCTGGTAACATTTTTCTTAAGTGGCACTTTTTAAAAGAAAAATTTCAACAAATAATTGCTTGAACAATAGAGAAGTTCTATCGCTAATAACAAAGAGTGTATCTCATATTCAGTCACTATTTGCAACTATAAAATCCATTCTTAGCATTCAGTCAACATCATCATGTAATTCTGGTATCTTCCTGACTATACGATGGCAAAAAGGACAGGAAACATTCCATTGCACACAAGTTTAATTCTTTTCAAGACAGCAACCCTAGCACAAAGTATATACAATGCAATGCATTTTGCTGCAATGTAGTCACTTTTCTAAAAGAGTAATAACATTTTTACTTTAGCATACAAAATAATTTCCTTGATACCATTTTGTTAGATAATGTCTAGGTAAGTGATATGTACAAAATTTTTGACAGAAATTATTTTTTGCAAAATGTTTAAGGTGGCAGGGTCCAGTTTCGTAAATTGGCCCCTGGCAAATTTCTTAACTTTAGGGTATGGTGTGAGTTTTTGAGCTACTATTGTGTAATAATTAAAGATATGGATAAATTTGTGAACTAGGTGTTTCAGGCTTGTGTTGTTCTTGAAATTGATGTCAGACATGTATACTTTCCATAGTTACTCTGCAGTATGTTGATTGTGAAATACCAATAGTCGGCTAGGAAGAAGAGCTAGCCTCCCGTAGCAGTAGACGCGTAGGTTCAAGGCAAGTAGAATATCTCAAAAACGGCATGGATGACAACTATTATGAATTGCATCAAGCTATTTAGTAGACAATGTTTTTCAAAATTTTCATCTAGGAAAAGGCCTTGCGTTTGCACTGTGAGCACCACATGCTGTCAAAAATGGCCTTCGGATGTGAAAAATGCATGTATTAAATAGGGGTTGGGGTACATAAATATTTTATTCTAAGAACTTCAGTAGACTTGTCAGGTCATGTGTGTGATATGATTATGTTGCACTACATAATACCTATCCAGAAATATGTACCTTTTTGACCTCACTCGCGTATTATATTTTTAATGAATTTTTATATTAGGCAGGTGCATGCGACATTAAATTTGTACATAAATACTGGACCCTGCCCCCTTAAGGGAAAAATGCTATAAAAAAAATTGTGCAATGAACCACATTTTGTCTTATTTTCTTGTTCTTTATTCATATACAATTAATTCTTATACATTAGCCTTATCATAGTACCTCTATTTGTCTCCTTATTTTGAATCTCTCAGCTCTATAGGATATTCAAGGGAGGTAATTTCTGTTTGCACCTATAAATTATACCTATTGGTATCAGGACAAGTTAGCATATTTTGAGCTTAACTAAGTTGCTTTGAGAGAAAATGGGGGTTTAAAATGTGTTTACTTGATTTTCATGTAGGTAACAAGCTCTGTAGTCTTATTTTAATGAAAGTTATTCATATTTCATTGCAGACACACAAAAAACATTACATGACATGACATCACACATTCTTCTAAGTAATTTCACTCCACAGGAGCAAATGCACTTTCAAGAAATCATAAGTAGACATACTGTTATAAATGGTGAATGTCATCAATGGAACGGTGTTGCAAATAATGATGGATATGGCATATTGCGGACAATGTTTCTAGGAAAAAGAATTAAAGTTTTAGTACTTTTGTGAACAGTTCCACCATATTGGATTTAAACTTACAGTTATTGCATTGCACACAAACAGTAATGCACAAACCCTGTCTTTTGTGTACCGTAACAACTGGAAAAGCATTTTTACATTGATGTGGCAGAAATACCATGATTAGTTCTGAAAGTTTATTGATGTTGACAACACAGTTTTTTTTCTGGCATACTGGTAGCCACATTTTTACTGAGTACAGAATGAGTAATAATGTCAGTTGTTTTCCTTTTTGTAGGTCTCAATTTGCATGGAATGATGTTAGGATCTGTTGTCTCAGTCATATTGGTAGAAGCATTTAAGTTTGAAGCATGTATTCATTATGATCCAAACGCACTAATGATTGATTATGAAAGACCGACTTGGCTTCATCATGACTTGTATTTTCTGGTAGGTCCTTATTTAAAGTAATAGAAGTTACAACATGTCCCTTTTTGTACTGAGTTTTCTTCTTGTTAATATTTTTCTTGTAGCTTTTCTTTCTATTTCCTCTCATTCTCTATATCCTTGCAATTGCTAAAGTCAGCTGTGAGTGGATAGGATTCTGAGAATATTTGGGTTAACTACAGTATAGATTGTGGATTTATTTTGCATTTTGGGCTTGAGAATGGTTCATTTCAAAGGCTTGTTGTCACTGAATTTATCCGATATGTTGATGTAAGTTCAGCAAGGTTCCTCACATCAATGTCCCAACATAGAATAATATTTGTTTCTTTATATCTGTCCCAATTAGCTAGACATAGGTGTATTCACCCCCCCCCCAATGCTGTTTATGTTAGCATCACTAGAACAATACCAGGTCAGGAATGTTGATGTGTATGTCTCAAGCTATAATTATTATTAAAGTACATTATAAATGTAAATGTCTGGTAACATTTTTCTTAAGTGGCACTTTTTAAAAGAAAAATTTCAACAAATAATTGCTTGAACAATAGAGAAGTTCTATCGCTAATAACAAAGAGTGTATCTCATATTCAGTCACTATTTGCAACTATAAAATCCATTCTTAGCATTCAGTCAACATCATCATGTAATTCTGGTATCTTCCTGACTATACGATGGCAAAAAGGACAGGAAACATTCCATTGCACACAAGTTTAATTCTTTTCAAGACAGCAACCCTAGCACAAAGTATATACAATGCAATGCATTTTGCTGCAATGTAGTCACTTTTCTAAAAGAGTAATAACATTTTTACTTTAGCATACAAAATAATTTCCTTGATACCATTTTGTTAGATAATGTCTAGGTAAGTGATATGTACAAAATTTTTGACAGAAATTATTTTTTGCAAAATGTTTAAGGTGGCAGGGTCCAGTTTCGTAAATTGGCCCCTGGCAAATTTCTTAACTTTAGGGTATGGTGTGAGTTTTTGAGCTACTATTGTGTAATAATTAAAGATATGGATAAATTTGTGAACTAGGTGTTTCAGGCTTGTGTTGTTCTTGAAATTGATGTCAGACATGTATACTTTCCATAGTTACTCTGCAGTATGTTGATTGTGAAATACCAATAGTCGGCTAGGAAGAAGAGCTAGCCTCCCGTAGCAGTAGACGCGTAGGTTCAAGGCAAGTAGAATATCTCAAAAACGGCATGGATGACAACTATTATGAATTGCATCAAGCTATTTAGTAGACAATGTTTTTCAAAATTTTCATCTAGGAAAAGGCCTTGCGTTTGCACTGTGAGCACCACATGCTGTCAAAAATGGCCTTCGGATGTGAAAAATGCATGTATTAAATAGGGGTTGGGGTACATAAATATTTTATTCTAAGAACTTCAGTAGACTTGTCAGGTCATGTGTGTGATATGATTATGTTGCACTACATAATACCTATCCAGAAATATGTACCTTTTTGACCTCACTCGCGTATTATATTTTTAATGAATTTTTATATTAGGCAGGTGCATGCGACATTAAATTTGTACATAAATACTGGACCCTGCCCCCTTAAGGGAAAAATGCTATAAAAAAAATTGTGCAATGAACCACATTTTGTCTTATTTTCTTGTTCTTTATTCATATACAATTAATTCTTATACATTAGCCTTATCATAGTACCTCTATTTGTCTCCTTATTTTGAATCTCTCAGCTCTATAGGATATTCAAGGGAGGTAATTTCTGTTTGCACCTATAAATTATACCTATTGGTATCAGGACAAGTTAGCATATTTTGAGCTTAACTAAGTTGCTTTGAGAGAAAATGGGGGTTTAAAATGTGTTTACTTGATTTTCATGTAGGTAACAAGCTCTGTAGTCTTATTTTAATGAAAGTTATTCATATTTCATTGCAGACACACAAAAAACATTACATGACATGACATCACACATTCTTCTAAGTAATTTCACTCCACAGGAGCAAATGCACTTTCAAGAAATCATAAGTAGACATACTGTTATAAATGGTGAATGTCATCAATGGAACGGTGTTGCAAATAATGATGGATATGGCATATTGCGGACAATGTTTCTAGGAAAAAGAATTAAAGTTTTAGTACTTTTGTGAACAGTTCCACCATATTGGATTTAAACTTACAGTTATTGCATTGCACACAAACAGTAATGCACAAACCCTGTCTTTTGTGTACCGTAACAACTGGAAAAGCATTTTTACATTGATGTGGCAGAAATACCATGATTAGTTCTGAAAGTTTATTGATGTTGACAACACAGTTTTTTTTCTGGCATACTGGTAGCCACATTTTTACTGAGTACAGAATGAGTAATAATGTCAGTTGTTTTCCTTTTTGTAGGTCTCAATTTGCATGGAATGATGTTAGGATCTGTTGTCTCAGTCATATTGGTAGAAGCATTTAAGTTTGAAGCATGTATTCATTATGATCCAAACGCACTAATGATTGATTATGAAAGACCGACTTGGCTTCATCATGACTTGTATTTTCTGGTAGGTCCTTATTTAAAGTAATAGAAGTTACAACATGTCCCTTTTTGTACTGAGTTTTCTTCTTGTTAATATTTTTCTTGTAGCTTTTCTTTCTATTTCCTCTCATTCTCTATATCCTTGCAATTGCTAAAGTCAGCTGTGAGTGGATAGGATTCTGAGAATATTTGGGTTAACTACAGTATAGATTGTGGATTTATTTTGCATTTTGGGCTTGAGAATGGTTCATTTCAAAGGCTTGTTGTCACTGAATTTATCCGATATGTTGATGTAAGTTCAGCAAGGTTCCTCACATCAATGTCCCAACATAGAATAATATTTGTTTCTTTATATCTGTCCCAATTAGCTAGACATAGGTGTATTCACCCCCCCCCCAATGCTGTTTATGTTAGCATCACTAGAACAATACCAGGTCAGGAATGTTGATGTGTATGTCTCAAGCTATAATTATTATTAAAGTACATTATAAATGTAAATGTCTGGTAACATTTTTCTTAAGTGGCACTTTTTAAAAGAAAAATTTCAACAAATAATTGCTTGAACAATAGAGAAGTTCTATCGCTAATAACAAAGAGTGTATCTCATATTCAGTCACTATTTGCAACTATAAAATCCATTCTTAGCATTCAGTCAACATCATCATGTAATTCTGGTATCTTCCTGACTATACGATGGCAAAAAGGACAGGAAACATTCCATTGCACACAAGTTTAATTCTTTTCAAGACAGCAACCCTAGCACAAAGTATATACAATGCAATGCATTTTGCTGCAATGTAGTCACTTTTCTAAAAGAGTAATAACATTTTTACTTTAGCATACAAAATAATTTCCTTGATACCATTTTGTTAGATAATGTCTAGGTAAGTGATATGTACAAAATTTTTGACAGAAATTATTTTTTGCAAAATGTTTAAGGTGGCAGGGTCCAGTTTCGTAAATTGGCCCCTGGCAAATTTCTTAACTTTAGGGTATGGTGTGAGTTTTTGAGCTACTATTGTGTAATAATTAAAGATATGGATAAATTTGTGAACTAGGTGTTTCAGGCTTGTGTTGTTCTTGAAATTGATGTCAGACATGTACACTTTCCATAGTTACTCTGCAGTATGTTGATTGTGAAATACCAATAGTCGGCTAGGAAGAAGAGCTAGCCTCCCGTAGCAGTAGACGCGTGGGTTCAAGGCAAGTAGAATATCTCAAAAACGGCATGGATGACAACTATTATGAATTGCATCAAGCTATTTAGTAGACAATGTTTTTCAAAATTTTCATCTAGGAAAAGGCCTTGCGTTTGCACTGTGAGCACCACATGCTGTCAAAAATGGCCTTCGGATGTGAAAAATGCATGTATTAAATAGGGGTTGGGGTACATAAATATTTTATTCTAAGAACTTCAGTAGACTTGTCAGGTCATGTGTGTGATATGATTATGTTGCACTACATAATACCTATCCAGAAATATGTACCTTTTTGACCTCACTCGCGTATTATATTTTTAATGAATTTTTATATTAGGCAGGTGCATGCGACATTAAATTTGTACATAAATACTGGACCCTGCCCCCTTAAGGGAAAAATGCTATAAAAAAAATTGTGCAATGAACCACATTTTGTCTTATTTTCTTGTTCTTTATTCATATACAATTAATTCTTATACATTAGCCTTATCATAGTACCTCTATTTGTCTCCTTATTTTGAATCTCTCAGCTCTATAGGATATTCAAGGGAGGTAATTTCTGTTTGCACCTATAAATTATACCTATTGGTATCAGGACAAGTTAGCATATTTTGAGCTTAACTAAGTTGCTTTGAGAGAAAATGGGGGTTTAAAATGTGTTTACTTGATTTTCATGTAGGTAACAAGCTCTGTAGTCTTATTTTAATGAAAGTTATTCATATTTCATTGCAGACACACAAAAAACATTACATGACATGACATCACACATTCTTCTAAGTAATTTCACTCCACAGGAGCAAATGCACTTTCAAGAAATCATAAGTAGACATACTGTTATAAATGGTGAATGTCATCAATGGAACGGTGTTGCAAATAATGATGGATATGGCATATTGCGGACAATGTTTCTAGGAAAAAGAATTAAAGTTTTAGTACTTTTGTGAACAGTTCCACCATATTGGATTTAAACTTACAGTTATTGCATTGCACACAAACAGTAATGCACAAACCCTGTCTTTTGTGTACCGTAACAACTGGAAAAGCATTTTTACATTGATGTGGCAGAAATACCATGATTAGTTCTGAAAGTTTATTGATGTTGACAACACAGTTTTTTTTCTGGCATACTGGTAGCCACATTTTTACTGAGTACAGAATGAGTAATAATGTCAGTTGTTTTCCTTTTTGTAGGTCTCAATTTGCATGGAATGATGTTAGGATCTGTTGTCTCAGTCATATTGGTAGAAGCATTTAAGTTTGAAGCATGTATTCATTATGATCCAAACGCACTAATGATTGATTATGAAAGACCGACTTGGCTTCATCATGACTTGTATTTTCTGGTAGGTCCTTATTTAAAGTAATAGAAGTTACAACATGTCCCTTTTTGTACTGAGTTTTCTTCTTGTTAATATTTTTCTTGTAGCTTTTCTTTCTATTTCCTCTCATTCTCTATATCCTTGCAATTGCTAAAGTCAGCTGTGAGTGGATAGGATTCTGAGAATATTTGGGTTAACTACAGTATAGATTGTGGATTTATTTTGCATTTTGGGCTTGAGAATGGTTCATTTCAAAGGCTTGTTGTCACTGAATTTATCCGATATGTTGATGTAAGTTCAGCAAGGTTCCTCACATCAATGTCCCAACATAGAATAATATTTGTTTCTTTATATCTGTCCCAATTAGCTAGACATAGGTGTATTCACCCCCCCCCCCCCAATGCTGTTTATGTTAGCATCACTAGAACAATACCAGGTCAGGAATGTTGATGTGTATGTCTCAAGCTATAATTATTATTAAAGTACATTATAAATGTAAATGTCTGGTAACATTTTTCTTAAGTGGCACTTTTTAAAAGAAAAATTTCAACAAATAATTGCTTGAACAATAGAGAAGTTCTATCGCTAATAACAAAGAGTGTATCTCATATTCAGTCACTATTTGCAACTATAAAATCCATTCTTAGCATTCAGTCAACATCATCATGTAATTCTGGTATCTTCCTGACTATACGATGGCAAAAAGGACAGGAAACATTCCATTGCACACAAGTTTAATTCTTTTCAAGACAGCAACCCTAGCACAAAGTATATACAATGCAATGCATTTTGCTGCAATGTAGTCACTTTTCTAAAAGAGTAATAACATTTTTACTTTAGCATACAAAATAATTTCCTTGATACCATTTTGTTAGATAATGTCTAGGTAAGTGATATGTACAAAATTTTTGACAGAAATTATTTTTTGCAAAATGTTTAAGGTGGCAGGGTCCAGTTTCGTAAATTGGCCCCTGGCAAATTTCTTAACTTTAGGGTATGGTGTGAGTTTTTGAGCTACTATTGTGTAATAATTAAAGATATGGATAAATTTGTGAACTAGGTGTTTCAGGCTTGTGTTGTTCTTGAAATTGATGTCAGACATGTACACTTTCCATAGTTACTCTGCAGTATGTTGATTGTGAAATACCAATAGTCGGCTAGGAAGAAGAGCTAGCCTCCCGTAGCAGTAGACGCGTGGGTTCAAGGCAAGTAGAATATCTCAAAAACGGCATGGATGACAACTATTATGAATTGCATCAAGCTATTTAGTAGACAATGTTTTTCAAAATTTTCATCTAGGAAAAGGCCTTGCGTTTGCACTGTGAGCACCACATGCTGTCAAAAATGGCCTTCGGATGTGAAAAATGCATGTATTAAATAGGGGTTGGGGTACATAAATATTTTATTCTAAGAACTTCAGTAGACTTGTCAGGTCATGTGTGTGATATGATTATGTTGCACTACATAATACCTATCCAGAAATATGTACCTTTTTGACCTCACTCGCGTATTATATTTTTAATGAATTTTTATATTAGGCAGGTGCATGCGACATTAAATTTGTACATAAATACTGGACCCTGCCCCCTTAAGGGAAAAATGCTATAAAAAAAATTGTGCAATGAACCACATTTTGTCTTATTTTCTTGTTCTTTATTCATATACAATTAATTCTTATACATTAGCCTTATCATAGTACCTCTATTTGTCTCCTTATTTTGAATCTCTCAGCTCTATAGGATATTCAAGGGAGGTAATTTCTGTTTGCACCTATAAATTATACCTATTGGTATCAGGACAAGTTAGCATATTTTGAGCTTAACTAAGTTGCTTTGAGAGAAAATGGGGGTTTAAAATGTGTTTACTTGATTTTCATGTAGGTAACAAGCTCTGTAGTCTTTTTTTAATGAAAGTTATTCATATTTCATTGCAGACACACAAAAAACATTACATGACATGACATCACACATTCTTCTAAGTAATTTCACTCCACAGGAGCAAATGCACTTTCAAGAAATCATAAGTAGACATACTGTTATAAATGGTGAATGTCATCAATGGAACGGTGTTGCAAATAATGATGGATATGGCATATTGCGGACAATGTTTCTAGGAAAAAGAATTAAAGTTTTAGTACTTTTGTGAACAGTTCCACCATATTGGATTTAAACTTACAGTTATTGCATTGCACACAAACAGTAATGCACAAACCCTGTCTTTTGTGTACCGTAACAACTGGAAAAGCATTCTTACATTGATGTGGCAGAAATACCATGATTAGTTCTGAAAGTTTATTGATGTTGACAACACAGTTTTTTTTCTGGCATACTGGTAGCCACATTTTTACTGAGTACAGAATGAGTAATAATGTCAGTTGTTTTCCTTTTTGTAGGTCTCAATTTGCATGGAATGATGTTAGGATCTGTTGTCTCAGTCATATTGGTAGAAGCATTTAAGTTTGAAGCATGTATTCATTATGATCCAAACGCACTAATGATTGATTATGAAAGACCGACTTGGCTTCATCATGACTTGTATTTTCTGGTAGGTCCTTATTTAAAGTAATAGAAGTTACAACATGTCCCTTTTTGTACTGAGTTTTCTTCTTGTTAATATTTTTCTTGTAGCTTTTCTTTCTATTTCCTCTCATTCTCTATATCCTTGCAATTGCTAAAGTCAGCTGTGAGTGGATAGGATTCTGAGAATATTTGGGTTAACTACAGTATAGATTGTGGATTTATTTTGCATTTTGGGCTTGAGAATGGTTCATTTCAAAGGCTTGTTGTCACTGAATTTATCCGATATGTTGATGTAAGTTCAGCAAGGTTCCTCACATCAATGTCCCAACATAGAATAATATTTGTTTCTTTATATCTGTCCCAATTAGCTAGACATAGGTGTATTCACCCCCCCCCAATGCTGTTTATGTTAGCATCACTAGAACAATACCAGGTCAGGAATGTTGATGTGTATGTCTCAAGCTATAATTATTATTAAAGTACATTATAAATGTAAATGTCTGGTAACATTTTTCTTAAGTGGCACTTTTTAAAAGAAAAATTTCAACAAATAATTGCTTGAACAATAGAGAAGTTCTATCGCTAATAACAAAGAGTGTATCTCATATTCAGTCACTATTTGCAACTATAAAATCCATTCTTAGCATTCAGTCAACATCATCATGTAATTCTGGTATCTTCCTGACTATACGATGGCAAAAAGGACAGGAAACATTCCATTGCACACAAGTTTAATTCTTTTCAAGACAGCAACCCTAGCACAAAGTATATACAATGCAATGCATTTTGCTGCAATGTAGTCACTTTTCTAAAAGAGTAATAACATTTTTACTTTAGCATACAAAATAATTTCCTTGATACCATTTTGTTAGATAATGTCTAGGTAAGTGATATGTACAAAATTTTTGACAGAAATTATTTTTTGCAAAATGTTTAAGGTGGCAGGGTCCAGTTTCGTAAATTGGCCCCTGGCAAATTTCTTAACTTTAGGGTATGGTGTGAGTTTTTGAGCTACTATTGTGTAATAATTAAAGATATGGATAAATTTGTGAACTAGGTGTTTCAGGCTTGTGTTGTTCTTGAAATTGATGTCAGACATGTACACTTTCCATAGTTACTCTGCAGTATGTTGATTGTGAAATACCAATAGTCGGCTAGGAAGAAGAGCTAGCCTCCCGTAGCAGTAGACGCGTGGGTTCAAGGCAAGTAGAATATCTCAAAAACGGCATGGATGACAACTATTATGAATTGCATCAAGCTATTTAGTAGACAATGTTTTTCAAAATTTTCATCTAGGAAAAGGCCTTGCGTTTGCACTGTGAGCACCACATGCTGTCAAAAATGGCCTTCGGATGTGAAAAATGCATGTATTAAATAGGGGTTGGGGTACATAAATATTTTATTCTAAGAACTTCAGTAGACTTGTCAGGTCATGTGTGTGATATGATTATGTTGCACTACATAATACCTATCCAGAAATATGTACCTTTTTGACCTCACTCGCGTATTATATTTTTAATGAATTTTTATATTAGGCAGGTGCATGCGACATTAAATTTGTACATAAATACTGGACCCTGCCCCCTTAAGGGAAAAATGCTATAAAAAAAATTGTGCAATGAACCACATTTTGTCTTATTTTCTTGTTCTTTATTCATATACAATTAATTCTTATACATTAGCCTTATCATAGTACCTCTATTTGTCTCCTTATTTTGAATCTCTCAGCTCTATAGGATATTCAAGGGAGGTAATTTCTGTTTGCACCTATAAATTATACCTATTGGTATCAGGACAAGTTAGCATATTTTGAGCTTAACTAAGTTGCTTTGAGAGAAAATGGGGGTTTAAAATGTGTTTACTTGATTTTCATGTAGGTAACAAGCTCTGTAGTCTTATTTTAATGAAAGTTATTCATATTTCATTGCAGACACACAAAAAACATTACATGACATGACATCACACATTCTTCTAAGTAATTTCACTCCACAGGAGCAAATGCACTTTCAAGAAATCATAAGTAGACATACTGTTATAAATGGTGAATGTCATCAATGGAACGGTGTTGCAAATAATGATGGATATGGCATATTGCGGACAATGTTTCTAGGAAAAAGAATTAAAGTTTTAGTACTTTTGTGAACAGTTCCACCATATTGGATTTAAACTTACAGTTATTGCATTGCACACAAACAGTAATGCACAAACCCTGTCTTTTGTGTACCGTAACAACTGGAAAAGCATTTTTACATTGATGTGGCAGAAATACCATGATTAGTTCTGAAAGTTTATTGATGTTGACAACACAGTTTTTTTTCTGGCATACTGGTAGCCACATTTTTACTGAGTACAGAATGAGTAATAATGTCAGTTGTTTTCCTTTTTGTAGGTCTCAATTTGCATGGAATGATGTTAGGATCTGTTGTCTCAGTCATATTGGTAGAAGCATTTAAGTTTGAAGCATGTATTCATTATGATCCAAACGCACTAATGATTGATTATGAAAGACCGACTTGGCTTCATCATGACTTGTATTTTCTGGTAGGTCCTTATTTAAAGTAATAGAAGTTACAACATGTCCCTTTTTGTACTGAGTTTTCTTCTTGTTAATATTTTTCTTGTAGCTTTTCTTTCTATTTCCTCTCATTCTCTATATCCTTGCAATTGCTAAAGTCAGCTGTGAGTGGATAGGATTCTGAGAATATTTGGGTTAACTACAGTATAGATTGTGGATTTATTTTGCATTTTGGGCTTGAGAATGGTTCATTTCAAAGGCTTGTTGTCACTGAATTTATCCGATATGTTGATGTAAGTTCAGCAAGGTTCCTCACATCAATGTCCCAACATAGAATAATATTTGTTTCTTTATATCTGTCCCAATTAGCTAGACATAGGTGTATTCACCCCCCCCCCCAATGCTGTTTATGTTAGCATCACTAGAACAATACCAGGTCAGGAATGTTGATGTGTATGTCTCAAGCTATAATTATTATTAAAGTACATTATAAATGTAAATGTCTGGTAACATTTTTCTTAAGTGGCACTTTTTAAAAGAAAAATTTCAACAAATAATTGCTTGAACAATAGAGAAGTTCTATCGCTAATAACAAAGAGTGTATCTCATATTCAGTCACTATTTGCAACTATAAAATCCATTCTTAGCATTCAGTCAACATCATCATGTAATTCTGGTATCTTCCTGACTATACGATGGCAAAAAGGACAGGAAACATTCCATTGCACACAAGTTTAATTCTTTTCAAGACAGCAACCCTAGCACAAAGTATATACAATGCAATGCATTTTGCTGCAATGTAGTCACTTTTCTAAAAGAGTAATAACATTTTTACTTTAGCATACAAAATAATTTCCTTGATACCATTTTGTTAGATAATGTCTAGGTAAGTGATATGTACAAAATTTTTGACAGAAATTATTTTTTGCAAAATGTTTAAGGTGGCAGGGTCCAGTTTCGTAAATTGGCCCCTGGCAAATTTCTTAACTTTAGGGTATGGTGTGAGTTTTTGAGCTACTATTGTGTAATAATTAAAGATATGGATAAATTTGTGAACTAGGTGTTTCAGGCTTGTGTTGTTCTTGAAATTGATGTCAGACATGTACACTTTCCATAGTTACTCTGCAGTATGTTGATTGTGAAATACCAATAGTCGGCTAGGAAGAAGAGCTAGCCTCCCGTAGCAGTAGACGCGTGGGTTCAAGGCAAGTAGAATATCTCAAAAACGGCATGGATGACAACTATTATGAATTGCATCAAGCTATTTAGTAGACAATGTTTTTCAAAATTTTCATCTAGGAAAAGGCCTTGCGTTTGCACTGTGAGCACCACATGCTGTCAAAAATGGCCTTCGGATGTGAAAAATGCATGTATTAAATAGGGGTTGGGGTACATAAATATTTTATTCTAAGAACTTCAGTAGACTTGTCAGGTCATGTGTGTGATATGATTATGTTGCACTACATAATACCTATCCAGAAATATGTACCTTTTTGACCTCACTCGCGTATTATATTTTTAATGAATTTTTATATTAGGCAGGTGCATGCGACATTAAATTTGTACATAAATACTGGACCCTGCCCCCTTAAGGGAAAAATGCTATAAAAAAAATTGTGCAATGAACCACATTTTGTCTTATTTTCTTGTTCTTTATTCATATACAATTAATTCTTATACATTAGCCTTATCATAGTACCTCTATTTGTCTCCTTATTTTGAATCTCTCAGCTCTATAGGATATTCAAGGGAGGTAATTTCTGTTTGCACCTATAAATTATACCTATTGGTATCAGGACAAGTTAGCATATTTTGAGCTTAACTAAGTTGCTTTGAGAGAAAATGGGGGTTTAAAATGTGTTTACTTGATTTTCATGTAGGTAACAAGCTCTGTAGTCTTTTTTTAATGAAAGTTATTCATATTTCATTGCAGACACACAAAAAACATTACATGACATGACATCACACATTCTTCTAAGTAATTTCACTCCACAGGAGCAAATGCACTTTCAAGAAATCATAAGTAGACATACTGTTATAAATGGTGAATGTCATCAATGGAACGGTGTTGCAAATAATGATGGATATGGCATATTGCGGACAATGTTTCTAGGAAAAAGAATTAAAGTTTTAGTACTTTTGTGAACAGTTCCACCATATTGGATTTAAACTTACAGTTATTGCATTGCACACAAACAGTAATGCACAAACCCTGTCTTTTGTGTACCGTAACAACTGGAAAAGCATTCTTACATTGATGTGGCAGAAATACCATGATTAGTTCTGAAAGTTTATTGATGTTGACAACACAGTTTTTTTTCTGGCATACTGGTAGCCACATTTTTACTGAGTACAGAATGAGTAATAATGTCAGTTGTTTTCCTTTTTGTAGGTCTCAATTTGCATGGAATGATGTTAGGATCTGTTGTCTCAGTCATATTGGTAGAAGCATTTAAGTTTGAAGCATGTATTCATTATGATCCAAACGCACTAATGATTGATTATGAAAGACCGACTTGGCTTCATCATGACTTGTATTTTCTGGTAGGTCCTTATTTAAAGTAATAGAAGTTACAACATGTCCCTTTTTGTACTGAGTTTTCTTCTTGTTAATATTTTTCTTGTAGCTTTTCTTTCTATTTCCTCTCATTCTCTATATCCTTGCAATTGCTAAAGTCAGCTGTGAGTGGATAGGATTCTGAGAATATTTGGGTTAACTACAGTATAGATTGTGGATTTATTTTGCATTTTGGGCTTGAGAATGGTTCATTTCAAAGGCTTGTTGTCACTGAATTTATCCGATATGTTGATGTAAGTTCAGCAAGGTTCCTCACATCAATGTCCCAACATAGAATAATATTTGTTTCTTTATATCTGTCCCAATTAGCTAGACATAGGTGTATTCACCCCCCCCCCAATGCTGTTTATGTTAGCATCACTAGAACAATACCAGGTCAGGAATGTTGATGTGTATGTCTCAAGCTATAATTATTATTAAAGTACATTATAAATGTAAATGTCTGGTAACATTTTTCTTAAGTGGCACTTTTTAAAAGAAAAATTTCAACAAATAATTGCTTGAACAATAGAGAAGTTCTATCGCTAATAACAAAGAGTGTATCTCATATTCAGTCACTATTTGCAACTATAAAATCCATTCTTAGCATTCAGTCAACATCATCATGTAATTCTGGTATCTTCCTGACTATATGATGGCAAAAAGGACAGGAAACATTCCATTGCACACAAGTTTAATTCTTTTCAAGACAGCAACCCTAGCACAAAGTATATACAATGCAATGCATTTTGCTGCAATGTAGTCACTTTTCTAAAAGAGTAATAACATTTTTACTTTAGCATACAAAATAATTTCCTTGATACCATTTTGTTAGATAATGTCTAGGTAAGTGATATGTACAAAATTTTTGACAGAAATTATTTTTTGCAAAATGTTTAAGGTGGCAGGGTCCAGTTTCGTAAATTGGCCCCTGGCAAATTTCTTAACTTTAGGGTATGGTGTGAGTTTTTGAGCTACTATTGTGTAATAATTAAAGATATGGATAAATTTGTGAACTAGGTGTTTCAGGCTTGTGTTGTTCTTGAAATTGATGTCAGACATGTACACTTTCCATAGTTACTCTGCAGTATGTTGATTGTGAAATACCAATAGTCGGCTAGGAAGAAGAGCTAGCCTCCCGTAGCAGTAGACGCGTAGGTTCAAGGCAAGTAGAATATCTCAAAAACGGCATGGATGACAACTATTATGAATTGCATCAAGCTATTTAGTAGACAATGTTTTTCAAAATTTTCATCTAGGAAAAGGCCTTGCGTTTGCACTGTGAGCACCACATGCTGTCAAAAATGGCCTTCGGATGTGAAAAATGCATGTATTAAATAGGGGTTGGGGTACATAAATATTTTATTCTAAGAACTTCAGTAGACTTGTCAGGTCATGTGTGTGATATGATTATGTTGCACTACATAATACCTATCCAGAAATATGTACCTTTTTGACCTCACTCGCGTATTATATTTTTAATGAATTTTTATATTAGGCAGGTGCATGCGACATTAAATTTGTACATAAATACTGGACCCTGCCCCCTTAAGGGAAAAATGCTATAAAAAAAATTGTGCAATGAACCACATTTTGTCTTATTTTCTTGTTCTTTATTCATATACAATTAATTCTTATACATTAGCCTTATCATAGTACCTCTATTTGTCTCCTTATTTTGAATCTCTCAGCTCTATAGGATATTCAAGGGAGGTAATTTCTGTTTGCACCTATAAATTATACCTATTGGTATCAGGACAAGTTAGCATATTTTGAGCTTAACTAAGTTGCTTTGAGAGAAAATGGGGGTTTAAAATGTGTTTACTTGATTTTCATGTAGGTAACAAGCTCTGTAGTCTTATTTTAATGAAAGTTATTCATATTTCATTGCAGACACACAAAAAACATTACATGACATGACATCACACATTCTTCTAAGTAATTTCACTCCACAGGAGCAAATGCACTTTCAAGAAATCATAAGTAGACATACTGTTATAAATGGTGAATGTCATCAATGGAACGGTGTTGCAAATAATGATGGATATGGCATATTGCGGACAATGTTTCTAGGAAAAAGAATTAAAGTTTTAGTACTTTTGTGAACAGTTCCACCATATTGGATTTAAACTTACAGTTATTGCATTGCACACAAACAGTAATGCACAAACCCTGTCTTTTGTGTACCGTAACAACTGGAAAAGCATTTTTACATTGATGTGGCAGAAATACCATGATTAGTTCTGAAAGTTTATTGATGTTGACAACACAGTTTTTTTTCTGGCATACTGGTAGCCACATTTTTACTGAGTACAGAATGAGTAATAATGTCAGTTGTTTTCCTTTTTGTAGGTCTCAATTTGCATGGAATGATGTTAGGATCTGTTGTCTCAGTCATATTGGTAGAAGCATTTAAGTTTGAAGCATGTATTCATTATGATCCAAACGCACTAATGATTGATTATGAAAGACCGACTTGGCTTCATCATGACTTGTATTTTCTGGTAGGTCCTTATTTAAAGTAATAGAAGTTACAACATGTCCCTTTTTGTACTGAGTTTTCTTCTTGTTAATATTTTTCTTGTAGCTTTTCTTTCTATTTCCTCTCATTCTCTATATCCTTGCAATTGCTAAAGTCAGCTGTGAGTGGATAGGATTCTGAGAATATTTGGGTTAACTACAGTATAGATTGTGGATTTATTTTGCATTTTGGGCTTGAGAATGGTTCATTTCAAAGGCTTGTTGTCACTGAATTTATCCGATATGTTGATGTAAGTTCAGCAAGGTTCCTCACATCAATGTCCCAACATAGAATAATATTTGTTTCTTTATATCTGTCCCAATTAGCTAGACATAGGTGTATTCACCCCCCCCCCAATGCTGTTTATGTTAGCATCACTAGAACAATACCAGGTCAGGAATGTTGATGTGTATGTCTCAAGCTATAATTATTATTAAAGTACATTATAAATGTAAATGTCTGGTAACATTTTTCTTAAGTGGCACTTTTTAAAAGAAAAATTTCAACAAATAATTGCTTGAACAATAGAGAAGTTCTATCGCTAATAACAAAGAGTGTATCTCATATTCAGTCACTATTTGCAACTATAAAATCCATTCTTAGCATTCAGTCAACATCATCATGTAATTCTGGTATCTTCCTGACTATACGATGGCAAAAAGGACAGGAAACATTCCATTGCACACAAGTTTAATTCTTTTCAAGACAGCAACCCTAGCACAAAGTATATACAATGCAATGCATTTTGCTGCAATGTAGTCACTTTTCTAAAAGAGTAATAACATTTTTACTTTAGCATACAAAATAATTTCCTTGATACCATTTTGTTAGATAATGTCTAGGTAAGTGATATGTACAAAATTTTTGACAGAAATTATTTTTTGCAAAATGTTTAAGGTGGCAGGGTCCAGTTTCGTAAATTGGCCCCTGGCAAATTTCTTAACTTTAGGGTATGGTGTGAGTTTTTGAGCTACTATTGTGTAATAATTAAAGATATGGATAAATTTGTGAACTAGGTGTTTCAGGCTTGTGTTGTTCTTGAAATTGATGTCAGACATGTACACTTTCCATAGTTACTCTGCAGTATGTTGATTGTGAAATACCAATAGTCGGCTAGGAAGAAGAGCTAGCCTCCCGTAGCAGTAGACGCGTGGGTTCAAGGCAAGTAGAATATCTCAAAAACGGCATGGATGACAACTATTATGAATTGCATCAAGCTATTTAGTAGACAATGTTTTTCAAAATTTTCATCTAGGAAAAGGCCTTGCGTTTGCACTGTGAGCACCACATGCTGTCAAAAATGGCCTTCGGATGTGAAAAATGCATGTATTAAATAGGGGTTGGGGTACATAAATATTTTATTCTAAGAACTTCAGTAGACTTGTCAGGTCATGTGTGTGATATGATTATGTTGCACTACATAATACCTATCCAGAAATATGTACCTTTTTGACCTCACTCGCGTATTATATTTTTAATGAATTTTTATATTAGGCAGGTGCATGCGACATTAAATTTGTACATAAATACTGGACCCTGCCCCCTTAAGGGAAAAATGCTATAAAAAAAATTGTGCAATGAACCACATTTTGTCTTATTTTCTTGTTCTTTATTCATATACAATTAATTCTTATACATTAGCCTTATCATAGTACCTCTATTTGTCTCCTTATTTTGAATCTCTCAGCTCTATAGGATATTCAAGGGAGGTAATTTCTGTTTGCACCTATAAATTATACCTATTGGTATCAGGACAAGTTAGCATATTTTGAGCTTAACTAAGTTGCTTTGAGAGAAAATGGGGGTTTAAAATGTGTTTACTTGATTTTCATGTAGGTAACAAGCTCTGTAGTCTTATTTTAATGAAAGTTATTCATATTTCATTGCAGACACACAAAAAACATTACATGACATGACATCACACATTCTTCTAAGTAATTTCACTCCACAGGAGCAAATGCACTTTCAAGAAATCATAAGTAGACATACTGTTATAAATGGTGAATGTCATCAATGGAACGGTGTTGCAAATAATGATGGATATGGCATATTGCGGACAATGTTTCTAGGAAAAAGAATTAAAGTTTTAGTACTTTTGTGAACAGTTCCACCATATTGGATTTAAACTTACAGTTATTGCATTGCACACAAACAGTAATGCACAAACCCTGTCTTTTGTGTACCGTAACAACTGGAAAAGCATTTTTACATTGATGTGGCAGAAATACCATGATTAGTTCTGAAAGTTTATTGATGTTGACAACACAGTTTTTTTTCTGGCATACTGGTAGCCACATTTTTACTGAGTACAGAATGAGTAATAATGTCAGTTGTTTTCCTTTTTGTAGGTCTCAATTTGCATGGAATGATGTTAGGATCTGTTGTCTCAGTCATATTGGTAGAAGCATTTAAGTTTGAAGCATGTATTCATTATGATCCAAACGCACTAATGATTGATTATGAAAGACCGACTTGGCTTCATCATGACTTGTATTTTCTGGTAGGTCCTTATTTAAAGTAATAGAAGTTACAACATGTCCCTTTTTGTACTGAGTTTTCTTCTTGTTAATATTTTTCTTGTAGCTTTTCTTTCTATTTCCTCTCATTCTCTATATCCTTGCAATTGCTAAAGTCAGCTGTGAGTGGATAGGATTCTGAGAATATTTGGGTTAACTACAGTATAGATTGTGGATTTATTTTGCATTTTGGGCTTGAGAATGGTTCATTTCAAAGGCTTGTTGTCACTGAATTTATCCGATATGTTGATGTAAGTTCAGCAAGGTTCCTCACATCAATGTCCCAACATAGAATAATATTTGTTTCTTTATATCTGTCCCAATTAGCTAGACATAGGTGTATTCACCCCCCCCCCCCAATGCTGTTTATGTTAGCATCACTAGAACAATACCAGGTCAGGAATGTTGATGTGTATGTCTCAAGCTATAATTATTATTAAAGTACATTATAAATGTAAATGTCTGGTAACATTTTTCTTAAGTGGCACTTTTTAAAAGAAAAATTTCAACAAATAATTGCTTGAACAATAGAGAAGTTCTATCGCTAATAACAAAGAGTGTATCTCATATTCAGTCACTATTTGCAACTATAAAATCCATTCTTAGCATTCAGTCAACATCATCATGTAATTCTGGTATCTTCCTGACTATACGATGGCAAAAAGGACAGGAAACATTCCATTGCACACAAGTTTAATTCTTTTCAAGACAGCAACCCTAGCACAAAGTATATACAATGCAATGCATTTTGCTGCAATGTAGTCACTTTTCTAAAAGAGTAATAACATTTTTACTTTAGCATACAAAATAATTTCCTTGATACCATTTTGTTAGATAATGTCTAGGTAAGTGATATGTACAAAATTTTTGACAGAAATTATTTTTTGCAAAATGTTTAAGGTGGCAGGGTCCAGTTTCGTAAATTGGCCCCTGGCAAATTTCTTAACTTTAGGGTATGGTGTGAGTTTTTGAGCTACTATTGTGTAATAATTAAAGATATGGATAAATTTGTGAACTAGGTGTTTCAGGCTTGTGTTGTTCTTGAAATTGATGTCAGACATGTACACTTTCCATAGTTACTCTGCAGTATGTTGATTGTGAAATACCAATAGTCGGCTAGGAAGAAGAGCTAGCCTCCCGTAGCAGTAGACGCGTGGGTTCAAGGCAAGTAGAATATCTCAAAAACGGCATGGATGACAACTATTATGAATTGCATCAAGCTATTTAGTAGACAATGTTTTTCAAAATTTTCATCTAGGAAAAGGCCTTGCGTTTGCACTGTGAGCACCACATGCTGTCAAAAATGGCCTTCGGATGTGAAAAATGCATGTATTAAATAGGGGTTGGGGTACATAAATATTTTATTCTAAGAACTTCAGTAGACTTGTCAGGTCATGTGTGTGATATGATTATGTTGCACTACATAATACCTATCCAGAAATATGTACCTTTTTGACCTCACTCGCGTATTATATTTTTAATGAATTTTTATATTAGGCAGGTGCATGCGACATTAAATTTGTACATAAATACTGGACCCTGCCCCCTTAAGGGAAAAATGCTATAAAAAAAATTGTGCAATGAACCACATTTTGTCTTATTTTCTTGTTCTTTATTCATATACAATTAATTCTTATACATTAGCCTTATCATAGTACCTCTATTTGTCTCCTTATTTTGAATCTCTCAGCTCTATAGGATATTCAAGGGAGGTAATTTCTGTTTGCACCTATAAATTATACCTATTGGTATCAGGACAAGTTAGCATATTTTGAGCTTAACTAAGTTGCTTTGAGAGAAAATGGGGGTTTAAAATGTGTTTACTTGATTTTCATGTAGGTAACAAGCTCTGTAGTCTTTTTTTAATGAAAGTTATTCATATTTCATTGCAGACACACAAAAAACATTACATGACATGACATCACACATTCTTCTAAGTAATTTCACTCCACAGGAGCAAATGCACTTTCAAGAAATCATAAGTAGACATACTGTTATAAATGGTGAATGTCATCAATGGAACGGTGTTGCAAATAATGATGGATATGGCATATTGCGGACAATGTTTCTAGGAAAAAGAATTAAAGTTTTAGTACTTTTGTGAACAGTTCCACCATATTGGATTTAAACTTACAGTTATTGCATTGCACACAAACAGTAATGCACAAACCCTGTCTTTTGTGTACCGTAACAACTGGAAAAGCATTCTTACATTGATGTGGCAGAAATACCATGATTAGTTCTGAAAGTTTATTGATGTTGACAACACAGTTTTTTTTCTGGCATACTGGTAGCCACATTTTTACTGAGTACAGAATGAGTAATAATGTCAGTTGTTTTCCTTTTTGTAGGTCTCAATTTGCATGGAATGATGTTAGGATCTGTTGTCTCAGTCATATTGGTAGAAGCATTTAAGTTTGAAGCATGTATTCATTATGATCCAAACGCACTAATGATTGATTATGAAAGACCGACTTGGCTTCATCATGACTTGTATTTTCTGGTAGGTCCTTATTTAAAGTAATAGAAGTTACAACATGTCCCTTTTTGTACTGAGTTTTCTTCTTGTTAATATTTTTCTTGTAGCTTTTCTTTCTATTTCCTCTCATTCTCTATATCCTTGCAATTGCTAAAGTCAGCTGTGAGTGGATAGGATTCTGAGAATATTTGGGTTAACTACAGTATAGATTGTGGATTTATTTTGCATTTTGGGCTTGAGAATGGTTCATTTCAAAGGCTTGTTGTCACTGAATTTATCCGATATGTTGATGTAAGTTCAGCAAGGTTCCTCACATCAATGTCCCAACATAGAATAATATTTGTTTCTTTATATCTGTCCCAATTAGCTAGACATAGGTGTATTCACCCCCCCCCAATGCTGTTTATGTTAGCATCACTAGAACAATACCAGGTCAGGAATGTTGATGTGTATGTCTCAAGCTATAATTATTATTAAAGTACATTATAAATGTAAATGTCTGGTAACATTTTTCTTAAGTGGCACTTTTTAAAAGAAAAATTTCAACAAATAATTGCTTGAACAATAGAGAAGTTCTATCGCTAATAACAAAGAGTGTATCTCATATTCAGTCACTATTTGCAACTATAAAATCCATTCTTAGCATTCAGTCAACATCATCATGTAATTCTGGTATCTTCCTGACTATACGATGGCAAAAAGGACAGGAAACATTCCATTGCACACAAGTTTAATTCTTTTCAAGACAGCAACCCTAGCACAAAGTATATACAATGCAATGCATTTTGCTGCAATGTAGTCACTTTTCTAAAAGAGTAATAACATTTTTACTTTAGCATACAAAATAATTTCCTTGATACCATTTTGTTAGATAATGTCTAGGTAAGTGATATGTACAAAATTTTTGACAGAAATTATTTTTTGCAAAATGTTTAAGGTGGCAGGGTCCAGTTTCGTAAATTGGCCCCTGGCAAATTTCTTAACTTTAGGGTATGGTGTGAGTTTTTGAGCTACTATTGTGTAATAATTAAAGATATGGATAAATTTGTGAACTAGGTGTTTCAGGCTTGTGTTGTTCTTGAAATTGATGTCAGACATGTACACTTTCCATAGTTACTCTGCAGTATGTTGATTGTGAAATACCAATAGTCGGCTAGGAAGAAGAGCTAGCCTCCCGTAGCAGTAGACGCGTGGGTTCAAGGCAAGTAGAATATCTCAAAAACGGCATGGATGACAACTATTATGAATTGCATCAAGCTATTTAGTAGACAATGTTTTTCAAAATTTTCATCTAGGAAAAGGCCTTGCGTTTGCACTGTGAGCACCACATGCTGTCAAAAATGGCCTTCGGATGTGAAAAATGCATGTATTAAATAGGGGTTGGGGTACATAAATATTTTATTCTAAGAACTTCAGTAGACTTGTCAGGTCATGTGTGTGATATGATTATGTTGCACTACATAATACCTATCCAGAAATATGTACCTTTTTGACCTCACTCGCGTATTATATTTTTAATGAATTTTTATATTAGGCAGGTGCATGCGACATTAAATTTGTACATAAATACTGGACCCTGCCCCCTTAAGGGAAAAATGCTATAAAAAAAATTGTGCAATGAACCACATTTTGTCTTATTTTCTTGTTCTTTATTCATATACAATTAATTCTTATACATTAGCCTTATCATAGTACCTCTATTTGTCTCCTTATTTTGAATCTCTCAGCTCTATAGGATATTCAAGGGAGGTAATTTCTGTTTGCACCTATAAATTATACCTATTGGTATCAGGACAAGTTAGCATATTTTGAGCTTAACTAAGTTGCTTTGAGAGAAAATGGGGGTTTAAAATGTGTTTACTTGATTTTCATGTAGGTAACAAGCTCTGTAGTCTTATTTTAATGAAAGTTATTCATATTTCATTGCAGACACACAAAAAACATTACATGACATGACATCACACATTCTTCTAAGTAATTTCACTCCACAGGAGCAAATGCACTTTCAAGAAATCATAAGTAGACATACTGTTATAAATGGTGAATGTCATCAATGGAACGGTGTTGCAAATAATGATGGATATGGCATATTGCGGACAATGTTTCTAGGAAAAAGAATTAAAGTTTTAGTACTTTTGTGAACAGTTCCACCATATTGGATTTAAACTTACAGTTATTGCATTGCACACAAACAGTAATGCACAAACCCTGTCTTTTGTGTACCGTAACAACTGGAAAAGCATTTTTACATTGATGTGGCAGAAATACCATGATTAGTTCTGAAAGTTTATTGATGTTGACAACACAGTTTTTTTTCTGGCATACTGGTAGCCACATTTTTACTGAGTACAGAATGAGTAATAATGTCAGTTGTTTTCCTTTTTGTAGGTCTCAATTTGCATGGAATGATGTTAGGATCTGTTGTCTCAGTCATATTGGTAGAAGCATTTAAGTTTGAAGCATGTATTCATTATGATCCAAACGCACTAATGATTGATTATGAAAGACCGACTTGGCTTCATCATGACTTGTATTTTCTGGTAGGTCCTTATTTAAAGTAATAGAAGTTACAACATGTCCCTTTTTGTACTGAGTTTTCTTCTTGTTAATATTTTTCTTGTAGCTTTTCTTTCTATTTCCTCTCATTCTCTATATCCTTGCAATTGCTAAAGTCAGCTGTGAGTGGATAGGATTCTGAGAATATTTGGGTTAACTACAGTATAGATTGTGGATTTATTTTGCATTTTGGGCTTGAGAATGGTTCATTTCAAAGGCTTGTTGTCACTGAATTTATCCGATATGTTGATGTAAGTTCAGCAAGGTTCCTCACATCAATGTCCCAACATAGAATAATATTTGTTTCTTTATATCTGTCCCAATTAGCTAGACATAGGTGTATTCACACCCCCCCCCCCCCAATGCTGTTTATGTTAGCATCACTAGAACAATACCAGGTCAGGAATGTTGATGTGTATGTCTCAAGCTATAATTATTATTAAAGTACATTATAAATGTAAATGTCTGGTAACATTTTTCTTAAGTGGCACTTTTTAAAAGAAAAATTTCAACAAATAATTGCTTGAACAATAGAGAAGTTCTATCGCTAATAACAAAGAGTGTATCTCATATTCAGTCACTATTTGCAACTATAAAATCCATTCTTAGCATTCAGTCAACATCATCATGTAATTCTGGTATCTTCCTGACTATACGATGGCAAAAAGGACAGGAAACATTCCATTGCACACAAGTTTAATTCTTTTCAAGACAGCAACCCTAGCACAAAGTATATACAATGCAATGCATTTTGCTGCAATGTAGTCACTTTTCTAAAAGAGTAATAACATTTTTACTTTAGCATACAAAATAATTTCCTTGATACCATTTTGTTAGATAATGTCTAGGTAAGTGATATGTACAAAATTTTTGACAGAAATTATTTTTTGCAAAATGTTTAAGGTGGCAGGGTCCAGTTTCGTAAATTGGCCCCTGGCAAATTTCTTAACTTTAGGGTATGGTGTGAGTTTTTGAGCTACTATTGTGTAATAATTAAAGATATGGATAAATTTGTGAACTAGGTGTTTCAGGCTTGTGTTGTTCTTGAAATTGATGTCAGACATGTACACTTTCCATAGTTACTCTGCAGTATGTTGATTGTGAAATACCAATAGTCGGCTAGGAAGAAGAGCTAGCCTCCCGTAGCAGTAGACGCGTGGGTTCAAGGCAAGTAGAATATCTCAAAAACGGCATGGATGACAACTATTATGAATTGCATCAAGCTATTTAGTAGACAATGTTTTTCAAAATTTTCATCTAGGAAAAGGCCTTGCGTTTGCACTGTGAGCACCACATGCTGTCAAAAATGGCCTTCGGATGTGAAAAATGCATGTATTAAATAGGGGTTGGGGTACATAAATATTTTATTCTAAGAACTTCAGTAGACTTGTCAGGTCATGTGTGTGATATGATTATGTTGCACTACATAATACCTATCCAGAAATATGTACCTTTTTGACCTCACTCGCGTATTATATTTTTAATGAATTTTTATATTAGGCAGGTGCATGCGACATTAAATTTGTACATAAATACTGGACCCTGCCCCCTTAAGGGAAAAATGCTATAAAAAAAATTGTGCAATGAACCACATTTTGTCTTATTTTCTTGTTCTTTATTCATATACAATTAATTCTTATACATTAGCCTTATCATAGTACCTCTATTTGTCTCCTTATTTTGAATCTCTCAGCTCTATAGGATATTCAAGGGAGGTAATTTCTGTTTGCACCTATAAATTATACCTATTGGTATCAGGACAAGTTAGCATATTTTGAGCTTAACTAAGTTGCTTTGAGAGAAAATGGGGGTTTAAAATGTGTTTACTTGATTTTCATGTAGGTAACAAGCTCTGTAGTCTTTTTTTAATGAAAGTTATTCATATTTCATTGCAGACACACAAAAAACATTACATGACATGACATCACACATTCTTCTAAGTAATTTCACTCCACAGGAGCAAATGCACTTTCAAGAAATCATAAGTAGACATACTGTTATAAATGGTGAATGTCATCAATGGAACGGTGTTGCAAATAATGATGGATATGGCATATTGCGGACAATGTTTCTAGGAAAAAGAATTAAAGTTTTAGTACTTTTGTGAACAGTTCCACCATATTGGATTTAAACTTACAGTTATTGCATTGCACACAAACAGTAATGCACAAACCCTGTCTTTTGTGTACCGTAACAACTGGAAAAGCATTCTTACATTGATGTGGCAGAAATACCATGATTAGTTCTGAAAGTTTATTGATGTTGACAACACAGTTTTTTTTCTGGCATACTGGTAGCCACATTTTTACTGAGTACAGAATGAGTAATAATGTCAGTTGTTTTCCTTTTTGTAGGTCTCAATTTGCATGGAATGATGTTAGGATCTGTTGTCTCAGTCATATTGGTAGAAGCATTTAAGTTTGAAGCATGTATTCATTATGATCCAAACGCACTAATGATTGATTATGAAAGACCGACTTGGCTTCATCATGACTTGTATTTTCTGGTAGGTCCTTATTTAAAGTAATAGAAGTTACAACATGTCCCTTTTTGTACTGAGTTTTCTTCTTGTTAATATTTTTCTTGTAGCTTTTCTTTCTATTTCCTCTCATTCTCTATATCCTTGCAATTGCTAAAGTCAGCTGTGAGTGGATAGGATTCTGAGAATATTTGGGTTAACTACAGTATAGATTGTGGATTTATTTTGCATTTTGGGCTTGAGAATGGTTCATTTCAAAGGCTTGTTGTCACTGAATTTATCCGATATGTTGATGTAAGTTCAGCAAGGTTCCTCACATCAATGTCCCAACATAGAATAATATTTGTTTCTTTATATCTGTCCCAATTAGCTAGACATAGGTGTATTCACCCCCCCCCAATGCTGTTTATGTTAGCATCACTAGAACAATACCAGGTCAGGAATGTTGATGTGTATGTCTCAAGCTATAATTATTATTAAAGTACATTATAAATGTAAATGTCTGGTAACATTTTTCTTAAGTGGCACTTTTTAAAAGAAAAATTTCAACAAATAATTGCTTGAACAATAGAGAAGTTCTATCACTAATAACAAAGAGTGTATCTCATATTCAGTCACTATTTGCAACTATAAAATCCATTCTTAGCATTCAGTCAACATCATCATGTAATTCTGGTATCTTCCTGACTATACGATGGCAAAAAGGACAGGAAACATTCCATTGCACACAAGTTTAATTCTTTTCAAGACAGCAACCCTAGCACAAAGTATATACAATGCAATGCATTTTGCTGCAATGTAGTCACTTTTCTAAAAGAGTAATAACATTTTTACTTTAGCATACAAAATAATTTCCTTGATACCATTTTGTTAGATAATGTCTAGGTAAGTGATATGTACAAAATTTTTGACAGAAATTATTTTTTGCAAAATGTTTAAGGTGGCAGGGTCCAGTTTCGTAAATTGGCCCCTGGCAAATTTCTTAACTTTAGGGTATGGTGTGAGTTTTTGAGCTACTATTGTGTAATAATTAAAGATATGGATAAATTTGTGAACTAGGTGTTTCAGGCTTGTGTTGTTCTTGAAATTGATGTCAGACATGTACACTTTCCATAGTTACTCTGCAGTATGTTGATTGTGAAATACCAATAGTCGGCTAGGAAGAAGAGCTAGCCTCCCGTAGCAGTAGACGCGTAGGTTCAAGGCAAGTAGAATATCTCAAAAACGGCATGGATGACAACTATTATGAATTGCATCAAGCTATTTAGTAGACAATGTTTTTCAAAATTTTCATCTAGGAAAAGGCCTTGCGTTTGCACTGTGAGCACCACATGCTGTCAAAAATGGCCTTCGGATGTGAAAAATGCATGTATTAAATAGGGGTTGGGGTACATAAATATTTTATTCTAAGAACTTCAGTAGACTTGTCAGGTCATGTGTGTGATATGATTATGTTGCACTACATAATACCTATCCAGAAATATGTACCTTTTTGACCTCACTCGCGTATTATATTTTTAATGAATTTTTATATTAGGCAGGTGCATGCGACATTAAATTTGTACATAAATACTGGACCCTGCCCCCTTAAGGGAAAAATGCTATAAAAAAAATTGTGCAATGAACCACATTTTGTCTTATTTTCTTGTTCTTTATTCATATACAATTAATTCTTATACATTAGCCTTATCATAGTACCTCTATTTGTCTCCTTATTTTGAATCTCTCAGCTCTATAGGATATTCAAGGGAGGTAATTTCTGTTTGCACCTATAAATTATACCTATTGGTATCAGGACAAGTTAGCATATTTTGAGCTTAACTAAGTTGCTTTGAGAGAAAATGGGGGTTTAAAATGTGTTTACTTGATTTTCATGTAGGTAACAAGCTCTGTAGTCTTATTTTAATGAAAGTTATTCATATTTCATTGCAGACACACAAAAAACATTACATGACATGACATCACACATTCTTCTAAGTAATTTCACTCCACAGGAGCAAATGCACTTTCAAGAAATCATAAGTAGACATACTGTTATAAATGGTGAATGTCATCAATGGAACGGTGTTGCAAATAATGATGGATATGGCATATTGCGGACAATGTTTCTAGGAAAAAGAATTAAAGTTTTAGTACTTTTGTGAACAGTTCCACCATATTGGATTTAAACTTACAGTTATTGCATTGCACACAAACAGTAATGCACAAACCCTGTCTTTTGTGTACCGTAACAACTGGAAAAGCATTTTTACATTGATGTGGCAGAAATACCATGATTAGTTCTGAAAGTTTATTGATGTTGACAACACAGTTTTTTTTCTGGCATACTGGTAGCCACATTTTTACTGAGTACAGAATGAGTAATAATGTCAGTTGTTTTCCTTTTTGTAGGTCTCAATTTGCATGGAATGATGTTAGGATCTGTTGTCTCAGTCATATTGGTAGAAGCATTTAAGTTTGAAGCATGTATTCATTATGATCCAAACGCACTAATGATTGATTATGAAAGACCGACTTGGCTTCATCATGACTTGTATTTTCTGGTAGGTCCTTATTTAAAGTAATAGAAGTTACAACATGTCCCTTTTTGTACTGAGTTTTCTTCTTGTTAATATTTTTCTTGTAGCTTTTCTTTCTATTTCCTCTCATTCTCTATATCCTTGCAATTGCTAAAGTCAGCTGTGAGTGGATAGGATTCTGAGAATATTTGGGTTAACTACAGTATAGATTGTGGATTTATTTTGCATTTTGGGCTTGAGAATGGTTCATTTCAAAGGCTTGTTGTCACTGAATTTATCCGATATGTTGATGTAAGTTCAGCAAGGTTCCTCACATCAATGTCCCAACATAGAATAATATTTGTTTCTTTATATCTGTCCCAATTAGCTAGACATAGGTGTATTCACCCCCCCCCCCCAATGCTGTTTATGTTAGCATCACTAGAACAATACCAGGTCAGGAATGTTGATGTGTATGTCTCAAGCTATAATTATTATTAAAGTACATTATAAATGTAAATGTCTGGTAACATTTTTCTTAAGTGGCACTTTTTAAAAGAAAAATTTCAACAAATAATTGCTTGAACAATAGAGAAGTTCTATCGCTAATAACAAAGAGTGTATCTCATATTCAGTCACTATTTGCAACTATAAAATCCATTCTTAGCATTCAGTCAACATCATCATGTAATTCTGGTATCTTCCTGACTATACGATGGCAAAAAGGACAGGAAACATTCCATTGCACACAAGTTTAATTCTTTTCAAGACAGCAACCCTAGCACAAAGTATATACAATGCAATGCATTTTGCTGCAATGTAGTCACTTTTCTAAAAGAGTAATAACATTTTTACTTTAGCATACAAAATAATTTCCTTGATACCATTTTGTTAGATAATGTCTAGGTAAGTGATATGTACAAAATTTTTGACAGAAATTATTTTTTGCAAAATGTTTAAGGTGGCAGGGTCCAGTTTCGTAAATTGGCCCCTGGCAAATTTCTTAACTTTAGGGTATGGTGTGAGTTTTTGAGCTACTATTGTGTAATAATTAAAGATATGGATAAATTTGTGAACTAGGTGTTTCAGGCTTGTGTTGTTCTTGAAATTGATGTCAGACATGTACACTTTCCATAGTTACTCTGCAGTATGTTGATTGTGAAATACCAATAGTCGGCTAGGAAGAAGAGCTAGCCTCCCGTAGCAGTAGACGCGTGGGTTCAAGGCAAGTAGAATATCTCAAAAACGGCATGGATGACAACTATTATGAATTGCATCAAGCTATTTAGTAGACAATGTTTTTCAAAATTTTCATCTAGGAAAAGGCCTTGCGTTTGCACTGTGAGCACCACATGCTGTCAAAAATGGCCTTCGGATGTGAAAAATGCATGTATTAAATAGGGGTTGGGGTACATAAATATTTTATTCTAAGAACTTCAGTAGACTTGTCAGGTCATGTGTGTGATATGATTATGTTGCACTACATAATACCTATCCAGAAATATGTACCTTTTTGACCTCACTCGCGTATTATATTTTTAATGAATTTTTATATTAGGCAGGTGCATGCGACATTAAATTTGTACATAAATACTGGACCCTGCCCCCTTAAGGGAAAAATGCTATAAAAAAAATTGTGCAATGAACCACATTTTGTCTTATTTTCTTGTTCTTTATTCATATACAATTAATTCTTATACATTAGCCTTATCATAGTACCTCTATTTGTCTCCTTATTTTGAATCTCTCAGCTCTATAGGATATTCAAGGGAGGTAATTTCTGTTTGCACCTATAAATTATACCTATTGGTATCAGGACAAGTTAGCATATTTTGAGCTTAACTAAGTTGCTTTGAGAGAAAATGGGGGTTTAAAATGTGTTTACTTGATTTTCATGTAGGTAACAAGCTCTGTAGTCTTATTTTAATGAAAGTTATTCATATTTCATTGCAGACACACAAAAAACATTACATGACATGACATCACACATTCTTCTAAGTAATTTCACTCCACAGGAGCAAATGCACTTTCAAGAAATCATAAGTAGACATACTGTTATAAATGGTGAATGTCATCAATGGAACGGTGTTGCAAATAATGATGGATATGGCATATTGCGGACAATGTTTCTAGGAAAAAGAATTAAAGTTTTAGTACTTTTGTGAACAGTTCCACCATATTGGATTTAAACTTACAGTTATTGCATTGCACACAAACAGTAATGCACAAACCCTGTCTTTTGTGTACCGTAACAACTGGAAAAGCATTTTTACATTGATGTGGCAGAAATACCATGATTAGTTCTGAAAGTTTATTGATGTTGACAACACAGTTTTTTTTCTGGCATACTGGTAGCCACATTTTTACTGAGTACAGAATGAGTAATAATGTCAGTTGTTTTCCTTTTTGTAGGTCTCAATTTGCATGGAATGATGTTAGGATCTGTTGTCTCAGTCATATTGGTAGAAGCATTTAAGTTTGAAGCATGTATTCATTATGATCCAAACGCACTAATGATTGATTATGAAAGACCGACTTGGCTTCATCATGACTTGTATTTTCTGGTAGGTCCTTATTTAAAGTAATAGAAGTTACAACATGTCCCTTTTTGTACTGAGTTTTCTTCTTGTTAATATTTTTCTTGTAGCTTTTCTTTCTATTTCCTCTCATTCTCTATATCCTTGCAATTGCTAAAGTCAGCTGTGAGTGGATAGGATTCTGAGAATATTTGGGTTAACTACAGTATAGATTGTGGATTTATTTTGCATTTTGGGCTTGAGAATGGTTCATTTCAAAGGCTTGTTGTCACTGAATTTATCCGATATGTTGATGTAAGTTCAGCAAGGTTCCTCACATCAATGTCCCAACATAGAATAATATTTGTTTCTTTATATCTGTCCCAATTAGCTAGACATAGGTGTATTCACCCCCCCCCCCCAATGCTGTTTATGTTAGCATCACTAGAACAATACCAGGTCAGGAATGTTGATGTGTATGTCTCAAGCTATAATTATTATTAAAGTACATTATAAATGTAAATGTCTGGTAACATTTTTCTTAAGTGGCACTTTTTAAAAGAAAAATTTCAACAAATAATTGCTTGAACAATAGAGAAGTTCTATCGCTAATAACAAAGAGTGTATCTCATATTCAGTCACTATTTGCAACTATAAAATCCATTCTTAGCATTCAGTCAACATCATCATGTAATTCTGGTATCTTCCTGACTATACGATGGCAAAAAGGACAGGAAACATTCCATTGCACACAAGTTTAATTCTTTTCAAGACAGCAACCCTAGCACAAAGTATATACAATGCAATGCATTTTGCTGCAATGTAGTCACTTTTCTAAAAGAGTAATAACATTTTTACTTTAGCATACAAAATAATTTCCTTGATACCATTTTGTTAGATAATGTCTAGGTAAGTGATATGTACAAAATTTTTGACAGAAATTATTTTTTGCAAAATGTTTAAGGTGGCAGGGTCCAGTTTCGTAAATTGGCCCCTGGCAAATTTCTTAACTTTAGGGTATGGTGTGAGTTTTTGAGCTACTATTGTGTAATAATTAAAGATATGGATAAATTTGTGAACTAGGTGTTTCAGGCTTGTGTTGTTCTTGAAATTGATGTCAGACATGTACACTTTCCATAGTTACTCTGCAGTATGTTGATTGTGAAATACCAATAGTCGGCTAGGAAGAAGAGCTAGCCTCCCGTAGCAGTAGACGCGTGGGTTCAAGGCAAGTAGAATATCTCAAAAACGGCATGGATGACAACTATTATGAATTGCATCAAGCTATTTAGTAGACAATGTTTTTCAAAATTTTCATCTAGGAAAAGGCCTTGCGTTTGCACTGTGAGCACCACATGCTGTCAAAAATGGCCTTCGGATGTGAAAAATGCATGTATTAAATAGGGGTTGGGGTACATAAATATTTTATTCTAAGAACTTCAGTAGACTTGTCAGGTCATGTGTGTGATATGATTATGTTGCACTACATAATACCTATCCAGAAATATGTACCTTTTTGACCTCACTCGCGTATTATATTTTTAATGAATTTTTATATTAGGCAGGTGCATGCGACATTAAATTTGTACATAAATACTGGACCCTGCCCCCTTAAGGGAAAAATGCTATAAAAAAAATTGTGCAATGAACCACATTTTGTCTTATTTTCTTGTTCTTTATTCATATACAATTAATTCTTATACATTAGCCTTATCATAGTACCTCTATTTGTCTCCTTATTTTGAATCTCTCAGCTCTATAGGATATTCAAGGGAGGTAATTTCTGTTTGCACCTATAAATTATACCTATTGGTATCAGGACAAGTTAGCATATTTTGAGCTTAACTAAGTTGCTTTGAGAGAAAATGGGGGTTTAAAATGTGTTTACTTGATTTTCATGTAGGTAACAAGCTCTGTAGTCTTTTTTTAATGAAAGTTATTCATATTTCATTGCAGACACACAAAAAACATTACATGACATGACATCACACATTCTTCTAAGTAATTTCACTCCACAGGAGCAAATGCACTTTCAAGAAATCATAAGTAGACATACTGTTATAAATGGTGAATGTCATCAATGGAACGGTGTTGCAAATAATGATGGATATGGCATATTGCGGACAATGTTTCTAGGAAAAAGAATTAAAGTTTTAGTACTTTTGTGAACAGTTCCACCATATTGGATTTAAACTTACAGTTATTGCATTGCACACAAACAGTAATGCACAAACCCTGTCTTTTGTGTACCGTAACAACTGGAAAAGCATTCTTACATTGATGTGGCAGAAATACCATGATTAGTTCTGAAAGTTTATTGATGTTGACAACACAGTTTTTTTTCTGGCATACTGGTAGCCACATTTTTACTGAGTACAGAATGAGTAATAATGTCAGTTGTTTTCCTTTTTGTAGGTCTCAATTTGCATGGAATGATGTTAGGATCTGTTGTCTCAGTCATATTGGTAGAAGCATTTAAGTTTGAAGCATGTATTCATTATGATCCAAACGCACTAATGATTGATTATGAAAGACCGACTTGGCTTCATCATGACTTGTATTTTCTGGTAGGTCCTTATTTAAAGTAATAGAAGTTACAACATGTCCCTTTTTGTACTGAGTTTTCTTGTTGTTAATATTTTTCTTGTAGCTTTTCTTTCTATTTCCTCTCATTCTCTATATCCTTGCAATTGCTAAAGTCAGCTGTGAGTGGATAGGATTCTGAGAATATTTGGGTTAACTACAGTATAGATTGTGGATTTATTTTGCATTTTGGGCTTGAGAATGGTTCATTTCAAAGGCTTGTTGTCACTGAATTTATCCGATATGTTGATGTAAGTTCAGCAAGGTTCCTCACATCAATGTCCCAACATAGAATAATATTTGTTTCTTTATATCTGTCCCAATTAGCTAGACATAGGTGTATTCACCCCCCCCCAATGCTGTTTATGTTAGCATCACTAGAACAATACCAGGTCAGGAATGTTGATGTGTATGTCTCAAGCTATAATTATTATTAAAGTACATTATAAATGTAAATGTCTGGTAACATTTTTCTTAAGTGGCACTTTTTAAAAGAAAAATTTCAACAAATAATTGCTTGAACAATAGAGAAGTTCTATCGCTAATAACAAAGAGTGTATCTCATATTCAGTCACTATTTGCAACTATAAAATCCATTCTTAGCATTCAGTCAACATCATCATGTAATTCTGGTATCTTCCTGACTATACGATGGCAAAAAGGACAGGAAACATTCCATTGCACACAAGTTTAATTCTTTTCAAGACAGCAACCCTAGCACAAAGTATATACAATGCAATGCATTTTGCTGCAATGTAGTCACTTTTCTAAAAGAGTAATAACATTTTTACTTTAGCATACAAAATAATTTCCTTGATACCATTTTGTTAGATAATGTCTAGGTAAGTGATATGTACAAAATTTTTGACAGAAATTATTTTTTGCAAAATGTTTAAGGTGGCAGGGTCCAGTTTCGTAAATTGGCCCCTGGCAAATTTCTTAACTTTAGGGTATGGTGTGAGTTTTTGAGCTACTATTGTGTAATAATTAAAGATATGGATAAATTTGTGAACTAGGTGTTTCAGGCTTGTGTTGTTCTTGAAATTGATGTCAGACATGTACACTTTCCATAGTTACTCTGCAGTATGTTGATTGTGAAATACCAATAGTCGGCTAGGAAGAAGAGCTAGCCTCCCGTAGCAGTAGACGCGTAGGTTCAAGGCAAGTAGAATATCTCAAAAACGGCATGGATGACAACTATTATGAATTGCATCAAGCTATTTAGTAGACAATGTTTTTCAAAATTTTCATCTAGGAAAAGGCCTTGCGTTTGCACTGTGAGCACCACATGCTGTCAAAAATGGCCTTCGGATGTGAAAAATGCATGTATTAAATAGGGGTTGGGGTACATAAATATTTTATTCTAAGAACTTCAGTAGACTTGTCAGGTCATGTGTGTGATATGATTATGTTGCACTACATAATACCTATCCAGAAATATGTACCTTTTTGACCTCACTCGCGTATTATATTTTTAATGAATTTTTATATTAGGCAGGTGCATGCGACATTAAATTTGTACATAAATACTGGACCCTGCCCCCTTAAGGGAAAAATGCTATAAAAAAAATTGTGCAATGAACCACATTTTGTCTTATTTTCTTGTTCTTTATTCATATACAATTAATTCTTATACATTAGCCTTATCATAGTACCTCTATTTGTCTCCTTATTTTGAATCTCTCAGCTCTATAGGATATTCAAGGGAGGTAATTTCTGTTTGCACCTATAAATTATACCTATTGGTATCAGGACAAGTTAGCATATTTTGAGCTTAACTAAGTTGCTTTGAGAGAAAATGGGGGTTTAAAATGTGTTTACTTGATTTTCATGTAGGTAACAAGCTCTGTAGTCTTATTTTAATGAAAGTTATTCATATTTCATTGCAGACACACAAAAAACATTACATGACATGACATCACACATTCTTCTAAGTAATTTCACTCCACAGGAGCAAATGCACTTTCAAGAAATCATAAGTAGACATACTGTTATAAATGGTGAATGTCATCAATGGAACGGTGTTGCAAATAATGATGGATATGGCATATTGCGGACAATGTTTCTAGGAAAAAGAATTAAAGTTTTAGTACTTTTGTGAACAGTTCCACCATATTGGATTTAAACTTACAGTTATTGCATTGCACACAAACAGTAATGCACAAACCCTGTCTTTTGTGTACCGTAACAACTGGAAAAGCATTTTTACATTGATGTGGCAGAAATACCATGATTAGTTCTGAAAGTTTATTGATGTTGACAACACAGTTTTTTTTCTGGCATACTGGTAGCCACATTTTTACTGAGTACAGAATGAGTAATAATGTCAGTTGTTTTCCTTTTTGTAGGTCTCAATTTGCATGGAATGATGTTAGGATCTGTTGTCTCAGTCATATTGGTAGAAGCATTTAAGTTTGAAGCATGTATTCATTATGATCCAAACGCACTAATGATTGATTATGAAAGACCGACTTGGCTTCATCATGACTTGTATTTTCTGGTAGGTCCTTATTTAAAGTAATAGAAGTTACAACATGTCCCTTTTTGTACTGAGTTTTCTTCTTGTTAATATTTTTCTTGTAGCTTTTCTTTCTATTTCCTCTCATTCTCTATATCCTTGCAATTGCTAAAGTCAGCTGTGAGTGGATAGGATTCTGAGAATATTTGGGTTAACTACAGTATAGATTGTGGATTTATTTTGCATTTTGGGCTTGAGAATGGTTCATTTCAAAGGCTTGTTGTCACTGAATTTATCCGATATGTTGATGTAAGTTCAGCAAGGTTCCTCACATCAATGTCCCAACATAGAATAATATTTGTTTCTTTATATCTGTCCCAATTAGCTAGACATAGGTGTATTCACCCCCCCCCCCAATGCTGTTTATGTTAGCATCACTAGAACAATACCAGGTCAGGAATGTTGATGTGTATGTCTCAAGCTATAATTATTATTAAAGTACATTATAAATGTAAATGTCTGGTAACATTTTTCTTAAGTGGCACTTTTTAAAAGAAAAATTTCAACAAATAATTGCTTGAACAATAGAGAAGTTCTATCGCTAATAACAAAGAGTGTATCTCATATTCAGTCACTATTTGCAACTATAAAATCCATTCTTAGCATTCAGTCAACATCATCATGTAATTCTGGTATCTTCCTGACTATACGATGGCAAAAAGGACAGGAAACATTCCATTGCACACAAGTTTAATTCTTTTCAAGACAGCAACCCTAGCACAAAGTATATACAATGCAATGCATTTTGCTGCAATGTAGTCACTTTTCTAAAAGAGTAATAACATTTTTACTTTAGCATACAAAATAATTTCCTTGATACCATTTTGTTAGATAATGTCTAGGTAAGTGATATGTACAAAATTTTTGACAGAAATTATTTTTTGCAAAATGTTTAAGGTGGCAGGGTCCAGTTTCGTAAATTGGCCCCTGGCAAATTTCTTAACTTTAGGGTATGGTGTGAGTTTTTGAGCTACTATTGTGTAATAATTAAAGATATGGATAAATTTGTGAACTAGGTGTTTCAGGCTTGTGTTGTTCTTGAAATTGATGTCAGACATGTACACTTTCCATAGTTACTCTGCAGTATGTTGATTGTGAAATACCAATAGTCGGCTAGGAAGAAGAGCTAGCCTCCCGTAGCAGTAGACGCGTGGGTTCAAGGCAAGTAGAATATCTCAAAAACGGCATGGATGACAACTATTATGAATTGCATCAAGCTATTTAGTAGACAATGTTTTTCAAAATTTTCATCTAGGAAAAGGCCTTGCGTTTGCACTGTGAGCACCACATGCTGTCAAAAATGGCCTTCGGATGTGAAAAATGCATGTATTAAATAGGGGTTGGGGTACATAAATATTTTATTCTAAGAACTTCAGTAGACTTGTCAGGTCATGTGTGTGATATGATTATGTTGCACTACATAATACCTATCCAGAAATATGTACCTTTTTGACCTCACTCGCGTATTATATTTTTAATGAATTTTTATATTAGGCAGGTGCATGCGACATTAAATTTGTACATAAATACTGGACCCTGCCCCCTTAAGGGAAAAATGCTATAAAAAAAATTGTGCAATGAACCACATTTTGTCTTATTTTCTTGTTCTTTATTCATATACAATTAATTCTTATACATTAGCCTTATCATAGTACCTCTATTTGTCTCCTTATTTTGAATCTCTCAGCTCTATAGGATATTCAAGGGAGGTAATTTCTGTTTGCACCTATAAATTATACCTATTGGTATCAGGACAAGTTAGCATATTTTGAGCTTAACTAAGTTGCTTTGAGAGAAAATGGGGGTTTAAAATGTGTTTACTTGATTTTCATGTAGGTAACAAGCTCTGTAGTCTTATTTTAATGAAAGTTATTCATATTTCATTGCAGACACACAAAAAACATTACATGACATGACATCACACATTCTTCTAAGTAATTTCACTCCACAGGAGCAAATGCACTTTCAAGAAATCATAAGTAGACATACTGTTATAAATGGTGAATGTCATCAATGGAACGGTGTTGCAAATAATGATGGATATGGCATATTGCGGACAATGTTTCTAGGAAAAAGAATTAAAGTTTTAGTACTTTTGTGAACAGTTCCACCATATTGGATTTAAACTTACAGTTATTGCATTGCACACAAACAGTAATGCACAAACCCTGTCTTTTGTGTACCGTAACAACTGGAAAAGCATTCTTACATTGATGTGGCAGAAATACCATGATTAGTTCTGAAAGTTTATTGATGTTGACAACACAGTTTTTTTTCTGGCATACTGGTAGCCACATTTTTACTGAGTACAGAATGAGTAATAATGTCAGTTGTTTTCCTTTTTGTAGGTCTCAATTTGCATGGAATGATGTTAGGATCTGTTGTCTCAGTCATATTGGTAGAAGCATTTAAGTTTGAAGCATGTATTCATTATGATCCAAACGCACTAATGATTGATTATGAAAGACCGACTTGGCTTCATCATGACTTGTATTTTCTGGTAGGTCCTTATTTAAAGTAATAGAAGTTACAACATGTCCCTTTTTGTACTGAGTTTTCTTCTTGTTAATATTTTTCTTGTAGCTTTTCTTTCTATTTCCTCTCATTCTCTATATCCTTGCAATTGCTAAAGTCAGCTGTGAGTGGATAGGATTCTGAGAATATTTGGGTTAACTACAGTATAGATTGTGGATTTATTTTGCATTTTGGGCTTGAGAATGGTTCATTTCAAAGGCTTGTTGTCACTGAATTTATCCGATATGTTGATGTAAGTTCAGCAAGGTTCCTCACATCAATGTCCCAACATAGAATAATATTTGTTTCTTTATATCTGTCCCAATTAGCTAGACATAGGTGTATTCACCCCCCCCCCAATGCTGTTTATGTTAGCATCACTAGAACAATACCAGGTCAGGAATGTTGATGTGTATGTCTCAAGCTATAATTATTATTAAAGTACATTATAAATGTAAATGTCTGGTAACATTTTTCTTAAGTGGCACTTTTTAAAAGAAAAATTTCAACAAATAATTGCTTGAACAATAGAGAAGTTCTATCGCTAATAACAAAGAGTGTATCTCATATTCAGTCACTATTTGCAACTATAAAATCCATTCTTAGCATTCAGTCAACATCATCATGTAATTCTGGTATCTTCCTGACTATACGATGGCAAAAAGGACAGGAAACATTCCATTGCACACAAGTTTAATTCTTTTCAAGACAGCAACCCTAGCACAAAGTATATACAATGCAATGCATTTTGCTGCAATGTAGTCACTTTTCTAAAAGAGTAATAACATTTTTACTTTAGCATACAAAATAATTTCCTTGATACCATTTTGTTAGATAATGTCTAGGTAAGTGATATGTACAAAATTTTTGACAGAAATTATTTTTTGCAAAATGTTTAAGGTGGCAGGGTCCAGTTTCGTAAATTGGCCCCTGGCAAATTTCTTAACTTTAGGGTATGGTGTGAGTTTTTGAGCTACTATTGTGTAATAATTAAAGATATGGATAAATTTGTGAACTAGGTGTTTCAGGCTTGTGTTGTTCTTGAAATTGATGTCAGACATGTACACTTTCCATAGTTACTCTGCAGTATGTTGATTGTGAAATACCAATAGTCGGCTAGGAAGAAGAGCTAGCCTCCCGTAGCAGTAGACGCGTGGGTTCAAGGCAAGTAGAATATCTCAAAAACGGCATGGATGACAACTATTATGAATTGCATCAAGCTATTTAGTAGACAATGTTTTTCAAAATTTTCATCTAGGAAAAGGCCTTGCGTTTGCACTGTGAGCACCACATGCTGTCAAAAATGGCCTTCGGATGTGAAAAATGCATGTATTAAATAGGGGTTGGGGTACATAAATATTTTATTCTAAGAACTTCAGTAGACTTGTCAGGTCATGTGTGTGATATGATTATGTTGCACTACATAATACCTATCCAGAAATATGTACCTTTTTTGACCTCACTCGCGTATTATATTTTTAATGAATTTTTATATTAGGCAGGTGCATGCGACATTAAATTTGTACATAAATACTGGACCCTGCCCCCTTAATTAAGGGAAAAATGCTATAAAAAAAATTGTGCAATGAACCACATTTTGTCTTATTTTCTTGTTCTTTATTCATATACAATTAATTCTTATACATTAGCCTTATCATAGTACCTCTATTTGTCTCCTTATTTTGAATCTCTCAGCTCTATAGGATATTCAAGGGAGGTAATTTCTGTTTGCACCTATAAATTATACCTATTGGTATCAGGACAAGTTAGCATATTTTGAGCTTAACTAAGTTGCTTTGAGAGAAAATGGGGGTTTAAAATGTGTTTACTTGATTTTCATGTAGGTAACAAGCTCTGTAGTCTTATTTTAATGAAAGTTATTCATATTTCATTGCAGACACACAAAAAACATTACATGACATGACATCACACATTCTTCTAAGTAATTTCACTCCACAGGAGCAAATGCACTTTCAAGAAATCATAAGTAGACATACTGTTATAAATGGTGAATGTCATCAATGGAACGGTGTTGCAAATAATGATGGATATGGCATATTGCGGACAATGTTTCTAGGAAAAAGAATTAAAGTTTTAGTACTTTTGTGAACAGTTCCACCATATTGGATTTAAACTTACAGTTATTGCATTGCACACAAACAGTAATGCACAAACCCTGTCTTTTGTGTACCGTAACAACTGGAAAAGCATTTTTACATTGATGTGGCAGAAATACCATGATTAGTTCTGAAAGTTTATTGATGTTGACAACACAGTTTTTTTTCTGGCATACTGGTAGCCACATTTTTACTGAGTACAGAATGAGTAATAATGTCAGTTGTTTTCCTTTTTGTAGGTCTCAATTTGCATGGAATGATGTTAGGATCTGTTGTCTCAGTCATATTGGTAGAAGCATTTAAGTTTGAAGCATGTATTCATTATGATCCAAACGCACTAATGATTGATTATGAAAGACCGACTTGGCTTCATCATGACTTGTATTTTCTGGTAGGTCCTTATTTAAAGTAATAGAAGTTACAACATGTCCCTTTTTGTACTGAGTTTTCTTCTTGTTAATATTTTTCTTGTAGCTTTTCTTTCTATTTCCTCTCATTCTCTATATCCTTGCAATTGCTAAAGTCAGCTGTGAGTGGATAGGATTCTGAGAATATTTGGGTTAACTACAGTATAGATTGTGGATTTATTTTGCATTTTGGGCTTGAGAATGGTTCATTTCAAAGGCTTGTTGTCACTGAATTTATCCGATATGTTGATGTAAGTTCAGCAAGGTTCCTCACATCAATGTCCCAACATAGAATAATATTTGTTTCTTTATATCTGTCCCAATTAGCTAGACATAGGTGTATTCACCCCCCCCCCCAATGCTGTTTATGTTAGCATCACTAGAACAATACCAGGTCAGGAATGTTGATGTGTATGTCTCAAGCTATAATTATTATTAAAGTACATTATAAATGTAAATGTCTGGTAACATTTTTCTTAAGTGGCACTTTTTAAAAGAAAAATTTCAACAAATAATTGCTTGAACAATAGAGAAGTTCTATCGCTAATAACAAAGAGTGTATCTCATATTCAGTCACTATTTGCAACTATAAAATCCATTCTTAGCATTCAGTCAACATCATCATGTAATTCTGGTATCTTCCTGACTATACGATGGCAAAAAGGACAGGAAACATTCCATTGCACACAAGTTTAATTCTTTTCAAGACAGCAACCCTAGCACAAAGTATATACAATGCAATGCATTTTGCTGCAATGTAGTCACTTTTCTAAAAGAGTAATAACATTTTTACTTTAGCATACAAAATAATTTCCTTGATACCATTTTGTTAGATAATGTCTAGGTAAGTGATATGTACAAAATTTTTGACAGAAATTATTTTTTGCAAAATGTTTAAGGTGGCAGGGTCCAGTTTCGTAAATTGGCCCCTGGCAAATTTCTTAACTTTAGGGTATGGTGTGAGTTTTTGAGCTACTATTGTGTAATAATTAAAGATATGGATAAATTTGTGAACTAGGTGTTTCAGGCTTGTGTTGTTCTTGAAATTGATGTCAGACATGTACACTTTCCATAGTTACTCTGCAGTATGTTGATTGTGAAATACCAATAGTCGGCTAGGAAGAAGAGCTAGCCTCCCGTAGCAGTAGACGCGTGGGTTCAAGGCAAGTAGAATATCTCAAAAACGGCATGGATGACAACTATTATGAATTGCATCAAGCTATTTAGTAGACAATGTTTTTCAAAATTTTCATCTAGGAAAAGGCCTTGCGTTTGCACTGTGAGCACCACATGCTGTCAAAAATGGCCTTCGGATGTGAAAAATGCATGTATTAAATAGGGGTTGGGGTACATAAATATTTTATTCTAAGAACTTCAGTAGACTTGTCAGGTCATGTGTGTGATATGATTATGTTGCACTACATAATACCTATCCAGAAATATGTACCTTTTTTGACCTCACTCGCGTATTATATTTTTAATGAATTTTTATATTAGGCAGGTGCATGCGACATTAAATTTGTACATAAATACTGGACCCTGCCCCCTTAATTAGGGGAAAAATGCTATAAAAAAAATTGTGCAATGAACCACATTTTGTCTTATTTTCTTGTTCTTTATTCATATACAATTAATTCTTATACATTAGCCTTATCATAGTACCTCTATTTGTCTCCTTATTTTGAATCTCTCAGCTCTATAGGATATTCAAGGGAGGTAATTTCTGTTTGCACCTATAAATTATACCTATTGGTATCAGGACAAGTTAGCATATTTTGAGCTTAACTAAGTTGCTTTGAGAGAAAATGGGGGTTTAAAATGTGTTTACTTGATTTTCATGTAGGTAACAAGCTCTGTAGTCTTATTTTAATGAAAGTTATTCATATTTCATTGCAGACACACAAAATACATTACATGACATGACATCACACATTCTTCTAAGTAATTTCACTCCACAGGAGCAAATGCACTTTCAAGAAATCATAAGTAGACATACTGTTATAAATGGTGAATGTCATCAATGGAACGGTGTTGGAAATAATGATGGATATGGCATATTGCGGACAATGTTTCTAGGAAAAAGAATTAAAGTTTTAGTACTTTTGTGAACAGTTCCACCATATTGGATTTAAACTTACAGTTATTGCATTGCACACAAACAGTAATGCACAAACCCTGTCTTTTGTGTACCGTAACAACTGGAAAAGCATTCTTACATTGATGTGGCAGAAATACCATGATTAGTTCTGAAAGTTTATTGATGTTGACAACACAGTTTTTTTTCTGGCATACTGGTAGCCACATTTTTACTGAGTACAGAATGAGTAATAATGTCAGTTGTTTTCCTTTTTGTAGGTCTCAATTTGCATGGAATGATGTTAGGATCTGTTGTCTCAGTCATATTGGTAGAAGCATTTAAGTTTGAAGCATGTATTCATTATGATCCAAACGCACTAATGATTGATTATGAAAGACCGACTTGGCTTCATCATGACTTGTATTTTCTGGTAGGTCCTTATTTAAAGTAATAGAAGTTACAACATGTCCCTTTTTGTACTGAGTTTTCTTCTTGTTAATATTTTTCTTGTAGCTTTTCTTTCTATTTCCTCTCATTCTCTATATCCTTGCAATTGCTAAAGTCAGCTGTGAGTGGATAGGATTCTGAGAATATTTGGGTTAACTACAGTATAGATTGTGGATTTATTTTGCATTTTGGGCTTGAGAATGGTTCATTTCAAAGGCTTGTTGTCACTGAATTTATCCGATATGTTGATGTAAGTTCAGCAAGGTTCCTCACATCAATGTCCCAACATAGAATAATATTTGTTTCTTTATATCTGTCCCAATTAGCTAGACATAGGTGTATTCACCCCCCCCCCAATGCTGTTTATGTTAGCATCACTAGAACAATACCAGGTCAGGAATGTTGATGTGTATGTCTCAAGCTATAATTATTATTAAAGTACATTATAAATGTAAATGTCTGGTAACATTTTTCTTAAGTGGCACTTTTTAAAAGAAAAATTTCAACAAATAATTGCTTGAACAATAGAGAAGTTCTATCGCTAATAACAAAGAGTGTATCTCATATTCAGTCACTATTTGCAACTATAAAATCCATTCTTAGCATTCAGTCAACATCATCATGTAATTCTGGTATCTTCCTGACTATACGATGGCAAAAAGGACAGGAAACATTCCATTGCACACAAGTTTAATTCTTTTCAAGACAGCAACCCTAGCACAAAGTATATACAATGCAATGCATTTTGCTGCAATGTAGTCACTTTTCTAAAAGAGTAATAACATTTTTACTTTAGCATACAAAATAATTTCCTTGATACCATTTTGTTAGATAATGTCTAGGTAAGTGATATGTACAAAATTTTTGACAAAAATTATTTTTTGCAAAATGTTTAAGGGAAAAATGCTATAAAAAAAATTGTGCAATGAACCACATTTTGTCTTATTTTCTTGTTCTTTATTCATATACAATTAATTCTTATACATTAGCCTTATCATAGTACCTCTATTTGTCTCCTTATTTTGAATCTCTCAGCTCTATAGGATATTCAAGGGAGGTAATTTCTGTTTGCACCTATAAATTATACCTATTGGTATCAGGACAAGTTAGCATATTTTGAGCTTAACTAAGTTGCTTTGAGAGAAAATGGGGGTTTAAAATGTGTTTACTTGATTTTCATGTAGGTAACAAGCTCTGTAGTCTTATTTTAATGAAAGTTATTCATATTTCATTGCAGACACACAAAAAACATTACATGACATGACATCACACATTCTTCTAAGTAATTTCACTCCACAGGAGCAAATGCACTTTCAAGAAATCATAAGTAGACATACTGTTATAAATGGTGAATGTCATCAATGGAACGGTGTTGGAAATAATGATGGATATGGCATATTGCGGACAATGTTTCTAGGAAAAAGAATTAAAGTTTTAGTACTTTTGTGAACAGTTCCACCATATTGGATTTAAACTTACAGTTATTGCATTGCACACAAACAGTAATGCACAAACCCTGTCTTTTGTGTACCGTAACAACTGGAAAAGCATTCTTACATTGATGTGGCAGAAATACCATGATTAGTTCTGAAAGTTTATTGATGTTGACAACACAGTTTTTTTTCTGGCATACTGGTAGCCACATTTTTACTGAGTACAGAATGAGTAATAATGTCAGTTGTTTTCCTTTTTGTAGGTCTCAATTTGCATGGAATGATGTTAGGATCTGTTGTCTCAGTCATATTGGTAGAAGCATTTAAGTTTGAAGCATGTATTCATTATGATCCAAACGCACTAATGATTGATTATGAAAGACCGACTTGGCTTCATCATGACTTGTATTTTCTGGTAGGTCCTTATTTAAAGTAATAGAAGTTACAACATGTCCCTTTTTGTACTGAGTTTTCTTCTTGTTAATATTTTTCTTGTAGCTTTTCTTTCTATTTCCTCTCATTCTCTATATCCTTGCAATTGCTAAAGTCAGCTGTGAGTGGATAGGATTCTGAGAATATTTGGGTTAACTACAGTATAGATTGTGGATTTATTTTGCATTTTGGGCTTGAGAATGGTTCATTTCAAAGGCTTGTTGTCACTGAATTTATCCGATATGTTGATGTAAGTTCAGCAAGGTTCCTCACATCAATGTCCCAACATAGAATAATATTTGTTTCTTTATATCTGTCCCAATTAGCTAGACATAGGTGTATTCACCCCCCCCCAATGCTGTTTATGTTAGCATCACTAGAACAATACCAGGTCAGGAATGTTGATGTGTATGTCTCAAGCTATAATTATTATTAAAGTACATTATAAATGTAAATGTCTGGTAACATTTTTCTTAAGTGGCACTTTTTAAAAGAAAAATTTCAACAAATAATTGCTTGAACAATAGAGAAGTTCTATCGCTAATAACAAAGAGTGTATCTCATATTCAGTCACTATTTGCAACTATAAAATCCATTCTTAGCATTCAGTCAACATCATCATGTAATTCTGGTATCTTCCTGACTATACGATGGCAAAAAGGACAGGAAACATTCCATTGCACACAAGTTTAATTCTTTTCAAGACAGCAACCCTAGCACAAAGTATATACAATGCAATGCATTTTGCTGCAATGTAGTCACTTTTCTAAAAGAGTAATAACATTTTTACTTTAGCATACAAAATAATTTCCTTGATACCATTTTGTTAGATAATGTCTAGGTAAGTGATATGTACAAAATTTTTGACAGAAATTATATTTTGCAAAATGTTTAAGGTGGCAGGGTCCAGTTTCGTAAATTGGCCCCTGGCAAATTTCTTAACTTTAGGGTATGGTGTGAGTTTTTGAGCTACTATTGTGTAATAATTAAAGATATGGATAAATTTGTGAACTAGGTGTTTCAGGCTTGTGTTGTTCTTGAAATTGATGTCAGACATGTACACTTTCCATAGTTACTCTGCAGTATGTTGATTGTGAAATACCAATAGTCGGCTAGGAAGAAGAGCTAGCCTCCCGTAGCAGTAGACGCGTGGGTTCAAGGCAAGTAGAATATCTCAAAAACGGCATGGATGACAACTATTATGAATTGCATCAAGCTATTTAGTAGACAATGTTTTTCAAAATTTTCATCTAGGAAAAAGCCTTGCGTTTGCACTGTGAGCACCACATGCTGTCAAAAATGGCCTTCGGATGTGAAAAATGCATGTATTAAATAGGGGTTGGGGTACATAAATATTTTATTCTAAGAACTTCAGTAGACTTGTCAGGTCATGTGTGTGATATGATTATGTTGCACTACATAATACCTATCCAGAAATATGTACCTTTTTGACCTCACTCGCGTATTATATTTTTAATGAATTTTTATATTAGGCAGGTGCATGCGACATTAAATTTGTACATAAATACTGGACCCTGCCTCCATTACTCGAAATAGTTGGGCAAATCGTAGCAGGACAAAAAATGGTTGTGTGTAAATTTTTCTTGAATGGAACTTGTCGATATGGAAACAAATGTTGGAATGAACATCCAACTGGTGGAAACGCAGGTATTCTCTCCTGATCTTGTCGTGTTTTTTTATGTTTAAGGAAATATAGATGTCTCGTACGCTATTTGTACTTGAATTCAGTTATTTAATATTGTAGTGTAGTCCACCCATTTCGGCGACATTTAACCTAATGGTAGCTTCTCCTACATACAGGGCTCGTATTGTTGCTTACAATCGACCTGTCATACATGTACTATATAATAACTACAAGGTAGGACACATATCTCCTTTCTTGCGCGACCCATTTAAGAATAAACGCTGTTATTTCAAGCTACATTTTGCATAGCGTAATAAATTTGGTACCGATGTTTAGCTCAGACATTCGATTTTGTATGCGTATTCAAAGTTTGGCTTACTATCATACCTTTAAGGAATTGCAGACCCTGTTCCAATGCTACATTGATATGTCAGTCGCATATGGTTGTAAAATTGACAATAGTCATCAATAAGGATAAGGATGTGTTTTCTCAAGATACAAGGATATAAAATCTATTCCATCACAATCAACATGATGGGAACCATTTTGCTTTCATCCATAACATTGTTTACATCTATTTTTTGTTTAGTTATAGTCTGTGTCTACATCCCCGTTTGTTTGTACCACCCTGCTGATTTCAGTTACGAAAAGTTTAAACAAGATAAAAAGTCAATAAATCTTACTGAATTCATTCCTTGATTTATAATTTCTAACCTGATTGCGACCAGGGTGTCCATAACACCTTTATCGTCTGTGTGTCTGATGCTTAACGGAAGTTTTCATTACAACCATTGCCATCCTCAAGATCAATATCCAGTTCCTGGACAAGACCATTTTCAGGAAAAGGGTGGATGCATAAATACGCATGTATGTACATAGAAGGTAGATTTTATAGGTGGCAAAGGGATATAACTCTTAACCTTACCGTAATTGACAGAAGTATCCGGGAGTAACCAAATAGGAGCAATGACATCACTCTATTTGCGGAAAAAAGACTTGCCTAAATTGTGTGCAATATGGTGTTGTGTTAGTATGAAAACTTCCGTTAAGCATCAGAAGCGCAGATTATAAAGGTGTTATGGACACCCTGGTCGCAATTGGGTTAGAAATTATAAATTAATTAATGAACTGAGTAAGATTTATTGACTTTTTATCTTGTTTATACTTTTCATTACTGAAATTGGCAGGGGGGTACAAACAAACAGGCATGTAGACACTGACTATAGTATGTTTTTGTATATTTGTTCCAATTTGGACAGGTTACATGCTGACAGCCCAGCGCCAGCTGTATGGTCATGGAGGAGATGGGGGAGGAGGAGGCTACAGAGGAGGAGGAGGTGGCGGTGGTGGAAGAAAGCAGATCTCATTCAGGGATTCATTTGGACAGAACCAGAACCCCTACAAATGGATAGCTCCTGATGCTGCTCAGAAAGGTCAAGGGTCATCCTCTGCTGCCCAGGGGACACTCTCATCAGCAGAAATTGTGTATGTAATCATTTATAAAGAAGCATGGATTGGTCCTTTTATCTTTTTGTGACCTCCATTCAAACTAATGCATGGCATACTTTGATGAAAATGATTTATCAATGAAATTTTCACAACATAGGGTACCTATACTTTTTCTAAAGTATAAGCCAACCACTGAATTTAAAGAATTTAAATATGTCATAAACCCAAATGAGGTAAGTAAAACATATAATGTAAAGTAATATATAATATATTACGTATGTACCAATATGTACAACATCACTGCATCTCAGCCATTCTCTATAAGGCAACATTTTGGAGTGGATTATACAGCATCTAGTCCCTTGGAAGAACTAGCTTTGTTCATTTAATTGCATTATTTATATATTCTTGGTCAAGGTTTTACATTTAAATGTGGGATGCATCTTGATGAGTTCTAGAATTTCATTTCAAAAGTTGGTCAGTGTGACCCATCTTTCAGACATTTTTTTAAATTGTGTTTTTGACTTTGTTCACTGATTTCTCAAGCTCTCATTTTCCTAAAATCATAAATTTAAATGATTATAATAGGCCCCGAGTGGTCTAAAGCGCTTTCCGTTACGGATCACTGCCATATCATCTCTGTCTGCATGGGTTCAAGTCTCAGATTTGGCCAATGTAGGTATGTGAGAAAGCTTGCCAGTAGTTTCTCGTGGGTCAGTGGTTCTTTCCGATGTTTTTCAGGGTTCTAACTCCACCATTAATACTGGCCGCCATGTATAGCCTATCGTGCTGGAAAATGGCGTTAAACCCAACAACAACAATATTAAATGATTATATGCATTGCTGTTACCACTACATCCATACAACAAAAGAAAGTAAATGTGATGTACATTTCTCATTTTACTGGCTTTTGTTAAGTTTTTATTTGTAGCTCCAATTTGATTAAAATCAGATCTCCACTGTCCTAAATATGACAGTGACTGGTTACCGGTCATTTTCTGGTAAACTATTGTTATTGCCGTAATTGCTCATTTTATCAGTCAATTAGATGAAGTTTTATATCTTCTTGTTTGGGTGACTGAACAGTATGGCTGACGAGCATCAATATATTCTGAACCATTTTCAATTTAAAATTTCTGAAAGCTCAATTTCCATTGTCTAATTCAAAGATCTGATCTTAATCCAGTGACCATTCCAGTGCCAGTGTAAGTAATTACAGATTGAGACCAATCTGCTTCTTTCATAAACATTATTATTAAAGAACAGTAGCAAAGTATTAGCTTGATTGGATCAATTGGAAAAGTCAATAAAATTTCCAGTAGGAAATATGGACTTTTACATAACGAAGGCAGCAGTATTATTGACAGAACATTCTTTTCATGAAAACAAACCAGTTGGCCCTGAATCAGCACTTGCCAGTTTAGGCCAGTGATTGGAAAATTCACTCACTTCCAGACATTTGCATTTGCCATTTTGAGTTTTGCAAGTGAGTTTTCAATACCTGTTAAATTTGGGTGTTAGTGTCTGGCAAGTTAATTTTAAACCCCTGTTATATTTGGGTGGTAATAGAAAACACATGAAATTTCTTTTTGCCCTTATATTTTATTCCCATGCTTTAATTAAGTATATTGTGAAACCATGTGTTTATCAATAGTAGTAACTGTATTTTTAATTGGATTTGAATCATTCTTTGAAAGATTCATCATCATCATGTCTTTTGACCTAGTGTGGTCGTTGAGGCACTGTGCTGCTGAACATCTCACCAGTTCCCTCCACTTGTCTCGATCATGTGCAACTGCAAAACTTTTCCTGGTCCATTCTGTAATGTCAGTCCACTTTTTTCTCTGTCTGCCTCTCCTTCTGTTACCCTGGACACTGCCCTGCAGAACTGTTGTGGATAGACTGTTGGCTCAAGTGACATGGCCATATCATTTCAGCTTTCTCTTTTTGACAGTCGTGAGATCTTGATATTGGCCTTCTTTATGCCTGATGGTGTTTCGCACTTCTTCATTTGTGATGTGGTCCATGTAAGAGATGCCAAGGATGGTTCTGTAGCATCTCGTTTCAAGTGCCTGGATTCTTCGTCATAATTCTGCTGTCAGGGTCCAGGCCTGTCATGAATAGAGAAATATTGAGATGACTAGTGCTCTCAATAGTCTGATTTTAGTTTTTAGACATATTCTTGTCTCTCCAGCTTTGACATAGCTACCATTGTTTGTGCTGCTTGTGAATACATTTCTGCTCTTGATTCCTCTTCATTGATTATGGAACCAAGATATTTAAACTGGCCCACTGTTTCCAGTTCCTGTTCTCTGACTTGAATCTTCATCCAGGTTCTTCACTAAGGTGGCAAGCTCATCTTCACTGCCTGCCAGCCCATCAATGTCGTCTGTGTTGGTGATGTTACACCATCCAGTGCTGACTGTCCCATTGTGGCTTTCTAAGTAGATGTTGAAAAGCATGGGTGACATGAGACATCTTGACATACTCCAACTGTTGTCAGGAACCAGTCATTCTCAGAACCTGGATCATTTACTGTACTGGTAGCCTTGACGTACAGCTGCTTGATGGTATTGGTCAACGTTTGACCCATGTTGTACTTCTTCATTGTGTCCCCCAATGCCTCATGCAACATTCCGTCAAAAGCCTTTTTGAAATCTATGAACACATGATAGATGTCTTGTTGATGTTGCGAGTAATTTTCACACAGAATCCTGAGATTTAATATTTGTTCTCTTGTACTTCTTCCACTCTGGAACTGTGCCTGTTCTTCAGTGATTATTTCTTCTGCTTGTGGTTTCAGTCTGTTCAAGATGATCTTCAGCTTCACCTTACTAGCATGGCTGTTTAAACTGATAGTTCTGTAATTTTGACATAGCTGCAGATTGCCTTTTTGGGGGTATTATAATCAGTGACTGGGTTTCACTGTGTTGGGCATTCACCTGTCTGCCAGATCTTGTTGCAGATTTTGTTTGTAGCTCTATCACTGATTCCCCCCCCCCCCATTCTTGATAAGTTCAGCTGGGATGTTGTCTACTCAATCTGCCTTCCCATTCTTCAGTGCTCTTATTGCTGACTCCACCTCTTCTTTGAGAATGGAGAAATCATCATTATTTGTGGAGTTTGGAACTTCAAGCACATCTTGGTCTCCTGTAGACTGATGGTTGTAGAGTACAATACTCAGTCCATCCTTCTGCAATGTAACTTGCTTCTGTAAGGCATTTGCTATTTTCATCTTGAATGGTACTCTTGCATGCCTCTGAGGTGAGGTCGGGGCCCCAAGTGGCTGAGGGGTCTAAAGCGCTTTCCGTTACGGATCACTGCCGTCTCACCTCTGTCTGCATTCGAGTCTAAGATTCGGCTAATGTAGTTATGTGAGAAAGCTTGCCAGTAGCTTCTCGTGGGTCGATGGATCTTTCCAGGGGTTTTCCCGGGTTCTTCCTTCACCAATAATACTGGCCGCTATGTATAGCCTAATGTGTGCTGAAAAATGGCGTTAAAGCCTAAAACAACAACAACTATCTGGTGAGGTCTTTCACAATAATGAATGCTTTTTTGCTGTTATTATTTATCAGACTACTCTCTATTTCTGTGTACTTTTGTCCAATCCAATCTTCTTTTGCTTTCTTCAAGACTTTCTGATATTCTTGTTTATTTCTCTGTACTCCATTGCCCCCTGTTGTGTGTCTAGTGTTTTTGAGGCTTTTTCAGGCATCTCACAACTTCAGGATCTCTTCTGTAACCCAGTTTTTGTTTTGGGCAATGGAGGCCAATGATGTCCTTGGCAGCTGTTGTCATAACTGTGTTGAAAGTGTCTGTCATCACTTTAACATCAACATCCATCACTAGGAGTGGAGCGAATTTTCCTCCAATTGTGGCTTGGAATGATGTTAGAGTCCTTCAGTTGCTCCAGGTTGAATTTGAGCCTGATTTTCTTTGGCTTGTAAAAAATTTTCAGCCTCACTCACAAGTTCATAATCATTAGGTCATGATCACTCCCAACATCAGTACCTGGGAACATTCTTGTTTTTGCTCTGTTGTTGCCAGATTGGTAACAGTTTTTAACCAATATATATTGTCGATCTGGTCATGATGGGTTCCATTTGATTCAAGCCATGTCCAGCATCATGAAGCGTTATGTTGGCTCAGGGTGTTGGCTAACACCAAGTTGTTGTAGCTTGCGAACTTGACCAGCCGTTTCCTTCTTTCATTGGTAAGCTCATTACAAGAAGGTCCACAATGATCATCCCAGTCTTTTAGAGCATCCTTGCCAACTTTCGCATTCCAGTTTCCTTGGATAATGAGGATGTCTTTTTTACTGACCATGTTTAGAATAACCTGGAGTTTGTTGTAAAACTCCTCTATTTCTTCATCATCATGATCAGTAGTTGGAGCATAGACTTGGATAATTGTGATGTTAAAGGGAAATGCTTTCAGACAAATGAGATGGTTCTGTTAGATATGGGCAGCATTCGAGAACATATCCCTTGTGGTTTTGTTTGCAATGAAGCCTAGTCCATTTATAAACTTGTCCAACTTTCCATCATAGTAGAATTTATGCCCATCTTCAGTTTTGTGTTCTCCTAGAGCTTTCTAGCTGACTTAACAGAGTCCCTGAATGTGCCATGTGTAGTGTGTAACATCTTATGTGTCAACTCATGGAGTCTTCAAATTTGCAACAGAGTTTTAATGTTCAGACTGACGATGGCGATGCTGTCTCTCGCACTGATTTATGCAAAGTAGCAGTAGCACACTTGTCAGCTTCATCCTGGTGAACAGTTGCAGGCGCGTTCATTGTCTGGGCAACTACTGATCCGGTATGGTAACCTCAGATTTGTGTAGCATTATCTGTGTGTCTTGGGCAAAAGTCACCTGGCAGAGCCCATCCCTCTCCAGACCACGGAGTTGCCAGAAAGGGATGTAGTACATTGTCCAGCTGCCTTAGGGTCTCCACTCTGGATTTTCTTTTAGGATTTACTCCCTTAGCCTGTGGCTAACCAAAGCCAATCTGCATGGCAGCAGGAGACTTGTGTATACATTTCCCGAGCAGATAAAGCATCTGTCACTCCCCATAAGGCATCTTTTTAAAGATTACATTAAGATATATTGCACAAAAATCATTCTCTGTATTTACAGTTTGCAGCCAAAACTTCATGTTCTGTGGCATATGTGAGACGTATTATGTTTCCAATGGCTATGACAACCTTACCAGCAATATCAAATGTCTGTGTTCAAGTTTTGCATTATATTTTTGTGTGCAAGCCAGATGTGATGGTGATGTATCATTGAAAGGAGACATGGTTTCATGGAATACTTGCTAGTTACTCAGGCTCATTTGATACAAAGTTCTTATACAGTCAACTATTTTTCTCACATTTTAGAAGCAGATTAGCTGATGAGATGGATGTATGGGAAAATTCCAAAATGTGGCCTTTCTCCAGTTTGGCATATGAAAAGGAAACACCTTGCATTCCAGGTACAAAAGAAATTTGTTCTCCTTCATTGTTAGTACTTATTTTTTTTTAAATATCTGTTGATTAATATAAAAATCAGTGATGGGAAGAACACCATTGGAACTGGTGTTTATGCATTTGATGGGATAACAACATATGACTTGTTTGTGCAAGTGATGGGAAAAACAACCTGAACTTTTATTAATTCAAGGTTGACAACCAGATACATGACATCAGAGGATTAGAGATCTCAAGAGAAACAGCTTATTCACATATTTTATACAAACAGATTTAATTTAAAAAAAACAATATTTTTTATACATTCTTATTATGCACAAACAAATCAGTCTAATGATACATTTGCTTCAAAACTGTTGACATAAATGCTTCTGCCATGAACATGGTCCATGTTTTAATCTGCTTTGAACATGGTAAAATTTTATTTCTTTAATTTTTCGAGAAGTTATGCATGACATTTAAATATTCACCTGTCATCCTCAAAGTTGAGGGACTTTTGCAAGATTTTATCAGATTTTGAAGAATATGATTTGGTCATATTGCTTTGATATAGGAAATGATTGTTGTTCATTTTTTGTTGTTTGCTATTATGGAATTAGTTCAAGAATCATTAGGTTTTAGACTGTTTGAACACATTTTTAAACATATTGTCCACAGATCATTAATGTTATTGAAAGAGAAACTTCTTACATTTCAAGATTCCAAGATTAATCTTCTTGACTATGTCTCTGATTTAGGATGTAAGTTGTCGAAACCTTATGAAATAGCAATAAGTAATCTTCACTCTGGTCAGTCAGAAATGAAATTAAGGTATGACAGATGAATCCTCTCAAGCAGAAAAAAGAAATTCATTATTTGCTGGATAATGATTTCATTGAACCAAGTAAATGTAGCAAGAGTTTAACTTGTGCCTATACGGGATAAAGCATTATGTGTGTGTACCATCTGTAGAAAAGTCATCATTGTCACAGATTAATTTCCAATGCCATTTCCTCTAAAATTATATCGGAACACAACAGTAAATAATTCTTCAGACTGAATTTAAAAGAGGAAAGAAATAACTCAACTTTGTATAAAACACTAAGACATAATAAGAGGACCAGGATGAGGGTCAAAAGTTCATTTTCAGTACATTCTAAATTGTGTAAACAAGGATAGACTTTGAAATGAAATATCAGCAAACAACTTCTAAAAAATAAGCTCATCAGTTATACCAAATTTACTCTACCCTAAATAATGTCAAGTACACAAAATATATTAAGTATAAATAACATGTGTCATTTTCAACAAATCCACAATCAAAATCTAACATACCAAGAAGGCTGAACATCCTATCAGATTCACTGTCCCAACAGAATCAGCTGATTCATACCATAATTAGGTATGGGCCCATTTTTTGTTTGTTGGTGGTGGGGTTCAATCTCTCATGGACGTATTTACAATGAAATAAAATTCAAAGTTGCTTATCTTTATGTCGGCAGTTGACAATCTGTAAACCAGGGCATGCCAAATAGGCTCTTGAACTCGTCCTTATGCAAAAACAGACATGATGTTTTTGTGTATAGACAGAAATATAGACAGGAAAGGATTTGGAAAAAGAGAGAGAGAGAGAGAGAGAGAGAGAGAGAGAGAGAGAGAGAGAGAGAGAGAGAGAGAGAGAGAGAGAGTTTAAGCAAAAGAAGTTGAACTGAAAAAAATTAAACAACCAGTAACAATATTTTGGTCAGTGATAATTAATCCACAGTGTGATTGACCTTTTTTGCATGTTTCATGGCATCATACTGTTTATTTTTGTTTAAAACAGATTCGTTAGAGCTAGAACTTTATCAAATTTCCTTTGTTTTGCCTAGATAAGATAATCATTGCAGACTCATCAGCTACATAAACATCAGTCCAGTCTCCTGTATTTATCAAATAAACAACAGATTAACACCACTTGTGGCTGCCACATTTTTTTATATACTTAACACACTTGGAATGAATTGTTGTTGTTAGATATGAGTGTCTTTTATTTCCAAACACACCAGTGAAGAAGTCTCACTAGTCTTATTATTAATAATTAACACATGGTACTCCCTTAAAATCAGCAAGAAGCTTCAAAACAATCTTGGACAAGCCAATTGTCTAGAGTCAGGAAGCTCACATACATCAAGGGGGTAGGATAGAACCTGAAAGTCAGCAAATCCCCAGATATGTGCAAATAATACAATTATAATGTTAACTAATTAGTTAAAATGTGAATATGTCTTCCTTATTTATTAATTTTCTAAAAACAGTAAATATTCACATTATCACATTTGAACAATAAAATGCTTGACTGAACTTGACCTTGACTGCAAGATGGAAATGATAAATGATGGATAAAAGAAAATGGCCAGTTGTGTAAAAATATGGTGCATATAAACACTAAATAAAGGTGCAGATATATTTACTATGATGCAGAGGATAAAATGTGCTGACCATAAAGCAAAAAGAATCTAACCCATTTCTCTCTTTCACTCACTCTCTCTCTCTGTTTTTTGGACTTTCCTATGGGCAAACACTTCCCCAAGTGAACTTTGAATTTGTCCTATAGTTGGGCAAGTTGATTCATCAATCCCATCCCTACAGTGATATACATGTACATGCCTTGTTTGCCATGAACTGGCTCCATCAGATTGGGGATATGTCTTTTTTCTTAAAACTGTTGTTGTTTTATATCTTTAATCATAATAGAAGAGTGGGATCTTCCTTGTTTATCCAATTCAGTAAAGGAAGGGATTATGTTTCTCCTTTGTGTCTGAGCAACAGAGGGGGCGAATCCTACAACTTTTTCCAGGCGTCCATTCACTAATCCAAGGCTTCCTACAAATGCTGTCCTTTCTGCAAAATAACGCTTCAGTGAAATCCTAAGGGATTTTCCAGCACAAAAAAAAATGATGCCATTGCGCCCCTAACCACTGCCGGGTTAATAAATTATCCATGATGAAAATGGTTTTACGACTTCAACCGAATATTTGATCAAGTCCCATATGATATCGTGTTCGAGGGTCATGTAAATTTATTGTTATAAATCCGTGTGGGACCAACTGAGCATGACTAAAGAAATTTTGAAATCGACTGAAGTCCATATCGGAAAACCATGTCTGCCAAATATTTTGCAGTGTATGTGTATCAACGCCGTTAAACACAGCAAGAATATTACAGTTATCTCTGATCACTTTTGGAATCTGAGTATAGCGTTGAGTGACATATATCATGTCAGTGTTTTTATGCCTGCCTCGGGGAAAATATTCTAGCTGTTTTTTTTTTGATTGTCTAACATTACATCATCGTATACGACTAAATTGTTAATGCTCCCATCAAGGTCATCCACGGATGGTGCCTCGTCAATATCAGTTATAAAATCAATGACGTTCTCACCTTTAATTTCTGATGCATTCTCGTTAAAATCCTTTAACACTTCATAGCATCGTTGATGATCTACGCTTGGAGCAACTAAATACAACTTATCCCACTTCATCCATCTCATTATTAAATTGAGCAACAATTGCGTCTTGCCGGATCCAGATGGCCCGATTATAATTGCGCGGATAGAGTTTGGTAGCGCTGAATGATGCTTAACTGGTTCTCTTGTTTTGGTCGCTGAAAAATCAATTACATTCATATCTCTATACATAAATTATGGATCTATATTGTGTGAAGTGTAAAACGCGTACTAGCACAAATGATGTGACGACAATTACAACTAAAAATAACAGATCAGCACTTACTGGTAGGTGTGCAACATGTGGTATACAAAATTTAAATTTGTTTCTATGAAATCCGGAGATGTTTTAAAAAAAAAAACGAGGAGGTGATATTGCAGCCAAGTTAGCAAAACTCCCTGGAACCCCATGGGCAAAGTATCCAGGAGAAAAGCGCCTTCCAGGATATAGCTACTGTGGCCCCGGAACACGATTAGATATCAGACTTGATGATCAAAATCAGCCCCGACCCGGTGAGTATCCGATAAACGCTATTGATAAGGCGTGTCATGCCCATGATGTTGCGTATAAAAGCAGCAATCTGCATCATAGACATCTAGCGGATGTGAAATTAATTCATGCGTTAAATGCTATTCCTGATAAATCTTTCAAAAGAAAAATTGGCTTCATGGTTGGTAAAATCGACTAGGAAAGGCAAATTGATGTTAGGTGCTGGTAATTAATAATATGGAATCTATTTATTATTCTCCGAGAGGATACTGGAAGGGTAAAGCAGCAATCAATAAACTCGCCAGCGCCGCAAAAGTGAAAAGGGCCACTGCGGCTAATTGGTTATCCAAACAGGCTATATGGCAAATCTATTTACCGCGTCCTAAACAAATCAACTTCTCGCATTTTGATGTTATTGTACCCAATGAAGTTCATCAAGCTGATTTATTATTTTTACCACATGACGATGGTTATAAATACGCGCTAACCGTAGTTGATGTTGCGAGTCGATACAAACAAGCAGAGCCATTGAAAACAAAGTCGGCTACTGAAGTACATGTAGCTTCTGCATTTGAAAGGATTTATCGACGAGGTCCACTACGCTGGCCAAATTTGTTACAAGTTGATCCTGGCAAGGAATTTCAAGGTGTGGTTGCATCCACAATGAAACGTCACAATACGACGAGGGCATACTGCATTACATTGCGATCAGGCAGTTGTTGAACGATTCAATCGGACTCTTGCTGAGCGGTTATTTGGATATCAATACGCAAAAGAATTCATCCAAGAAAAAAGATCTCGTGAATGGGTCAGAAGGTTACCAGGAGTAGTTGCAGCGCTAAATAACGAGATTACCAGAGTAATCTATATGAAACCTAACAACGCAATCAAAAAAAAGTATATACCCGGACAGCCACAAAATGCTAGCGTTTCCCAGCCAATTCTTGGCAATGTCACCGTGAGATATTTATATGAACCAGGAGAACTTGAAGGTGGTAAAAAAAAAAAGAGCTACTGGTCCTATTTGGAGTGTCACTACGCATAAAATATCTACTATAACATGATCAACTGGTAGACCAGCAATCTATAAATTGGATTCAACTGCCCCTCAGCGGGGTTTTACACGCGAACAACTACAAGTGATTCCTGACGATACTCAATTGCCACCGCATGGTCTTAACTAGCGCCGTTGCGTCTATTTCACTCAAGACAAGTCAACATCACATTGTTTCTGATATGACCGAGACTGTTATTTTTTCTGTCTACGGTAAATTGTCGAGGATCTTTATCGGAATACTGCCAACTCATTATACAATTGCAACTCGCGCAGTGATTATTCTGTTGTTGCTTTAGTGTAATTATTAATTCAACATCAATGTCAAATTCTCATTGTTTTTTTTTTGTCTTGTTGTTTGTAACTGGAGAGTTTTTTATCAATAATTTTAACATCAATATCATCCATTGTGGTGTCATCATCTAAAACAATTCTTCGAAGTTGATTTATTCGCCGTACTCTGGATACTGCAAGATACTAGATAGACTAAATTTGACCACTCAATGCGATTATTGACTATCCAAACAATTGTATCCGATATAGTTAATCCCTGTGAGGAATGTATCGTCGTTACGTAACCTAGCGTCCATGGTGATTTATCAGCACGCAATGCGTCTTCGACAGCACTGATATCAACCAACACAATATCATTTAACACTAGTGTTTGTTTTTCTGTTCCTGACTCAGTCAGGCGTCCTGGAATTTCAACTTCAATATTTTGCTTTTGTGTATCCGAGGGTCTATAACACAACGGTGTTGGAAGTGTTGGAAATTTTTCTTTATGCAAGTGAAACAACTTTCGCTGAAGTGTGTCTCTGACTATCTTTCTACTTGCCACTACAAAATCATTTGGTGTCCATGCTTCCCAAAATTCCTCCATGGGAGTTTCAGGAATTATTTCTGATTGTTTCACATTAGATTCTATCCGGTTGTAATCTAATTAATTTCATGACCTCAAGTAATTGTTCATCAAGTGCTCTGTAGTCAGTATCAATTTCTTCATAATAGTCAACAAACCCTTCCAACCAATCATGTGGACCCCTGCCAACAAATGGTGGTGGTTGGCCATGATCTCCACACATTATCACTTTTGTATTCGCGCGCAGTAACCAATCAAGAAACATTTTTAATACATCTACCGAAACCGTACATATCTCATCCCAAATAATGATTTTAGGAATGAATTTCTCACCCATTCTTTCAGGGGTCCATTCATCACCTTTGTATCAAAAAAAGCTGTGATAAGTGCAAGCTTCAACGTTTTGTTGTTTTATCTCTCGCGCTAATCTATGGGTTGGTGTCAGCACAATCATGTTTGTGAAATCCGTAGGATTTTTCCCACGATATAATTCAATCGCACGAGTTGTCTTTCCCGACCCGCCACAACCGTTTAAATAAACCTTTACATTTACAAATTGGATCAGATATCGGTGGTGCATTAGAACGTTCTGATAAATTATTGCCGTGTGAGTAACTGTTTTTAATCTCAATGTCTGCTGATTTAGAATAATCATGCAGCGTTTCCTTTTTAATTCTCCATGTACCCCAGTGCTCGTCACCAGTTGCTTTGCTACCGCTAGTAAATTTAATCACCTCGTTGATGTACTTTTTGTCAGTGTAAAATGAATCAACTGCAACTCTAACCGCAGTGTCAGGAAATCTATTTATCATTGAAAATAAATTGATACAAGCATAACCCAGCATAGACGACCTCAAATGTGTATACGGAGAACTGTAACCGTCACTGTAAGTAGTAATTGTACCCAATTTTGTTCCATCGGACAGGAAAGCGTCTTTACGATCGACATATATACCCTTAGATACTGCATCTGCAATTACAAAGTCATATTCGGTGTTATCTATAATCAACCGTGAAGAATATCTTTTATAGTCACATTTTTTCCCTCCCTGAGTGAATTTTCCAATTATTCTTCTGCCGAGATCTTTTGCTTCACTGTTTTGTTGATTAAATACCCGTTTGGACCACTCAGTGATATATTTTTCATCTGCCTGAATATGTTTTCTGGATTTGTCAATTATACTATCACGACTTTCTGGTTCTGGTAACCAGACATTAGTTTGTTTCCGATATGATATAATTGCTTCACTGACTGTCAACGAAATTAACATTTTTGTATCAATCATGAAGCGTAATAACGCTATTGGCAGCCACTTCTTTTCAGACATGTGTCTACCAATCCAAATATAACAACAGCGATGAAGTCCTGCTGCGAATTCAAATGATACTACACGAGCAAAACCGGTTAAATCAAAATCAGGCAGTGGTCCATTAATCGCAACACGAGTCATTTCATGTACGGGGTGTCCAAATCGTTTAAAATACTCAGTACACTCTCCATAACCAAGAAAACTCGCTGGATAACAAGCAACCATATCAACTGAAATGATACTTTCATGGTCGTATTTGTTATTGTATAAACCGCCATGATTAAATTCGAGGCAACTAGCCTCAATATCTGGCAAGAATTCAGTTCGTGTTGGTTTCCATGTGGTTTTTTGTCTTGCAAAATGAGCTGCAACCGACGGAATTGTAAAACAGTTTGTCAATAATTGTTCATCATTGGTGGCTTCGCCACATGTTAAAAACCCACTAGCTGTTTTCTTCATCTTGTTGTGAAACGCTTCAGTGCGGTATAATTCACCATTTGGTCTTACAAACTGATCAAAAATATCCGTTTGATTTTCAGCGCTGCGAAGTAACCACACTGACACTGGGTCATTTTTACTCAAATGCGCAATAGCATCAAATAGTTTCTCTTCAACGAGAAAACCATCCCTGGAAAATTCTTCTCCCAAGAATTCCATGGGTATATACTTTATTGTTCTGTTCCGTGGAAATATTGTGACCGCAGACGTCCATGCGTGTTCGTTATGATCAATAATTTTAATTGGGGCTCCATTTTTATTATATTTTGATTCATATAATACTTTTCCGGTTATCATCATAACGGTTATTGGAAATCTCAGTGATGTTTCTAATTTCGCTATATCGCTAATAGTTGCTCCGCGCTCTTTGACTGTTAAACCCCATTGAGCTATTTTGCTACGTCGTAAATCAGTTAGTTTGTTCCCTCGGGATGCATTTGTAAAATGCTCAGTTATTCGTTCTGCTACATAATTCAGCGACGAGGTCGCCGGCGACGAGTATTTCATTGGTTTTAGTTTTCCTATATCAGGTTTTTCATTTAACGGATATATCCCATAAACAACTGGTGTTTCATGGTATGCTCGTTCATAGTATGGTTTATCAAATCCAGTTAACAGACCCGGCTTAGAATCACGACTAACAACGACTGTTTTCTTGTCTTTGAGAATTGGTTCAAATTTGTCTCGTATAATCCAACCGCCTGATTCTACACGGACAATAAATTTCACTCTAAAAAAATACTTTTTTCGCCCAAGTTGTGATATTATCGTAGCTGTGTTTTCGTCGTTCATGGTGGCATCAACAACACCATCAATTCAAAATGTTGACCAGCTATGAGATGCCCCATCATGCTTGAATTCAACAGCACAGTCACGAATTTTTTTAATCAAGCTGTTATCATTTATTGCCCATTTTGGCACATCTTTGAGGGTTCTATCGAGATTGAATTTAATACTTTTGTAGGGCTTAATTGCTGATAATCTCTCGAACTCCTTCATGCCATAATTAAGACAAGTATTTAAATAGAGAATTTATTATATAATGAATCATTGCAAACGGCTTATGATTGGATCAACAACCCCGTGTAACAAATCATGCAGAAAGGAATTCTGTGGGTATCATATGCAAAGCGTTCGACGCGGAAGTCTAGGTCCGATTCCATGTATCCGATGTGGGGTAGGGGTGAGAGGAATATCACAATTATGTCTCGGTTGTGGTGGTAAACGATACAGAGAGTTGAAGCGTTATTATGATAAGAAAATCAAAGATTCCACTAAGAACTCCATCAATGACTGTGTCAGTGTCCTTGACGTTGTCAAGAACAAAATTATAAAAAACCCTCAAGATTATATTGGGAGATTCTCAAAGTAATATCATAATTCAACCAAACAGTGAATTAGACAAACAATAGTATAGTATATAAATGAACCGAGAATTCCAACCACACTCCGCGATTCCAAACTACGAAGCGTCCCGTGATGGTATTATCAGAAACCACAGATTAAAGAAGCCAGTTGGGTGGGATAATGGTGTGGGGTATTTGATGTTTAGTGTTGGAAAGAAGAAATATTACTGTAACAGATTCATCTTCAAGATGTTTAATGGATTGATCAAGGATGGTCTTGTTATCGATCACATTGATTCCAATCCTCAGAATAACAAATTGGATAATCTAGAAGTTGTTACACAGAGTGAGAATACCAAACGAGGAGGAACTGGTACTTGTAAATCAATTGGGAAGAAACCTGTAAAATCATTTAATACAGTAACCAATGAAGAAAAAATATTTCAATCTATGACCGCAGCCGGTAGATATTGTAGATACGATTTGTTGCAGAGGGAATAACCAGATCGGCTTTTTCAAATCGTTTTAAGAACAGCATTAAGTTTTCGTATATCTAATCGTGTTTTATACTATTTGGTATTAACGGAGATAACTCGTTTAGGTATGTTTACTGCCTATGAAATAGTTATCTCCCTTAGATTGTGTCACCGATTTTGATAGGCTGTTATAATTTTCATGATTCTCAATGGAGATAATTAATTATCTGTTACGAAGAAAACTAATGTTAGCTAACAGCTGTATTCTTTTTTTTAGTGTTTTATTCAAATATTCGGTCTGATTTAAATACTGTGAAACACCATTGACAAGTATTCAAGGAAATAAAATAACACACCCTGTGGATTGATGCTGCTGTATTAGTCACCTTATATACCATATGAAAGGTATTAAGCTTGGGGCTTTCAAAAGCCAATCCGACCGATCAAAACTAACCAACGCCATTGACACGGGGGCATGGTTGTCTTTTGTCAATCATGCAACCGGGTTGATTTCATGGGTTGCTTTTGATTGGTCGGATGGTCGTAGAAGATCCGCCCCGTCGTTAATTAAGTACATGTAGTGATCTTCTGAGTGGTCTAATATGGCATTTGTCACGTTAGGCCTCCCGGAGGAGATTTATGTTTACCCCCTTTGGGCTTACTTGGATGTGAAGGCAACCAAGGAGTTCCAAAGATGTGTTGTCGTATATGTAACCTCTGGGTCTCTTTCACATTTTTTGACGCGAAAGGGGTTTCCAAATGGGGTTTTCATGGATGTGCTGTACTTAATTAAGTTAATAAAGTAACCTCTGGGTCTCTCTGACGTCATAGGATGCCAGCGAGATTACCAAATGGGGTTTTCATGGATGTGCTGTCCTTAATTAAGTTAATTAAGTAACCTCTGGGTCTCTCTGACGTCATAGCATGCCAGCGAGATTGCCAAATGGGGTTTTCATTTATTTTTTTTTAAATTGGAGATAAAATATATTATAATAATAATGGATATCCAAGATGTAAATAATATAATTGCTGAAATTTCAAATTTGAAAAATCGCAGAATTGTATTATCTGAAAATCTAGTCTGTGAACGAATTATATCAGATTATGAGCATATCGATGATCAATCAAAACGAGGTTGTTACGTTTTACCTAAGATGTATTCGCTGATAAAAAGAATACAAAAATCAATTAATGCCTCGTTGTATCATAATGACGTTAATGTATTCATACAGTTATTCAGTATCGTTGAATCAATTAGACAGAAATTAGGGCAACAGTACCAGATTAGATCCAAGATAGCCTCTAAAGTTCGTAACATTAAAAAATTGATAAATGAAGAATCCCATATTGAGCCCCCCGCAAATGTATAACACACGTGGGAATTCCTACACAGGAATTTATCGGTGAGATTGTGCCGATTAAGGAGGGTTCTTTTTTTTTCCCTGTAAAGTCAAATGCGAAATCGTGAAAATCGTTTACGATTTCGCATTTGAAAATTCAGTGGGTTTTTACAATAATGACCGCAGAAGCATTAACTACTAAATTGGCACGAGAAAGACTGGCAGCCATTAAGAAGTTTTTACCAGTCAGAGACCGATTACGGAATAAACTTCAACGACGACAAGAACTGCAAACTGACTTTTCTGTTTCAAGTGAACATCTGTTTGCCCCAATAACGAGCGTGACCAAAGATGTAAAAATGGCAACAGAATGTGCAATTTTTGGAGATATCCCTGCGGAAGGAGCACGACGAGAAGTTCCTGTCCTTGGTGTACTCGAAAAAATAGCAGCAGTAACTGAAAAAAACACAACAAGGGATACAAGAACTAAAAACCCAACGAGAGTATGAACGTTTGACTGATATTGATGATTCTGAACCACAACCAGAAGAGGGTGATGTTGGTGAAATTGAAACAATTTCCACTCAAAGAGGTGTTTCCTTTATAGACAAACTCACCGAAAAGGCTATAACACAAATCAAACAACCTCAATTAATGAAATCCGGCGATTATCGGGCTTTTGGTGATTTTGCCGCCAAAAGCTTTCATTCAAGAAGGGGCTTTTTAAAAGATGAGTATAAAAACAGTAGAACAAGTCGAGATGAATGGGTTGATTGGTTGTATAAAACGAATAAGGGTATTGGCCGTTTAAATAAAAAAGAATTGGGATATAAAGAATTTAGAAAGGGAATTGATGAATATGATATACATCAACAACAAGAAATAACACAACAGCGAGAACTAAGAGAACAGCGAAAAAAAAAAAAAACGTCAAACAATTGATACAACTAATAAAGTTACTGCTAGCGGATATTCATATGCGAAATCTTCGATTGGAAATCCTGGAGTCTTTGACTTTAGCGTGACATGCCCTGGTAATATTCTCAGTGATATATCGCGGTTAGAGGTACTTGTAGGGGGAAACGAGCAGGGAACAACTCAGTCAAAATAATTAATGAAGCAGCTGATATTTGCAGGCAATTATTTCAAGGTGGTATTATGAACATTGATGTATATCGAGAACTCATAGATGAATTAGTTGAAAATCACAGAGACGCTCACGATTATTACAGTGATTAAACTCGAAGAGTTTCAAATCTTCAATCATTAATTGGAAAACACTACCAATTGAAAGACTACTAGTTTTATAACAAGATGATTATACACTACAACCATGATAAACCAACAAGCGTCTATGTGGTAAACTCACGATTGCCTGTTTATAGAGCATATTACGGAGATGGTCTCGGTAATACCATTGCTGGGTTATTTACAAGAATGGTCCCAAAAGTGGCACCATTCGCTAAATAATTAGGAATGAAAGCCATTGATGTTATTCGTGATAAAGGAATCAACACTGTTGGAAATCTTGCCAGAAAGGCATTTTCTGCAGCAAAGGATAAAATAACATTGGTGCGACGACGAAAAAAGCAACCAGTTGTATTGCCATCTACAACAGTGATGCCTGCAAGTGTCAGCAAAGCAATAAATAGCGCAGTGGAACAAAAACTAGCATCATTGATGACTCCGTCAATGGCGGCTACACCATTAGATACACAGAGTAATACTATTGCAAATATGATAGCGGGAAGTGGTTTCAAACAAAAATTAAATTCGAAGAATTTTCATCGCTAGTGTTAAACTCGTGAGTTAAAACGCTAGTGTTAAACTCTTTGAGTTTCACAATTAAAAACACTAATGTGAATAATAATAATAATAATGTTAAAAAATACAGCTGATCCAGCGTTTGATTTAGATGCCCCAGTGCGCAAAGATGATTCTGTCCGTGATTATCAATACTATTCCTATCATGCTATACAACCCAACCTAAGATCGCGAATTGAACTTTAAGTCCAAGATACCAGTAAATACTTTTTTCCCTGTGAAGTGTTTATCGAAGTAGAAGGAGAACTTGTAACTAACAATTTAGCAAAATTGTGATCTGATTATGATACTTATATAGCCGCTTTTGGCGCACTATGAAAAAACTTTAACAGAACCGATGACGCCATTGATAAGTTTTTTAACAAAAAAAATATCAAACCGGAGGATATTAAAACAACTCTAGATAACATCATTGCAAAATTTGATGAAATAACTCTATTTGGTCGGCAATTGGAAGTAATCAACACGGATGTTACAACGATTAAAAACGATCTCCCGCGACTTCAAAAGGTAAAAATTCCTCATGATCGCTTAAGCAATAACGTATACACACTTCGATCTGGATCATTTGTGTGGACCCCTACAAACAATATACTATATATCAATGCGGCGGTCAAGGGTATTTTTCGATTAACACTAGTGTCGCAGATGCAATTTAATATATCATCGCTGAGTTCATCTGCTGTCAACAACGTGATATCGGTGATCATTGACAAGGTTGCAACTCAACCATTCACAATAACAAACACTGATGATTATCTAGATAACGCATCACTAACATGGTATGTGGAGTTCGTAGCAGATCTGAATTGAAAAATCTAACGTTTTTAAAATAAAAATGACATCAACGCCGTCACAATATCGCTATGATACAGTCAAAGAATTTTCAATGAAACTCAAAACACTCGCTGAGGAGTATGCAATAAAAATAAAAAAATACCGCAGGAGAATTAGTCATTGACGTTACAGTGTATTCGGTATCTGGTGTAATGGCCGGAGCTTGTATTATACTGTCTTCAGTTACAATGATAGCTCCAATTGCTGTTCCATTTTGTATATCCGCGGTGACAACAATGGCTGGGGTTGCAAATGCAATCACTAAAAAATTATCATCATGTTCTCAGGGAAAACTCAACGAGTATACAGTAAAACATCAAATAGCATCTAACGGTTACTCGCAAATATCCTCGTTGATATCATCATCGACTGATGACTCATTAATTACCGAAGACGAGTTCTCCGCGATGGTACATATTTATGATTCTGCGGTATCAAAATTAGAAATTGTAAACAATGATAATAATAATGTCACTCGAACTACTTCAACGAATAGCAGAAAATACCACTCCGGTACAAACAAGCATGATATCAATAACCTCAACAAATCCACAATTTAGTGTGAATTTCCCTTCCCCGATTCCAGTGAAATAAATTGCATTAGCTAAATTACGAGTATATCATAGTTGGCCCAATATTAGATCGGTTGCATTTGGCGGGCAGAAACCCAATAATTCGCTGGTGTTCTCGTATAAGAATAAAGACGACGGTTCCCCAGACTGGAACGTTGTTTCCATACCAACTGGGTCGTACCAAATTGAACAAATTGATGCTGAATTACAACGTAGAATAAAATCAATCATGGGAAAAGAATCGAAAATTGCTGTTAAAGTTCATCAACCGACGTTATCATCCGCGATTGAAATAAGCACAGAGGGATATGTCGTAGATATCTATAACAGCTCAATAAGAACAGTGCTAGGATGGCCTGAAATACCACCACGGGGAGGAACAGTTAATATACAACCTGAACCTAAAAAATCTGATTATGTCACCGACATGATAAAACCCGATAATCCAATAAAGAGTTATAAAGATCACAGAATTACTATATATTTTTTTGGTATTGGATACCAATCAACTGGGAGAGAGAAGGAAGGGGAGAAAATAGAGGGATATCATTTTGTTAACAAACCTAGAATTATTGAAAATTTCACAGCAATGAATAATGAATTTTCACTGTTGTTAATATCTCTTAAATCTGGTACTCTCACTCGAGATGAATTTATCAGAGTCATAGAAACATGTAACAAAATCATTGATGATATGGAAAATTTTAATTTACAAATTATTCAAGATATACTCGATGATAATTTCCCCATGTCGAGAAAAGAATTTGCAAAAAAATATAATATCTGCGTTGAAGATATTCCAACATTTAAACTACCCGGATATAAAGTACCAGATTTAAAGAAACAACTTAACGACACCATCGATGTTGGTTTTAAAATAATTTACGACACATGGAAAAGAAATCTCCCCGTGGAAGATTCATTAATCCTCAAATATAATAATGACCCAGATGGCGGCAGTAGGCATATTGCCCCGCATAATGTAAATATTTCATCGGTGATTGCGCTCAATTTAGTATCTGATGCTATCGAAGGAAGCTATCAAATTAATCTAGAGCAATCAAATCAAGCCCAACAAGGGTATATTCTCTATTCATTTGCACCAACAGCTCCGCCCGGATTTCTAATAATTGAGGACCCAACTAATCCAGTCTATATGCGATGTCATAATAATTTGCTAACGAGAATTAATTTTAGACTCATTGACCAGTCCAATAATCTAATTGATCTACAAGATGAGGTGTTAGCGATTAGTCTGTAAAGTCGTAAACCATTTTCATCATGGATAATTTATTAACCCGGCAGCGGCTAGGGCGCAATGGCGTCATTTTTTTTTTGCTGGAAAATCCCTTAGGATTTCACTGAAGCGTTATTTTGCCGAAAGGACAGCATTTGTAGGAAGCCTTGGATTAGAGAATGGACGCCTGGAAAAAAGTTGTAGGATTCGCCCCCTCTGCTGCTGTCTGTCACCTATCAAAATCCTCCTTGCAGCGAACTCCTTGAAGAGTGTGCACATCCATATAAGTAGTAACTGATGATTGACAGTATGTATTTGGAGCCCTCTGTTCAAGGGTTGACCACTCTTGTATGACTTCCACCCTGGCAGTCATAGTTTTTTGTTTAACATTGGAGGTGTTTCCAAATTAGTGGATGCACTCCTAACAAATGCTGATGGGTTAAGTATTTTCAAAGAAGCATTGTACTCTGACAACTTTTGCACTGATACGATAGTAGTTATTGCAGACAATTGAATATAGTGGCAAATCCTGTTAGCACAGCATATACCACTTGATAATAAATATAGTGACAGTCAGTTTGTTATTGCAGGGTTTTCGGATCTTTCACCAGAAGAATTGAGATTGGAAGAATACGAAGCTCAGGCCACCGGAAACACAGATGTCTATGTAAGCACAATACATTATATTTGGAAGACCATTCTATTTTGCAGTCAACTCATAAAGCAGTTAAAGTGGTTTTTGCTACAAAGTTCCTCAATATGTTATGATCCCACATATAATATATGTATGGTCATGGATCATTTAATATGGGTATGGTCATGGATCATTTAATATGGGTATGGTCATGAATAATTTGATATGGGTATGGTCATGGATCATTTAATAATGGTATGGTTATGAATCATTTAATATGGGTATGGTCATGAATCATTTAATATGGGTATGGTTATGGATCATTTAATATGGGTATGGACATGGATCATTTAATATGGGTATGGACATGGATCATTTAATATGGGTATGGACATGGATCATTTAATATTGGTATGGTCATGGATCATTTAATATTGGTATGGTTATGAATCATTTAATATGGGTATGGTTATGAATCATTTAATATGGGTATGGTCATGAATCATTTAATATAGGTATGGTCATGAATCATTTAATATGGGTATGGTTATGGATCATTTAATATGGGTATGGTCATGAATCATTTAATATGGGTATGGTTATGGATCATTTAATATGGGTATGGACATGGATCATTTAATATTGGTATGGTTATGGATCATTTAATATGGGTATGGACATGGATCATTTAATATGGGTATGGACATGGATCATTTAATATGTGTATGGTCATGGATCATTTAATATTGGTATGGTTATGAATCATTTAATATGGGTATGGTTATGAATCATTTAATATGGGTATGGTCATGAATCATTTAATATAGGTATGGTCATGAATCATTTAATATGGGTATGGTTATGGATCATTTAATATGGGTATGGACATGGATCATTTAATATGGGTATGGTCATGGATCATTTAATATTGGTATGGTCATGGATCATTTAATATGGGTATGGACATGGATCATTTAATATGGGTATGGTCATTTAATATGGGTATGGACATGGATCATTTAATATGGGTATGTTCATGGATCATTTAATATGGGCATGGTCATGGATCATTTAATAATGGTATGGTCATGGATCATTTAATATGGGTATGGTCATTTAATATGGGTATGGTCATGGATCATTTAATATGGGTATGGTCATGGATCATTTAATATGTGTATGGTCATGGATCATTTAATATTGGTATGGTTATGAATCATTTAATATTGGTATGGTCATGGATCATTTAATATGGGTATGGTCATGGATCATTTAATATGGGTATGGTTATGGATCATTTAATTATGTGTATGGTCATGGATCATTTAATATTGGTATGGTTATGAATCATTTAATATGGGTATGGTCATTTAATATTGGTATGGTTATGAATCATTTAATATGGGCATGGTTATGAATCATTTAATATAGGTATGGTCATGAATCATTTAATATGGGTATGGTTATGGATCATTTAATATGGGTATGGACATGGATCATTTAATATGGGTATGGACATCGATCATTTAATATGGGTATGGACATGGATCATTTAATATTGGTATGGTCATGGATCATTTAATATTGGTATGGTTATGAATCATTTAATATGGGTATGGTTATGAATCATTTAATATGGGTATGGTCATGAATCATTTAATATGGGTATGGTTATGGATCATTTAATATGGGTATGGACATGGATCATTTAATATGGGTATGGTCATGGATCATTTAATATTGGTATGGTCATGGATCATTTAATATGGGTATGGACATGGATCATTTAATATGGGTATGGTCATTTAATATGGGTATGGACATGAATCATTTAATATGGGTATGTTCATGGATCATTTAATATGGGCATGGTCATGGATCATTTAATAATGGTATTGTCATGGATCATTTAATATGGGTATGGTCATTTAATATGGGTATGGTCATGGATCATTTAATATGGGTATGGTCATGGATCATTTAATATGTGTATGGTGATGGATCATTTAATATTGGTATGGTTATGAATCATTTAATATTGGTATGGTCATGGATCATTTAATATGGGTATGGTCATGGATCATTTAATATGGGTATGGACATGGATCATTTAATATGGGTATGGTCTTTTAATATGGGTATGGTCATGGATCATTTAATATGGATATGGTCATGGATCATTTAATAATGGTATGGACATGAATCATTTAATATGGGTATGGTCATGGATTATTTAATATTGGAATGGTCATGGATCATTTAATATGGGTATGGTCATGGATCATTTAATATGGGTATGGTTATGGATCATTTAATTATGTGTATGGTCATGGATCATTTAATATTGGTATGGTTATGAATCATTTAATATGGGTATGGTCATTTAATATTGGTATGGTTATGAATCATTTAATATGGGCATGGTTATGAATCATTTAATATAGGTATGGTCATGAATCATTTAATATTGGTATGGTTATGAATCATTTAATATGGGTATGGTCATGAATCATTTAATATTGGTATGGTTATGAATCATTTAATATGGGTATGGTCATGAATCATTTAATATTGGTATGGTTATGAATCATTTAATATGGGTATGGTCATGGATCATTTAATATTGGTATGGTCATGGATCATTTAATATGGGTATGGTTATGGATCATTTAATTATGTGTATGGTCATGGATCATTTAATATTGGTATGGTTATGAATCATTTAATTATGTGTATGGTCATGGATCATTTAATATGGGTATGGTCATGGATCATTTAATATTGGTATGGTCATGGATCATTTAATATGGGTATGGTCATGAATCATTTAATTATGTGGATGGTCATGGATCATTTAATATGGGTATGGTCATGAATCATTTAATTATGTGTATGGTCATAAATCATTTAATATTGGTATGGTTATGAATCATTTAATATGTGTATGGTCATGGATCATTTAATATTGGTATGGTCATGAATCATTTAATATGGGTATGGTCATTTAATATTGGTATGGTTATGAATCATTTAATATTGGTATGGTCATTTAATATGGGTATGGTTATGAATCATTTAATATGGGTATGGTCATTTGATATGGGTATGGTTATGAATCATTTAATATAGGTATGGTCATTTAATATGGGTATGGTCATGAATCATTTAATATGGGTATGGTCATTTAATATTGGTATGGTCATAATCATTTAATATGGGTATGGTCACTTAATATTGGTATGGTCATGAATCATTTAATATGGGAATGTTCATGGTTCATAGAACATTGGTCTGGTCATTGATTATATAACACTTGTATAGTCATGGTTCCCATTTTGATCATGGATGTAGTTGTAATATAGAACCTACCTTAACAACAGGCAACCTTTCTAATGACTCGTATCAGTGCAATTTGTTTGTTTTCGACAGAACTGTTGTAATGTTAGATAGCATACCATTTTTCTATCCTCAAAAAGTTTAAAGATGAAATGAAGTTGCAACATTAGTCATGAAAATAGAGTAAACATTACATCAGACAACCACTGTATTGTATTAAATCTGAATTTAAAATTTTCAAGAAAATTTCTAAATATTCTTTTAAGTTTACCAGGGCAACAGAAATCATATTTTATCTAGAGTTAGTTTTTATTTTCATGATAATGACTACAATTTTCTTCTTTCATGTTATATCCAAAATAGAAGTGTATCTTTTTTAATTCTGAATATTTAAGTCAACTACAGCATAAATATATTAACCATGCAGTTTTGAATAAACCAAGCATTTTTCTTTTTCCTGTTGTTCATATTGTTGTAGGTCTTTGGAATGTAATTTTAAATAAGGTTTTGATTTTTTAAAGGCATACAACCTAAGTAAAAATGAAAGAAATTATATATTTCTTTTTTCAGTTTGTGATTACTTATTTAGTTGAAAAATGTATGATTCAGGCTGTTACTGTGTCCGAAATCAGGCTAGTATCATAAATTTTGTGATAAAATACTACGATTTTTCATTATTGTCTGGCAGACAAAAATTCGGTATTTGCCATGCCTATATTCATATAACCTCTAAGTTGACCTCACCTGAAGATTAAGAATTTTAGCAACTATAAATCGAAAGCGATTCTGAAAGGAGGGGGAAAAAAGCTCTCTGGGCAAATTATGGCAGCACACGCATATGTATTGGTGACCAGCATGAACGATGGAATAAAAAGAAGTTCACTTTGAGCCAGAAAACTAATCCAGATTCTTGCTGGATAGGTGAGTCTCAATTTTGCAATGAACAGTCAAGTTTGTATACCGCTATTTTATTTCTCTATTGTTAATTCTTTATCTAAACTTTTAAAATAACATATTTTATATAAACTGGCATTATTCCATTTATCTTGAAATAAAATATCACAGCCCTGTAACAATATCGCTGAAACCCGCATGTACACCATGACATATACTGCTGCTGTTTTTGAGGCTACCAAAGGAGAATTAATGATCATCTTCATTTTTGCACGCAACCATAAGACTTTATTTAGAGGCAAGCAGTCACTACTGTTTTTTTTAATAAAAAATTATATATAATGTAAATGGTGATGGCTGTAAATGAAAGTAATGCAATACAGTTAAGTATATTTTATGCATACTATTATTTGTAAAGTATATATAATTATTGTGTCTAATGAAACATTTATTTTCCCTTGCTATATTAGTTACGAATTGAATGGCAGTGCAAGGATAACATCAGAAACAGAGAGGAATGTCAGGGAAGACATGGCCACAACTTCTACACCTGGGCCAACAATTCATAGGATACAAATTCCTGCTGTGTCTGATATAACCACATCAGAATCAGATATGGCATCTGTGTAAGTATTACTACATTTTATTAAATTTTATGTATATTTACTTGTTTACAAATATTTTGGTAGATGCACATCTAAGGAATTTATGTATTACCTGGAAATGTGTCATTCTATATTAGTTTAATATTTTGCGGTTGGTAAAGATTGTACATTTTGTTAAAATATGGTTTGTTTTATTTAGAATAATATTTTTGTTGTAAATTGTTTGTTGGCATATGTCTTTTTTTTGTTATTTATATGTTCGTCATCATGCTGTTTGTATTCTAGTTAAAGGGCCTCAAGGGAGAATAGTCTTTGACTAAATGTGTCACCCCTTTAAATAAATTATTATTATTATTATTATTATTATTATTATTATTATTATTATTTCTTGAAGCATTTTCATTCCCATCATAATAACCAAGATAAAAATGATAATGCTTTCTTTTGATACAAAACTAAAGATTTTCAAGTTCAACATTAGTATTTACACATTTCAAAATTTTATTTTAAGGGATTCAGTCTTGTCTGAAGTTGAAAAACTTAAGGAGAAGGAAAGTGTTATGATAGAAAAGTCTAAAAGTTTTATCAACCCATTTGAGAAAGTATACTAACAAAAATAATTGCTATACATAAAAGGGGAATATTTGTGTTAAGTATACTAAAAATCAACCATTATGATACATGTATGATATATGTAACTAATATAGTTACATATATCATATATATATATATATATATATATATATATATATATATATATATATATATATATATATATATATATACATGTATAGTATTGTATTGTATTGGTATTTGTGTATGAACCAGAAAGTTACTCCCACAAAAGCTTTCTTTGTTGTATATGAACATACAAGTTAAAAATGTGCAATTACAATATATCTTAAATATAGTATTGATGCATAATTGAAAGAATGAAGATATACTGGTTATCATAGTAAGAAAATGAATACATTGTATTATAAATACAACCACACTAAGGCCATAGTTATGGTTTGTCCGTTTAGTATACATGAAGAGGGCAAGGGAGGGTTGACCCAAATGCATATGCTTGTGTATGGGAGTGGGTGGTCTAATGATAATGTATGTACACATATACCTCGATAGTAATTTGTCTAATATGTAACCTGCTTGACTGGGTTCAGTTGGTGTTAGAGTTTTAGTGGACAATAGACAAACTTTTTAAAGTTATGCAGCTTATTTCTTTGATGCAGCCAGACATTCAACATTGGTGGACTATCTGTTAAATTAAATACATAATATTATTAATCCTTGATCTTTTCTGTGTGGATTAAATATAGGCTGTTCTACAGAATGGGGAGGGCAATTGCATGAACGCAGATAGGGTGTGCGTAAAAAAAAAAAGTATGCATGTGTACAGGGAGGGAGGGGTCAAACTTTGCCCGATTTTTGCTCACATGCCCATTGTTGGAATCAGATTTTGTTTCCAGATTTTTTACTTTTTTGCTTGCAATCTAATTCACACCGGTCTGAGCTATACACAGACAGGTGAACATTTTCAAAAGTAGGATAAATTGGGGATTGGAAGTAAAAAGAGGCCAGGAGGAAAATGATGGATCCGCAGAAGAAAAAACTCAACTTTTACCCTTATGCAGATGCCGAATGATGTTTCTAGCACACCTAGGCATATATCTAAGCAGAAAATTCTTGGAAGCAGATGTATTTTGATGTATTTAAAATTAGCCCACAAATGCATTCCCTACCCCTATTTCAGGTGACAAGGAAAAAAATTGTAGGGTTGGAATGAGTTGATTATTCTCTGCCTGTATACTGCTACTGTACATTGGCATTTTCATCAAAACAGATTTATGGGGATTTATAAATTTTAAATAGTTCTCTGCATCTCAATCAATTTATTTAGTCATTTTACTTTGTTTCAGAAGTACAGCTGAACTGGAGAATTTCCAGAAGTTTGATTTTATTGTATGCCTCCAAAAGACATTCATAGAAGCCATCAGCTTTCAGAGCTAGGAATCTGTTGGCAGCTCTTGATCATAACAATCATATTGACAGAGATGTGATTGTAAACACAGATGGAACAATAAGGTAATAAACTTTATTCTTGTTTGTTAACATAATAATTCATTTTTGTTAAAATATTAATGCTTTACCTGAAAGTTGATAAACCATCTGTTTGTAGTACAATTTACTCTTTTACAGAAGAAATTTTTTAAAATAAATTTCATAGACCAATTTTGGTTAGAATTAGTCTAATGTAATTAGAAAATTCTGTAAATCTAAACATTTTTATGATATATGGGTAAGATACAGGTTTGCTATGTTGACATTTTCATCTGTAGCAAAATGATTTGTTACATGTAATTGTATGCAGTTTTTATTTGGACTTTTGAGAATTAAAAAAATATAAAATTACATTGTCAGTGAAATGTTTGCATTTTCTTTTGTCAGATACCAAAGGTCAGAAAAGTGAGAGATGGTCTGCAAACCCAAAAAATGCTGATCAACAGTACCTGTATATTCCGGAAATAATTATGAAAATATTGAAAATGAGGTTAGATGATAGAGTTGGCATGAACCAGCCAGTTGTTTTGGACATAAATGATCCTAGGTGAATATCTGATGTACTTGCTCTAATACTATCACCACCTACAGAAGAGATTGTTACAAAGCAGAAATCTCATTTTAAATTAAAATGATTTAGGCCTTTTAGTCAGGTAACACCTGTTGATATCAAATTGTTATGGAGAGACTATTCTAGTAATTGTATGGTAACAAATGATCCCTACCATGGACCCATATAGACTTTGACTAAGTCTTTCTTGAAGTGCCTACCATGAGCCAAAGTCCAGCATCTGTTTGATTTCCAAGTAGCAGTTTATCTTCAGACCACTGTTGATTATGTTCTTAAAGGTTTTAAAAACATGCATTTGAACAAAAAGATGTAAGACCTTTTCTAACTTTCATACCCACTGCATTTATACTTGTCTTATATGTATGTTAAGATTGAGGTAAATGCAGTGTATTTTGGCCATATGATATATTTTTAAAAAAAGCACAGCAGAAACTATACATTGTAATTCATTTAATCTTATAGGAGTAACAAGATTAAAATCATGTAATTGCAAGTCAGTATTATTGCATAATAAAGTACCTTTAATAATTTTATTTTCTAAATGTTTTGTGTAAAGTTGCAGTCAGAAAGATTTCTAGCATACTTTGAGGAAGAAAAAATGTACATTGGAGCAAATGACTTCAATCCATACTCTTCATCTTGATTTCATTGCTCCCGCTAAACATTACTGTACCTATCAATAGACAACACACTGAAGCATTAAAATTGATATGTAACTGAACTGGACCCTTTTTTTCAACACAACCCATCAAAGAACATGTGTTGTGCCATGTGAGTGCATCTTAATTTAACTACACACTTTTTAGATTTATTACAAACATCCAATATTAGGACTGCATATTTATGGTTTTATTATTTGCCTAAATTCTGATAGCAACGATATCCATTGCTTAAAAGAATTTTTGCTTCACTACTATGTATGTATGTATGTATGTATGTATGTTTTTTCATGAAAATGAATTACATCAGAAAACAGCATTGAGCTTAACAACATTGTTTCGAATTCCACAACATAGTATTGTCCCACATTTGTGACTACATTATTAAATATTTAGGCTAAATCTTCTAACACAAAATATTTAGACTTTGTTTTAATTAAATTATATATTTTCCTGAATTTATTTGCCCAATTTTTTTTAAGAATACAATGTAATGAAGTGGTTTATCACAGGTGCAGCGATGTCTGCCATTACAGGTTCATGTACAGTTTCAAACTGATTTTATAAAGAAAATAATGCTGTTAAGAAATAAAGTAGAAATGATTTTCACCGATTATATTTGTTAACAGCAAATTACTGTTTACATACTGGTGTTCCAGTGGCCTAGTGGTAAGAGCATCCACCTTATATGCAAGAGGTTGTGGAGGCCTTGATCCCTGGCCAAGTCATACCAAAGACATAAAAATAGTATTAACAGCTGCCTCATTTGGTGCTCAGCATTAAGAGGTTAGTGTATGAACTGGTCGTCCTACTGTCAGGATAATGTAACTGGGTGGTATTTCATGCTACATGTCTGCGGTATGATGCCTCAGTGCTAGACATCACTATAAACTGCCACACTGCAAACATCATAGCAATATGACTGAAAAATTGTTCAAGGTATGTTAAAAATCCAAATCATACACACTGTTACAATTTTGAAACAGAATTTGGTATATTTTCATCACTGTACTGTAGGCCCAATTTCATGAACTTGAGCAGTGATATATTGCTGCAAACAGTTAATGGTCAGTTAGCAATTAAAACACCCCTGTGAATGTGTAAGAGTTTGTTTGTCTATGTAGGCTAATTGGTATCAACACTGCATAAATACATTTTGCCTTGGGTTACAACGCTGCCAGAACTTAATGGGTACATCAATGTCGGTATAAAGTAAAACCAGTCATTTTACGTCTGAAAAATCAAGAGGGCAAAGTCTCTTCGCCTGGTAGCATGACCTTGCATTCCTAGATTTGATATGTATATCTGAGCCAGTTTTGAATTGTACTTTGTACATTATATATACTAATCAGTATATGTGTGTGTGTGTGTGTGTGTGTGTGTGTGTGCCTAGCTAGCCTAATTTTAAAAGAAATGCATGAGGATACATACATGGGGGTGGGTGGGGCTTAATTTCAATAATTGTTTCTCTGCAGTAGTTTGTTTAGGTGATGTGCTAAAGTTTGGCATTGAGTAAATGGTAATCACTTGTGTCAAAAGCATAGAAACCAAGCACAGGATACAAAAACATCAATGTAATTTCTATAGAACTGTCTAGTATTTTGGAATGGGATGTCTGTAATCAATCTTTTATAGTAATGGTACACGAGTTTCTCATATAAAAGTCTCTGAGAGACAAAGAAAAAGGAAGAACGGAGGCAGAAGTTAGACGGACTGGAGGGAATTGGACTACCAGTCCAGAGAAAGATCATACAGATGAGTAGGAACACAGGGCTGGAGGAAAATCTATTACACTAAGTCAGATGATAAAATAGGCCATAACTTGGTAGAGTTAAAGACGAGTGATAGAGTTTTAATTTCAGTTTCATTTGAAAGATGACTGTTATTAATGATATTAAATTGTTCATTTGACTTTCACATTTTGTGTATTCATTAATTTAACTGTCGGCACCACTGACTGGGGACTCTGAGCATTGCATCCCTTGTACATTTCATTACATTATATATACTCTGTGTGTGTGTGTGTGTGTGTGTGTGTGTGTGTGTGTGTGTGTGTGAATACCTAGCTATCCTAATTGAAAAAGAAATGCAATATGAAACATACATGGGGGTGGGTGGGGCTTAATTTCAATATTTGTTTCTCTGCATTAGTTTGTTTAGGTGATGTACTAAAGTTTGGCATTGAGTAAATGGTAATCACTTGTGTCAAAAGCATAGAAACCATGCACAGGATACTTAAACATCAATGTAATTTTTATAGAACTGTCTAGTATTTTGGAATGGGATGTTTGTAATCAATCTTTTATAGTAAAGGTACACTAGTTTCTCATATAAAAGACTCTGGGAGACAAAGAAAAAGGAAGAATGGAGGCAGAAGTTAGACGGACTGGAGGGAATTGGACTACCAGTAAATAGGCTATAACTTGGTTGAGTTAAAGACGAGTGATAGGGTTTTAATTTGAATTTCATTTGAGAGATGACTTATTTAATGATAATAAATTGTTGTTTGTTTGACTTTCACATTTGTGTATTCATTAATTTAACTGTCCGTACCACTGACTGGGAGCTCTGAGCGTTGCATCTCTCTATCACTACTTCAATTCCTCACAAAAACAAGCCGGGGGGTCTTTTGTAATAATTTAAATAATATTAGGAGCACCCCACCCAACCTAAATAACATGGAAAACCTCTATATATGCCATAATCATTCTTAGATGATATCCTTCATTATTTTTGCCTGACTGTACTCTTGAATTAAAGTTATGTCTGTACATGCACATTTGTACTTATATAAGTTTAGTACATTTCATAATATTTAACAGTTAGTTTTACAGTGTATGCAGTTGTGTACATTCATCTGGGTATTCATATAAAGGGTATTATTATTTTTATGGTAAATGAACACATTTTAAAAAAACTGAAAATTTCATGCTTTTAATTGGTGTCAAGTATATTTGATGTAGTTGTAATAAGACGGATGATGATGCACATATGTGATATAAGCATTCAAGGTTGCTTTTGATGAACTAGTATTTTAGTCTTAAAAACCTTATTCTGTTTCCAGAGCCATTTTGATTTACATGTAATTGAAATTAATGAGCAGTATCTGAATAGAATAGTATCCTAGTGTTTATAGTTCTGTTGATATTTACAAGCCAATCTGTATTCATGAAACACTGCAACAAGTTTTGCTTTCTCAATTCAATATGAATATGCGTTATTTATCATTTAACTTAATGTGTTACTGTATATGGATGATTAAAATCATGTTCACCAGTGTACTTTTGTTTTTTATATTCTTTGCATCCCAAGACAATGCTAGTCAACTTCAATTCATCCTATGTTTTTAATAAATAGTCTCCTCACAGTTGCTTTCAAAACATAGCCATACATATAATCATTCTTTAGTGGGTAGGTAGCTAAAAAAAGTTTAACAAAACTTGTTCATGCAAAATAAAAATTGCATACTACAAAATAAATGCTTTATACAACTTAAAATCAACATAAATTATATTATTTACACATATCATTGGATAGATCATCCAAGTCTTCCTTGAGTAAAGCCATGGTACTTGCCAAAATTATTTATCCATTATACACCATACACAACAGCTTGGAATGACATGTCTGTTGCCAGTACTTAGGTATCCGTTAAGTCCATAAAATAAACTGCCTATTAGCAGTATGCCTTTTCCCCCCAGTTGTAATCATTATCTTCTGCTGCCAGGACATCTTGCATATACCTCTGTGCAACAGGGAGCACAACTTCATCTAAAACAACCAGGTCGAAGTCCTGCAGAAATTTTTAAAAAATTGTCAGTAAACAAAATTCAAAATAAAATAAATGCATAAAAAATATTATATGGGAAAATATTAATTTTTGTGTTATGCAATGAAGCAAACGTGTAAATATACAAACAAATGTGCAAATCACATCGACTATCGGATACATCAGCATGAGGTGGTAATGCAAATTCACAAGAAAATCAACTTTATTCTGAGCCAAAGAAGCGACTTTAGCAAGACCTTTTAATAGTGGTTCTGATTACAATGATACAAATTATCATATTTTTAGTTGGTTTATCTTACAATGTAACACAATCTCACAAACACGACAAGTAAACACTTTCAAGAATGGCTCCTTAAAGGAACCTCTTATTATCAGGATTTTCCATCATATTGACCTTTTTGCCTACTTCTTGTAATTTATCGTATATCTGTTGGACAATCTACTTTTGGACAAACATCAGTTCAAGCTTCTAGTACTTCAAGTCCCTTTTCATCCCCTACTACATTAAATACATCAGGCTTATTTGGAAAAGGACCTAGTATTGGTGAAACTTCTTTTTCCCCTCAAGGGCCCAAAACAGGATTGTTTGAAGGTGGGAGCACTGGATTTGGGTCCCCATTTGGAAGTCAGCAGATACAAAATTCAGCTGTTTTTGGTGGTTCTTTGTTTGGACAGGCTGTTACAGTGCCATCTGGTTCTCCATTCTTAAGTCAGGGGCAAGCTTCCAGCACTACATCTGGATTTGGGATCCATGGGGCACAGGGAGGGGTCCAGGAATCTTCTGTGTATACACCTATGGATCAATTGACAGAGAATGAAAAACAACAATATCTAGCCCCAACATTTACCTTGGGAAGAATTCCAACAAGACCACCACCTAGAGAACTGTGCTTCTGATATTCATTTGTGAATATACTTTATCATGAGTTACAAAATGAAATCAGGACATAAAGTGACCTATTTTTAAATACTTTAAGAAAAGAGTCAACTCGCTTGTGTCTTGTTTTCAGCTAAATAAAAATATATGAAACACTTGTTCATTTATATTCATATTCTGCACATTATTTGTAGGGGCCCTGGGTGACCAAGATGCCTTTACAGGTCACTGACATCTCATCTTCGTTTATGTGCATTTGAGTCTTGGCTGGGCCATTTTGGACATGTGAGAAAGTTTTTCTGTAGTTTGATAGCTGAACTTGGCCTTGAGAAGATTGAACTGACCCCAGACTAAGACAGTATCTGAATAAAAGATAAAACATACGGCAAAATACAATATGGAAATTTTTCTTCAGATTGTGTTATTAGATTTCTATTTGGTCATTGAACAGAACAGCTTATGGGATGCTCTGTTGTCCATCGCCCATCCATCCATTAGCACAAGTTACAACTTTCCTCTTTACACTCTTGGAGGATTGCCTTGAAACTTTACATATTCATCCCATTGTCTAGTTAGTTCTAAATGATAATGGTTAAACTTAGACAGCTAATATTAGTCTTGTCATTACAGCTCCACTTGAATAGATGGTCATATCAACATGGGGTTTTCACTAAAACACTTCTTACTTAGTCCAAAACACGACAAGTAAACACTTTCAAGAATGGCTCCTTAAAGGAACCTCTTATTATCAGGATTTTCCATCATATTGACCTTTTTGCCTACTTCTTGTAATTTATCGTATATAATGAGAAATCTATAAGCAATACATATATTGTGGGTGACTATAAAGAACTAAGAAGGACAGACGAAGAAATACAAAGAAAAATCAATAATTACATCAAAAAATGAAACACATGCTTACCTCCAGTTCCATATTTGTTAACGCGTGTCACGTGACACTGCGACTTCGGATAATATCGGTAAATTCCATTTCTGCATAATTAATTAGCAATCCGTACAGAAAATCATTATATTATTTTCATTGATTAAACTTACATTTGTACATTTTTTGAAACTGAATTAACTGTAATTACTCATTATTTCTACTATACTTTTCATAATATCATGCATTTGCAAGAACAAAAGAGTCGAAAATCTTAGGTTGTTTGCCTTTCAAAATCAACTCTGCATGGGGTCAAACCCAAGACTGCCATATTCAGAGCTGTCTGCTTTAGATCAACACTCTAGACTGCCAGGCCAATGATGTGTACATGCAAGACATTTTGTACTTTGTTTGGGGAGTAGATACTACACGCAGTATATTCAGTTAAACTTATTGATCATAATTACTTCTTTACAGTTATCACCAGGATTAGCCCCCAAAACGTTCCAGCACCGTACATGTGTCAAATGACTTTTAGTTGTTTGTATGATTCTGTTTGATACAAAGACAATTTAATACATTGATATTTATGTTTCACAGATACAGAAATTTGCCCGTCTTGTGAATGAATTCATGAGCAAGAGAAATGAACTGAAAAATCCTACTCCAACATGCAGGCAATCATTGGTAATGTTTAATGGACTAATCTTTAATTAAAAATATTTTTATATGGCAGTGAACACTGTTGAGCAATCATTTAATGAGTTAATTAACTGCTGCTTGTAATTGGTTATGCATAATGATTAATTAGAATCCATTAATCAAAGTGGGCATTGATAATTGATCCATTAAGCTAAGAAGTCGGAATTCTTTTCTGATGCCCAAGACAATGTAATTTCCTGTATCTTCTAAGTTTAATTGAAATGTCTTGAATTTTTAAAAAGAACTGAAATTTTATCACATTTACAAAGACAGATATTTATTTCCTTGAATCTTTTGCTTCAGAAAGTGGTGGTAATTAGTGTGAAATCCAGCATTGACACACTTTCATTTTAAAATTGCTACTGAACATTTTCAACTTGCATATAAATAAATAATTATTGGAACAAAGTAGGGTCTTGCATCTTACATGATGCTAATACAGTATGTCTCTTACTAAACAGGTGCTGACCTGCATATCAAGAAGTTAGATAAGAGTAATAACTTGAGACAAAACAAATTGTGAAATCAGTTTTAAACAAGTCATGCTTTAACAAGTCCATCTTTAATGATAAACCTCATTTTACCAAACTTTCGCCAGATGTTTACCTAAGGTTTGCACACACAATAATTTATTAATTTTTTTAGACAGGACATCTGGTCAAGTCATGGAAAAATTAGTGTAATAAGATAATATCTGTTAAAAACTAAATAGCATGACTTACAAGGGATGGCGTCTTTCAATAAAACAAGTTTTGATTGAAAGAAACAGAAATGCATTAACACTAATGTTTTGCTGACACTTTCAGATATCTTTCATAGATGACTGCAAAAGACAGGGCACTGAAAGGTAATTTAAGAATAAGATTTCTTAACATAAATAAAATGTCTCCAGTACTTTGCAATCGAGTAGAAGCATATTGTTTTATGATCCTTTAAATTTTACCCCAAAGGCTTATATTTAACCCATGGCTGGAATCGATTATATTTTGTTTCAATCATTTTTATTCAACAGCCATAAGACAGAGTATATGTTATTACATCCATTTATCTGTTACCAGTTATGTTTCTGCACAATAATTTTAGCTGTCTTCTTTTTTCAACCTTTACTAAACTTCTTTTATGGATGGCTTGCACATCGGTAAGGAAGAACCCATTAGACTTTGAATTCTGATGTTCTGAGGTCAGGGTGACTGACCAAAACATGATAAAAAAAATTCTGCACATTAATTCTTCGTCATCTACATCTTAATTTTGTGAATAGCATGTTCTTGGGGTAAGGAAACCCCTGTCAATTTCAGTCAAAAGGTCAGTGGTTAAGGCCAGTGAATGATAGAAGAAAACTTTTCTGCACAGTAATTCTGACTTCTTCCCATCTACAGTTCTAGACTTTGTGGATGTGGATGGCTTGCACCTCAAGAAATGAAGAACCCTATTGACATGTGACTCAAAAGGTCAACATTCAAAGTCATTGATCACTGACTGAAAGAAGAAAAATGTCTCACACACAATGACATTACTTTTACATTACATATCTGGCCCATACTTTGGATCGATGGATTGCGCTTCAGATAAAAATGAAGCCTATCAAAATACATATATATATATATATATATATATATATATATATATATATACATACACATACACACATAGATATACATATAACTGCTTCGACTTGTAGATTAATTAAAGTGAGAGTTGAATATAAATAATGTGTCATTTGTCAGTATGTTTTGTGCTTGGATTTTGGCTATAATTAAGATGGATTTTGCCCATTTGTAACAAGAATTTTTACCAGTTGCAGAATCGGGATAGTAGCAAAACAAATGTAGTCTTGAAGGTTTTCTTCATATAAGGTAATGTAATTATAGCATGTACTATATAGTTTACACTTTTTATGCTCAGATTACACTTTTTGGCCACTTTTATTAGCAATAATTACACTTGTACCACTCTTGGGGCTGGCATGTATGCACACACCTCCATCCCAACTGCCACCCCATCTAGTTTGCTTGATTTTTATAAAGTGGAGATCCTCCTCCTCCTCAATCCTCTCTGTGCCGTCAGGTGCTTGAGGCAAAAGCAAGGGAGCACCATTTTGGTCTATCGGCTGCTGTTGCACGGGTGGTCTGCAGGGTGAGGCCTCTGGTCTTAAATTCTCGCTCCACGGTTTGTTTCCAGGTCTCTTTGGGTCTGCCATGGTTCCTTTTCCCCTGTGGGGTCCATCTCAGTGCCACCCTTGGTAGTGAGTCGGGGGGGGGCATTCTGCAGACATGGCTGATTCATCTCCATCGACGACTTGCAATAATCTCAGTGATGGTGCTTGCACCCGCTCTGTGCCGGAGTTCCTCGTTTGAGATCATGTTTGGCCAAAAGATCCTCATGATCCATTGCATGCACTTGATTTCGAAGACTACGAGCTTGCATTCTAAGTTAGCAGTGGACTTCAACACTGAGATCCGTACAAAAGGACACTCAACACGTTGTTCTTGAAGATACGGATCTTCATGTAGACGCTGAGGTTTCTTGTCCTCTGGATGGGCTTTAGCACTGCGAAGGACTGATTGGCCTTGCTGATTTTTGTGGTGACTTCCCTTGTGCAATCTCCATCCATGGTGACCTTACTGCCCAGGTACATAAAATTGTCTACTTCTTGCAGGGGCTGGTTATTGATGGTGATTGGGTTGCCCACTCAAGTGTTCTTCCTCAAGATTTTTTCTTCCCTATGTTGACTTGAAGACCTATGGTGCTTGCTGTCTGTACCAACTGTTGTGTCTTCTGTTAATTATATTCTGGTGTCTGCTTGCCAGCAACCCGATGTCGTCGACATAGTTCAGGTCATCCAGTGGATAGGCTTATCTTCCTAAATAGTCTTATGTTACAAAATATGGTAATTCAATGTATCCAGTCTTAATATAATAATTTTGTCTTTTTTCAGCTCTGGAACTGGTCAAGTATCTCTTTTTAGTAGTAAGTACTTTTATATTTATATTTATATTTATAAGCTCTGTTTGTCATAGACCAGAAACAATGTGGAACTTACCTGTTAGCTCAGCTACATTGCTTAGAGCAGAATGCTCTTTTGTATACAATGATGTTTAATTTCGAAGACTTACCCACTAAAACTTATCAATGAAGACTTCTTATAGCATTTAGTTGGTGTTCAATTAAAATGATGCCAGTCTGATAGACAATCTTAAAAAATCTTATTGTTACTAGATGGAAAGTTAAATCACGATATGGTTTTCACAAGAAGACTCCTTAAGATGTCTAGTTGGTATTAAATGATTAATTGACATGCAGTATGGCCACCATCTTGAAAATCTTGTTATTACTATGCTTCTTAAATGGAAAGTTGTATCAAGATTTATTAAAATACTAATTATGTTGTTCCTCAGAAAATTAATTATGATAGCTAGCTGGACCTAAAAATACTAATTATGTAAGCCAGTTGGTCCTCAGAATACTAATTATAAAAGCTAGTTGGTCCTCAGAACAATAATAATGATAACTGGTTGGTCCTTAGAACAATAATAATGATAGCTAGTTAGTCCTCAGAATACTGATTATGTAGCTGGTCCTCAGAACACTAATTATGATAGCTAGTTGGTCCTAGAATACTTATTATGATAGTTTGTTGGTCCTCAGATTACTAATTATGAAAATGGTGCCAGTCTGGCTTCAAACATGACTGCAAGAATGAACATATTAAAATCTTATCTCACTATCTTCTGAATGGATGGTCATATCAGCGTAAAGTTTTCACCAAATGTCTTTAAATGGTGTCTAATAAGGTCTAAATCAAAGTGTGTCAGTCTTACATCCAATAAAGCTGCAATAATGGTTAATTTGAAAATCTTTTTATTCAGTAATATCTGAGCTGGTTTCAGCATTCAGCAGTTAAAAATAAGAAATAGTCTTATCTTGAATTCCTGAGAATTCTTTTTGTATAGTATAGAATCAGTCTTTTGTTTTTTCAATGGAAACTAAATGGTAAACAGTGTTGCTATTAATTAAAGACTGAAAATATTGGGATGTTTGACTAAAGTCTAAATATTTTACAAGTAAATCTCTATGACTTTAAAACTTAGGATTGGTTGTCATTTACAGGAATGTCAATTTCACTTGGCAAAAGATTATATTCAGTATTTGCTGTACAATGAGATGAAGTAGTTACCTAGGGCTGCTCAATCTAAACCAAACCAGTATTGAAAAGAATCCTGCAACTGTGGCTTAATTTTTGAAATAAATGTGAAGGCACAAATTTATTTTCCAAAGAAGATCAGACATTCTTTGCCCCATGCAATTAATCATGCCAAAAGTTTAACTCTTTCTTGAGACTCTCTCTAGGTTTACAATGAACTTTCTACCCAATCAGATTTATTTATCAATTTACTGTGTGCAAATGATATTGATTTTGATAGTTAAGATACATGTATTGTGTTATTTAATTTTTTTAATTTTTTTTCTTCTTCAGGTTTATTATCTACCTCATCATCACCTTTTGGTGTTGGAAGTGGAAACACAGGTGACACAGGAGGATTATTTGGGAAACCCACCACTTCCTCTTTTCCTTCTCTTGGATTGTTTGGCAACCCATCAAGTACATTTAGTCAACAGTCTAGTACATTTGGTGAGCAGCAAAGTTTGTTTGGACAGCAGAGTAGCTTTGGACAGAGTTCTGTTGGACAATCTACTTTTGGACAAACATCAGTTCAAGCTTCTAGTACTTCAAGTCCCTTTTCATCCCCTACTACATTAAATACATCAGGCTTATTTGGAAAAGGACCTAGTATTGGTGAAACTTCTTTTTCCCCTCAAGGGCCCAAAACAGGATTGTTTGAAGGTGGGAGCACTGGATTTGGGTCCCCATTTGGAAGTCGGCAGATACAAAATTCAGCTGTTTTTGGTGGTTCTTTGTTTGGACAGGCTGTTACAGTGCCATCTGGTTCTCCATTCTTAAGTCAGGGGCAAGCTTCCAGCACTACATCTGGATTTGGGATCCATGGGGCACAGGGAGGGGTCCAGGAATCTTCTGTGTATACACCTATGGATCAATTGACAGAGAATGAAAAACAACAATATCTAGCCCCAACATTTACCTTGGGAAGAATTCCAACAAGACCACCACCTAGAGAACTGTGCTTCTGATATTCATTTGTGAATATACTTTATCATGAGTTACAAAATGAAATCAGGACATAAAGTGACCTATTTTTAAATACTTTAAGAAAAGAGTCAACTCGCTTGTGTCTTGTTTTCAGCTAAATAAAAATATATGAAACACTTGTTCATTTATATTCATATTCTGCACATTATTTGTAGGGGCCCTGGGTGACCAAGATGCCTTTACAGGTCACTGACATCTCATCTTCGTTTATGTGCATTTGAGTCTTGGCTGGGCCATTTTGGACATGTGAGAAAGTTTTTCTGTAGTTTGATAGCTGAACTTGGCCTTGAGAAGATTGAACTGACCCCAGACTAAGACAGTATCTGAATAAAAGATAAAACATACGGCAAAATACAATATGGAAATTTTTCTTCAGATTGTGTTATTAGATTTCTATTTGGTCATTGAACAGAACAGCTTATGGGATGCTCTGTTGTCCATCGCCCATCCATCCATTAGCACAAGTTACAACTTTCCTCTTTACACTCTTGGAGGATTGCCTTGAAACTTTACATATTCATCCCATTGTCTAGTTAGTTCTAAATGATAATGGTTAAACTTAGACAGCTAATATTAGTCTTGTCATTACAGCTCCACTTGAATAGATGGTCATATCAACATGGGGTTTTCACTAAAACACTTCTTACTTAGTCCAAAACACGACAAGTAAACACTTTCAAGAATGGCTCCTTAAAGGAACCTCTTATTATCAGGATTTTCCATCATATTGACCTTTTTGCCTACTTCTTGTAATTTATCGTATATAATGAGAAATCTATAAGCAATACATATATTGTGGGTGACTATAAAGAACTAAGAAGGACAGACGAAGAAATACAAAGAAAAATCAATAATTACATCAAAAAATGAAACACATGCTTACCTCCAGTTCCATATTTGTTAACGCGTGTCACGTGACACTGCGACTTCGGATAATATCGGTAAATTCCATTTCTGCATAATTAATTAGCAATCCGTACAGAAAATCATTATATTATTTTCATTGATTAAACTTACATTTGTACATTTTTTGAAACTGAATTAACTGTAATTACTCATTATTTCTACTATACTTTTCATAATATCATGCATTTGCAAGAACAAAAGAGTCGAAAATCTTAGGTTGTTTGCCTTTCAAAATCAACTCTGCATGGGGTCAAACCCAAGACTGCCATATTCAGAGCTGTCTGCTTTAGATCAACACTCTAGACTGCCAGGCCAATGATGTGTACATGCAAGACATTTTGTACTTTGTTTGGGGAGTAGATACTACACGCAGTATATTCAGTTAAACTTATTGATCATAATTACTTCTTTACAGTTATCACCAGGATTAGCCCCCAAAACGTTCCAGCACCGTACATGTGTCAAATGACTTTTAGTTGTTTGTATGATTCTGTTTGATACAAAGACAATTTAATACATTGATATTTATGTTTCACAGATACAGAAATTTGCCCGTCTTGTGAATGAATTCATGAGCAAGAGAAATGAACTGAAAAATCCTACTCCAACATGCAGGCAATCATTGGTAATGTTTAATGGACTAATCTTTAATTAAAAATATTTTTATATGGCAGTGAACACTGTTGAGCAATCATTTAATGAGTTAATTAACTGCTGCTTGTAATTGGTTATGCATAATGATTAATTAGAATCCATTAATCAAAGTGGGCATTGATAATTGATCCATTAAGCTAAGAAGTCGGAATTCTTTTCTGATGCCCAAGACAATGTAATTTCCTGTATCTTCTAAGTTTAATTGAAATGTCTTGAATTTTTAAAAAGAACTGAAATTTTATCACATTTACAAAGACAGATATTTATTTCCTTGAATCTTTTGCTTCAGAAAGTGGTGGTAATTAGTGTGAAATCCAGCATTGACACACTTTCATTTTAAAATTGCTACTGAACATTTTCAACTTGCATATAAATAAATAATTATTGGAACAAAGTAGGGTCTTGCATCTTACATGATGCTAATACAGTATGTCTCTTACTAAACAGGTGCTGACCTGCATATCAAGAAGTTAGATAAGAGTAATAACTTGAGACAAAACAAATTGTGAAATCAGTTTTAAACAAGTCATGCTTTAACAAGTCCATCCTTAATGATAAACCTCATTTTACCAAACTTTTGCCAGATGTTTACCTAAGGTTTGCACACACAATAATTTATTAATTTTTTTAGACAGGACATCTGGTCAAGTCATGGAAAAATTAGTGTAATAAGATAATATCTGTTAAAAACTAAATAGCACGACTTACAAGGGATGGCGTCTTTCAATAAAACAAGTTTTGATTGAAAGAAACAGAAATGCATTAACACTAATGTTTTGCTGACACTTTCAGATATCTTTCATAGATGACTGCAAAAGACAGGGCACTGAAAGGTAATTTAAGAATAAGATTTCTTAACATAAATAAAATGTCTCCAGTACTTTGCAATCGAGTAGAAGCATATTGTTTTATGATCCTTTAAATTTTACCCCAAAGGCTTATATTTAACCCATGGCTGGAATCGATTATATTTTGTTTCAATCATTTTTATTCAACGGCCATAAGACAGAGTATATGTTATTACATCCATTTATCTGTTACCAGTTATGTTTCTGCACAATAATTTTAGCTGTCTTCTTTTTTCAACCTTTACTAAACTTCTTTTATGGATGGCTTGCACATCGGTAAGGAAGAACCCATTAGACTTTGAATTCTGATGTTCTGAGGTCAGGGTGACTGACCAAAACATGATAAAAAAAATTCTGCACATTAATTCTTCGTCATCTACATCTTAATTTTGTGAATAGCATGTTCTTGGGGTAAGGAAACCCCTGTCAATTTCAGTCAAAAGGTCAGTGGTTAAGGCCAGTGAATGATAGAAGAAAACTTTTCTGCACAGTAATTCTGACTTCTTCCCATCTACAGTTCTAGACTTTGTGGATGTGGATGGCTTGCACCTCAAGAAATGAAGAACCCTATTGACATGTGACTCAAAAGGTCAACATTCAAAGTCATTGATCACTGACTGAAAGAAGAAAAATGTCTCACACACAATGACATTACTTTTACATTACATATCTGGCCCATACTTTGGATCGATGGATTGCGCTTCAGATAAAAATGAAGCCTATCAAAATACATATATATATATATATATATATATATATATATATATATATATATATATATATATATATATATATATATATATATATATATATATATATATACATACACATACACACATAGATATACATATAACTGCTTCGACTTGTAGATTAATTAAAGTGAGAGTTGAATATAAATAATGTGTCATTTGTCAGTATGTTTTGTGCTTGGATTTTGGCTATAATTAAGATGGATTTTGCCCATTTGTAACAAGAATTTTTACCAGTTGCAGAATCGGGATAGTAGCAAAACAAATGTAGTCTTGAAGGTTTTCTTCATATAAGGTAATGTAATTATAGCATGTACTATATAGTTTACACTTTTTATGCTCAGATTACACTTTTTGGCCACTTTTATTAGCAATAATTACACTTGTACCACTCTTGGGGCTGGCATGTATGCACACACCTCCATCCCAACTGCCACCCCATCTAGTTTGCTTGATTTTTATAAAGTGGAGATCCTCCTCCTCCTCAATCCTCTCTGTGCCGTCAGGTGCTTGAGGCAAAAGCAAGGTAGCACCATTTTGGTCTATCGGCTGCTGTTGCACGGGTGGTCTGCAGGGTGAGGCCTCTGGTCTTAAATTCTCGCTCCACGGTTTGTTTCCAGGTCTCTTTGGGTCTGCCATGGTTCCTTTTCCCCTGTGGGGTCCATCTCAGTGCCACCCTTGGTAGTGAGTCGGGGGGGGGGGGGCATTCTGCAGACATGGCTGATTCATCTCCATCGACGACTTGCAATAATCTCAGTGATGGTGCTTGCACCCGCTCTGTGCCGGAGTTCCTCGTTTGAGATCATGTTTGGCCAAAAGATCCTCATGATCCATTGCATGCACTTGATTTCGAAGACTACGAGCTTGCATTCTAAGTTAGCAGTGGACTTCAACACTGAGATCCGTACAAAAGGACACTCAACACGTTGTTCTTGAAGATACGGATCTTCATGTAGACGCTGAGGTTTCTTGTCCTCTGGATGGGCTTTAGCACTGCGAAGGACTGATTGGCCTTGCTGATTTTTGTGGTGACTTCCCTTGTGCAATCTCCATCCATGGTGACCTTACTGCCCAGGTACATAAAATTGTCTACTTCTTGCAGGGGCTGGTTATTGATGGTGATTGGGTTGCCCACTCAAGTGTTCTTCCTCAAGATTTTTTCTTCCCTATGTTGACTTGAAGACCTATGGTGCTTGCTGTCTGTACCAACTGTTGTGTCTTCTGTTAATTATATTCTGGTGTCTGCTTGCCAGCAACCCGATGTCGTCGACATAGTTCAGGTCATCCAGTGGATAGGCTTATCTTCCTAAATAGTCTTATGTTACAAAATATGGTAATTCAATGTATCCAGTCTTAATATAATAATTTTGTCTTTTTTCAGCTCTGGAACTGGTCAAGTATCTCTTTTTAGTAGTAAGTACTTTTATATTTATATTTATATTTATAAGCTCTGTTTGTCATAGACCAGAAACAATGTGGAACTTACCTGTTAGCTCAGCTACATTGCTTAGAGCAGAATGCTCTTTTGTATACAATGATGTTTAATTTCGAAGACTTACCCACTAAAACTTATCAATGAAGACTTCTTATAGCATTTAGTTGGTGTTCAATTAAAATGATGCCAGTCTGATAGACAATCTTAAAAAATCTTATTGTTACTAGATGGAAAGTTAAATCACGATATGGTTTTCACAAGAAGACTCCTTAAGATGTCTAGTTGGTATTAAATGATTAATTGACATGCAGTATGGCCACCATCTTGAAAATCTTGTTATTACTATGCTTCTTAAATGGAAAGTTGTATCAAGATTTATTAAAATACTAATTATGTTGTTCCTCAGAAAATTAATTATGATAGCTAGCTGGACCTAAAAATACTAATTATGTAAGCCAGTTGGTCCTCAGAATACTAATTATAAAAGCTAGTTGGTCCTCAGAACAATAATAATGATAACTGGTTGGTCCTTAGAACAATAATAATGATAGCTAGTTAGTCCTCAGAATACTGATTATGTAGCTGGTCCTCAGAACACTAATTATGATAGCTAGTTGGTCCTAGAATACTTATTATGATAGTTTGTTGGTCCTCAGATTACTAATTATGAAAATGGTGCCAGTCTGGCTTCAAACATGACTGCAATAATGAACATATTAAAATCTTATCTCACTATCTTCTGAATGGATGGTCATATCAGCGTAAAGTTTTCACCAAATGTCTTTAAATGGTGTCTAATAAGGTCTAAATCAAAGTGTGTCAGTCTTACATCCAATAAAGCTGCAATAATGGTTAATTTGAAAATCTTTTTATTCAGTAATATCTGAGCTGGTTTCAGCATTCAGCAGTTAAAAATAAGAAATAGTCTTATCTTGAATTCCTGAGAATTCTTTTTGTATAGTATAGAATCAGTCTTTTGTTTTTTCAATGGAAACTAAATGGTAAACAGTGTTGCTATTAATTAAAGACTGAAAATATTGGGATGTTTGACTAAAGTCTAAATATTTTACAAGTAAATCTCTATGACTTTAAAACTTAGGATTGGTTGTCATTTACAGGAATGTCAATTTCACTTGGCAAAAGATTATATTCAGTATTTGCTGTACAATGAGATGAAGTAGTTACCTAGGGCTGCTCAATCTAAACCAAACCAGTATTGAAAAGAATCCTGCAACTGTGGCTTAATTTTTGAAATAAATGTGAAGGCACAAATTTATTTTCCAAAGAAGATCAGACATTCTTTGCCCCATGCAATTAATCATGCCAAAAGTTTAACTCTTTCTTGAGACTCTCTCTAGGTTTACAATGAACTTTCTACCCAATCAGATTTATTTATCAATTTACTGTGTGCAAATGATATTGATTTTGATAGTTAAGATACATGTATTGTGTTATTTAATTTTTTTAATTTTTTTTCTTCTTCAGGTTTATTATCTACCTCATCATCACCTTTTGGTGTTGGAAGTGGAAACACAGGTGACACAGGAGGATTATTTGGGAAACCCACCACTTCCTCTTTTCCTTCTCTTGGATTGTTTGGCAACCCATCAAGTACATTTAGTCAACAGTCTAGTACATTTGGTGAGCAGCAAAGTTTGTTTGGACAGCAGAGTAGCTTTGGACAGAGTTCTGTTGGACAATCTACTTTTGGACAAACATCAGTTCAAGCTTCTAGTACTTCAAGTCCCTTTTCATCCCCTACTACATTAAATACATCAGGCTTATTTGGAAAAGGACCTAGTATTGGTGAAACTTCTTTTTCCCCTCAAGGGCCCAAAACAGGATTGTTTGAAGGTGGGAGCACTGGATTTGGGTCCCCATTTGGAAGTCGGCAGATACAAAATTCAGCTGTTTTTGGTGGTTCTTTGTTTGGACAGGCTGTTACAGTGCCATCTGGTTCTCCATTCTTAAGTCAGGGGCAAGCTTCCAGCACTACATCTGGATTTGGGATCCATGGGGCACAGGGAGGGGTCCAGGAATCTTCTGTGTATACACCTATGGATCAATTGACAGAGAATGAAAAACAACAATATCTAGCCCCAACATTTACCTTGGGAAGAATTCCAACAAGACCACCACCTAGAGAACTGTGCTTCTGATATTCATTTGTGAATATACTTTATCATGAGTTACAAAATGAAATCAGGACATAAAGTGACCTATTTTTAAATACTTTAAGAAAAGAGTCAACTCGCTTGTGTCTTGTTTTCAGCTAAATAAAAATATATGAAACACTTGTTCATTTATATTCATATTCTGCACATTATTTGTAGGGGCCCTGGGTGACCAAGATGCCTTTACAGGTCACTGACATCTCATCTTCGTTTATGTGCATTTGAGTCTTGGCTGGGCCATTTTGGACATGTGAGAAAGTTTTTCTGTAGTTTGATAGCTGAACTTGGCCTTGAGAAGATTGAACTGACCCCAGACTAAGACAGTATCTGAATAAAAGATAAAACATACGGCAAAATACAATATGGAAATTTTTCTTCAGATTGTGTTATTAGATTTCTATTTGGTCATTGAACAGAACAGCTTATGGGATGCTCTGTTGTCCATCGCCCATCCATCCATTAGCACAAGTTACAACTTTCCTCTTTACACTCTTGGAGGATTGCCTTGAAACTTTACATATTCATCCCATTGTCTAGTTAGTTCTAAATGATAATGGTTAAACTTAGACAGCTAATATTAGTCTTGTCATTACAGCTCCACTTGAATAGATGGTCATATCAACATGGGGTTTTCACTAAAACACTTCTTACTTAGTCCAAAACACGACAAGTAAACACTTTCAAGAATGGCTCCTTAAAGGAACCTCTTATTATCAGGATTTTCCATCATATTGACCTTTTTGCCTACTTCTTGTAATTTATCGTATATAATGAGAAATCTATAAGCAATACATATATTGTGGGTGACTATAAAGAACTAAGAAGGACAGACGAAGAAATACAAAGAAAAATCAATAATTACATCAAAAAATGAAACACATGCTTACCTCCAGTTCCATATTTGTTAACGCGTGTCACGTGACACTGCGACTTCGGATAATATCGGTAAATTCCATTTCTGCATAATTAATTAGCAATCCGTACAGAAAATCATTATATTATTTTCATTGATTAAACTTACATTTGTACATTTTTTGAAACTGAATTAACTGTAATTACTCATTATTTCTACTATACTTTTCATAATATCATGCATTTGCAAGAACAAAAGAGTCGAAAATCTTAGGTTGTTTGCCTTTCAAAATCAACTCTGCATGGGGTCAAACCCAAGACTGCCATATTCAGAGCTGTCTGCTTTAGATCAACACTCTAGACTGCCAGGCCAATGATGTGTACATGCAAGACATTTTGTACTTTGTTTGGGGAGTAGATACTACACGCAGTATATTCAGTTAAACTTATTGATCATAATTACTTCTTTACAGTTATCACCAGGATTAGCCCCCCAGGATTAGCCCCCAAAACGTTCCAGCACCGTACATGTGTCAAATGACTTTTATTTGTTTGTATGATTCTGTTTGATACAAAGACAATTTAATACATTGATATTTATGTTTCACAGATACAGAAATTTGCCCGTCTTGTGAATGAATTCATGAGCAAGAGAAATGAACTGAAAAATCCTACTCCAACATGCAGGCAATCATTGGTAATGTTTAATGGACTAATCTTTAATTAAAAATATTTTTATATGGCAGTGAACACTGTTGAGCAATCATTTAATGAGTTAATTAACTGCTGCTTGTAATTGGTTATGCATAATGATTAATTAGAATCCATTAATCAAAGTGGGCATTGATAATTGATCCATTAAGCTAAGAAGTCGGAATTCTTTTCTGATGCCCAAGACAATGTAATTTCCTGTATCTTCTAAGTTTAATTGAAATGTCTTGAATTTTTAAAAAGAACTGAAATTTTATCACATTTACAAAGACAGATATTTATTTCCTTGAATCTTTTGCTTCAGAAAGTGGTGGTAATTAGTGTGAAATCCAGCATTGACACACTTTCATTTTAAAATTGCTACTGAACATTTTCAACTTGCATATAAATAAATAATTATTGGAACAAAGTAGGGTCTTGCATCTTACATGATGCTAATACAGTATGTCTCTTACTAAACAGGTGCTGACCTGCATATCAAGAAGTTAGATAAGAGTAATAACTTGAGACAAAACAAATTGTGAAATCAGTTTTAAACAAGTCATGCTTTAACAAGTCCATCCTTAATGATAAACCTCATTTTACCAAACTTTTGCCAGATGTTTACCTAAGGTTTGCACACACAATAATTTATTAATTTTTTTAGACAGGACATCTGGTCAAGTCATGGAAAAATTAGTGTAATAAGATAATATCTGTTAAAAACTAAATAGCACGACTTACAAGGGATGGCGTCTTTCAATAAAACAAGTTTTGATTGAAAGAAACAGAAATGCATTAACACTAATGTTTTGCTGACACTTTCAGATATCTTTCATAGATGACTGCAAAAGACAGGGCACTGAAAGGTAATTTAAGAATAAGATTTCTTAACATAAATAAAATGTCTCCAGTACTTTGCAATCGAGTAGAAGCATATTGTTTTATGATCCTTTAAATTTTACCCCAAAGGCTTATATTTAACCCATGGCTGGAATCGATTATATTTTGTTTCAATCATTTTTATTCAACAGCCATAAGACAGAGTATATGTTATTACATCCATTTATCTGTTACCAGTTATGTTTCTGCACAATAATTTTAGCTGTCTTCTTTTTTCAACCTTTACTAAACTTCTTTTATGGATGGCTTGCACATCGGTAAGGAAGAACCCATTAGACTTTGAATTCTGATGTTCTGAGGTCAGGGTGACTGACCAAAACATGATAAAAAAAATTCTGCACATTAATTCTTCGTCATCTACATCTTAATTTTGTGAATAGCATGTTCTTGGGGTAAGGAAACCCCTGTCAATTTCAGTCAAAAGGTCAGTGGTTAAGGCCAGTGAATGATAGAAGAAAACTTTTCTGCACAGTAATTCTGACTTCTTCCCATCTACAGTTCTAGACTTTGTGGATGTGGATGGCTTGCACCTCAAGAAATGAAGAACCCTATTGACATGTGACTCAAAAGGTCAACATTCAAAGTCATTGATCACTGACTGAAAGAAGAAAAATGTCTCACACACAATGACATTACTTTTACATTACATATCTGGCCCATACTTTGGATCGATGGATTGCGCTTCAGATAAAAATGAAGCCTATCAAAATGCATATATATATATATATATATATATATATATATATATATATATATAGATATACATACACATACACACATAGATATACATATAACTGCTTCGACTTGTAGATTAATTAAAGTGAGAGTTGAATATAAATAATGTGTCATTTGTCAGTATGTTTTGTGCTTGGATTTTGGCTATAATTAAGATGGATTTTGCCCATTTGTAACAAGAATTTTTACCAGTTGCAGAATCGGGATAGTAGCAAAACAAATGTAGTCTTGAAGGTTTTCTTCATATAAGGTAATGTAATTATAGCATGTACTATATAGTTTACACTTTTTATGCTCAGATTACACTTTTTGGCCACTTTTATTAGCAATAATTACACTTGTACCACTCTTGGGGCTGGCATGTATGCACACACCTCCATCCCAACTGCCACCCCATCTAGTTTGCTTGATTTTTATAAAGTGGAGATCATCCTCCTCCTCAATCCTCTCTGTGCCGTCAGGTGCTTGAGGCAAAAGCAAGGGAGCACCATTTTGGTCTATCGGCTGCTGTTGCACGGGTGGTCTGCAGGGTGAGGCCTCTGGTCTTAAATTCTCGCTCCACGGTTTGTTTCCAGGTCTCTTTGGGTCTGCCATGGTTCCTTTTCCCCTGTGGGGTCCATCTCAGTGCCACCCTTGGTAGTGAGTCGGGGGGGGGGGGCATTCTGCAGACATGGCTGATTCATCTCCATCGACGACTTGCAATAATCTCAGTGATGGTGCTTGCACCCGCTCTGTGCCGGAGTTCCTCGTTTGAGATCATGTTTGGCCAAAAGATCCTCATGATCCATTGCATGCACTTGGTTTCGAAGACTACGAGCTTGCGTTCTAAGTTAGCAGTGGACTTCAACACTGAGATCCGTACAAAAGGACGCTCAACACGTTGTTCTTGAAGATACGGATCTTCATGTAGACGCTGAGGTTTCTTGTCCTCTGGATGGGCTTTAGCACTGCGAAGGACTGATTGGCCTTGCTGATTTTTGTGGTGACTTCCCTTGTGCAATCTCCATCCATGGTGACCTTACTGCCCAGGTACATAAAATTGTCTACTTCTTGCAGGGGCTGGTTATTGATGGTGATTGGGTTGCCCACTCAAGTGTTCTTCCTCAAGATTTTTTCTTCCCTATGTTGACTTGAAGACCTATGGTGCTTGCTGTCTGTACCAACTGTTGTGTCTTCTGTTAATTATATTCTGGTGTCTGCTTGCCAGCAACCCGATGTCGTCGACATAGTTCAGGTCATCCAGTGGATAGGCTTATCTTCCTAAATAGTCTTATGTTACAAAATATGGTAATTCAATGTATCCAGTCTTAATATAATAATTTTGTCTTTTTTTCAGCTCTGGAACTGGTCAAGTATCTCTTTTTAGTAGTAAGTACTTTTATATTTATATTTATATTTATAAGCTCTGTTTGTCATAGACCAGAAACAATGTGGAACTTACCTGTTAGCTCAGCTACATTGCTTAGAGCAGAATGCTCTTTTGTATACAATGATGTTTAATTTCGAAGACTTACCCACTAAAACTTATCAATGAAGACTTCTTATAGCATTTAGTTGGTGTTCAATTAAAATGATGCCAGTCTGATAGACAATCTTAAAAAATCTTATTGTTACTAGATGGAAAGTTAAATCACGATATGGTTTTCACAAGAAGACTCCTTAAGATGTCTAGTTGGTATTAAATGATTAATTGACATGCAGTATGGCCACCATCTTGAAAATCTTGTTATTACTATGCTTCTTAAATGGAAAGTTGTATCAAGATTTATTAAAATACTAATTATGTTGTTCCTCAGAAAATTAATTATGATAGCTAGCTGGACCTAAAAATACTAATTATGTAAGCCAGTTGGTCCTCAGAATACTAATTATAAAAGCTAGTTGGTCCTCAGAACAATAATAATGATAACTGGTTGGTCCTTAGAACAATAATAATGATAGCTAGTTAGTCCTCAGAATACTGATTATGTAGCTGGTCCTCAGAACACTAATTATGATAGCTAGTTGGTCCTAGAATACTTATTATGATAGTTTGTTGGTCCTCAGATTACTAATTATGAAAATGGTGCCAGTCTGGCTTCAAACATGACTGCAAGAATGAACATATTAAAATCTTATCTCACTATCTTCTGAATGGATGGTCATATCAGCGTAAAGTTTTCACCAAATGTCTTTAAATGGTGTCTAATAAGGTCTAAATCAAAGTGTGTCAGTCTTACATCCAATAAAGCTGCAATAATGGTTAATTTGAAAATCTTTTTATTCAGTAATATCTGAGCTGGTTTCAGCATTCAGCAGTTAAAAATAAGAAATAGTCTTATCTTGAATTCCTGAGAATTCTTTTTGTATAGTATAGAATCAGTCTTTTGTTTTTTCAATGGAAACTAAATGGTAAACAGTGTTGCTATTAATTAAAGACTGAAAATATTGGGATGTTTGACTAAAGTCTAAATATTTTACAAGTAAATCTCTATGACTTTAAAACTTAGGATTGGTTGTCATTTACAGGAATGTCAATTTCACTTGGCAAAAGATTATATTCAGTATTTGCTGTACAATGAGATGAAGTAGTTACCTAGGGCTGCTCAATCTAAACCAAACCAGTATTGAAAAGAATCCTGCAACTGTGGCTTAATTTTTGAAATAAATGTGAAGGCACAAATTTATTTTCCAAAGAAGATCAGACATTCTTTGCCCCATGCAATTAATCATGCCAAAAGTTTAACTCTTTCTTGAGACTCTCTCTAGGTTTACAATGAACTTTCTACCCAATCAGATTTATTTATCAATTTACTGTGTGCAAATGATATTGATTTTGATAGTTAAGATACATGTATTGTGTTATTTAATTTTTTTAATTTTTTTTCTTCTTCAGGTTTATTATCTACCTCATCATCACCTTTTGGTGTTGGAAGTGGAAACACAGGTGACACAGGAGGATTATTTGGGAAACCCACCACTTCCTCTTTTCCTTCTCTTGGATTGTTTGGCAACCCATCAAGTACATTTAGTCAACAGTCTAGTACATTTGGTGAGCAGCAAAGTTTGTTTGGACAGCAGAGTAGCTTTGGACAGAGTTCTGTTGGACAATCTACTTTTGGACAAACATCAGTTCAAGCTTCTAGTACTTCAAGTCCCTTTTCATCCCCTACTACATTAAATACATCAGGCTTATTTGGAAAAGGACCTAGTATTGGTGAAACTTCTTTTTCCCCTCAAGGGCCCAAAACAGGATTGTTTGAAGGTGGGAGCACTGGATTTGGGTCCCCATTTGGAAGTCAGCAGATACAAAATTCAGCTGTTTTTGGTGGTTCTTTGTTTGGACAGGCTGTTACAGTGCCATCTGGTTCTCCATTCTTAAGTCAGGGGCAAGCTTCCAGCACTACATCTGGATTTGGGATCCATGGGGCACAGGGAGGGGTCCAGGAATCTTCTGTGTATACACCTATGGATCAATTGACAGAGAATGAAAAACAACAATATCTAGCCCCAACATTTACCTTGGGAAGAATTCCAACAAGACCACCACCTAGAGAACTGTGCTTCTGATATTCATTTGTGAATATACTTTATCATGAGTTACAAAATGAAATCAGGACATAAAGTGACCTATTTTTAAATACTTTAAGAAAAGAGTCAACTCGCTTGTGTCTTGTTTTCAGCTAAATAAAAATATATGAAACACTTGTTCATTTATATTCATATTCTGCACATTATTTGTAGGGGCCCTGGGTGACCAAGATGCCTTTACAGGTCACTGACATCTCATCTTCGTTTATGTGCATTTGAGTCTTGGCTGGGCCATTTTGGACATGTGAGAAAGTTTTTCTGTAGTTTGATAGCTGAACTTGGCCTTGAGAAGATTGAACTGACCCCAGACTAAGACAGTATCTGAATAAAAGATAAAACATACGGCAAAATACAATATGGAAATTTTTCTTCAGATTGTGTTATTAGATTTCTATTTGGTCATTGAACAGAACAGCTTATGGGATGCTCTGTTGTCCATCGCCCATCCATCCATTAGCACAAGTTACAACTTTCCTCTTTACACTCTTGGAGGATTGCCTTGAAACTTTACATATTCATCCCATTGTCTAGTTAGTTCTAAATGATAATGGTTAAACTTAGACAGCTAATATTAGTCTTGTCATTACAGCTCCACTTGAATAGATGGTCATATCAACATGGGGTTTTCACTAAAACACTTCTTACTTAGTCCAAAACACGACAAGTAAACACTTTCAAGAATGGCTCCTTAAAGGAACCTCTTATTATCAGGATTTTCCATCATATTGACCTTTTTGCCTACTTCTTGTAATTTATCGTATATAATGAGAAATCTATAAGCAATACATATATTGTGGGTGACTATAAAGAACTAAGAAGGACAGACGAAGAAATACAAAGAAAAATCAATAATTACATCAAAAAATGAAACACATGCTTACCTCCAGTTCCATATTTGTTAACGCGTGTCACGTGACACTGCGACTTCGGATAATATCGGTAAAATTCATTTCTGCATAATTAATTAGCAATCCGTACAGAAAATCATTATATTATTTTCATTGATTAAACTTACATTTGTACATTTTTTGAAACTGAATTAACTGTAATTACTCATTATTTCTACTATACTTTTCATAATATCATGCATTTGCAAGAACAAAAGAGTCGAAAATCTTAGGTTGTTTGCCTTTCAAAATCAACTCTGCATGGGGTCAAACCCAAGACTGCCATATTCAGAGCTGTCTGCTTTAGATCAACACTCTAGACTGCCAGGCCAATGATGTGTACATGCAAGACATTTTGTACTTTGTTTGGGGAGTAGATACTACACGCAGTATATTCAGTTAAACTTATTGATCATAATTACTTCTTTACAGTTATCACCAGGATTAGCCCCCAAAACGTTCCAGCACCGTACATGTGTCAAATGACTTTTATTTGTTTGTATGATTCTGTTTGATACAAAGACAATTTAATACATTGATATTTATGTTTCACAGATACAGAAATTTGCCCGTCTTGTGAATGAATTCATGAGCAAGAGAAATGAACTGAAAAATCCTACTCCAACATGCAGGCAATCATTGGTAATGTTTAATGGACTAATCTTTAATTAAAAATATTTTTATATGGCAGTGAACACTGTTGAGCAATCATTTAATGAGTTAATTAACTGCTGCTTGTAATTGGTTATGCATAATGATTAATTAGAATCCATTAATCAAAGTGGGCATTGATAATTGATCCATTAAGCTAAGAAGTCGGAATTCTTTTCTGATGCCCAAGACAATGTAATTTCCTGTATCTTCTAAGTTTAATTGAAATGTCTTGAATTTTTAAAAAGAACTGAAATTTTATCACATTTGCAAAGACAGATATTTATTTCCTTGAATCTTTTGCTTCAGAAAGTGGTGGTAATTAGTGTGAAATCCAGCATTGACACACTTTCATTTTAAAATTGCTACTGAACATTTTCAACTTGCATATAAATAAATAATTATTGGAACAAAGTAGGGTCTTGCATCTTACATGATGCTAATACAGTATGTCTCTTACTAAACAGGTGCTGACCTGCATATCAAGAAGTTAGATAAGAGTAATAACTTGAGACAAAACAAATTGTGAAATCAGTTTTAAACAAGTCATGCTTTAACAAGTCCATCCTTAATGATAAACCTCATTTTACCAAACTTTTGCCAGATGTTTACCTAAGGTTTGCACACACAATAATTTATTAATTTTTTTAGACAGGACATCTGGTCAAGTCATGGAAAAATTAGTGTAATAAGATAATATCTGTTAAAAACTAAATAGCACGACTTACAAGGGATGGCGTCTTTCAATAAAACAAGTTTTGATTGAAAGAAACAGAAATGCATTAACACTAATGTTTTGCTGACACTTTCAGATATCTTTCATAGATGACTGCAAAAGACAGGGCACTGAAAGGTAATTTAAGAATAAGATTTCTTAACATAAATAAAATGTCTCCAGTACTTTGCAATCGAGTAGAAGCATATTGTTTTATGATCCTTTAAATTTTACCCCAAAGGCTTATATTTAACCCATGGCTGGAATCGATTATATTTTGTTTCAATCATTTTTATTCAACAGCCATAAGACAGAGTATATGTTATTACATCCATTTATCTGTTACCAGTTATGTTTCTGCACAATAATTTTAGCTGTCTTCTTTTTTCAACCTTTACTAAACTTCTTTTATGGATGGCTTGCACATCGGTAAGGAAGAACCCATTAGACTTTGAATTCTGATGTTCTGAGGTCAGGGTGACTGACCAAAACATGATAAAAAAAATTCTGCACATTAATTCTTCGTCATCTACATCTTAATTTTGTGAATAGCATGTTCTTGGGGTAAGGAAACCCCTGTCAATTTCAGTCAAAAGGTCAGTGGTTAAGGCCAGTGAATGATAGAAGAAAACTTTTCTGCACAGTAATTCTGACTTCTTCCCATCTACAGTTCTAGACTTTGTGGATGTGGATGGCTTGCACCTCAAGAAATGAAGAACCCTATTGACATGTGACTCAAAAGGTCAACATTCAAAGTCATTGATCACTGACTGAAAGAAGAAAAATGTCTCACACACAATGACATTACTTTTACATTACATATCTGGCCCATACTTTGGATCGATGGATTGCGCTTCAGATAAAAATGAAGCCTATCAAAATGCATATATATATATATATATATATATATATATATATATATATATATATATATAGATATACATACACATACACACATAGATATACATATAACTGCTTCGACTTGTAGATTAATTAAAGTGAGAGTTGAATATAAATAATGTGTCATTTGTCAGTATGTTTTGTGCTTGGATTTTGGCTATAATTAAGATGGATTTTGCCCATTTGTAACAAGAATTTTTACCAGTTGCAGAATCGGGATAGTAGCAAAACAAATGTAGTCTTGAAGGTTTTCTTCATATAAGGTAATGTAATTATAGCATGTACTATATAGTTTACACTTTTTATGCTCAGATTACACTTTTTGGCCACTTTTATTAGCAATAATTACACTTGTACCACTCTTGGGGCTGGCATGTATGCACACACCTCCATCCCAACTGCCACCCCATCTAGTTTGCTTGATTTTTATAAAGTGGAGATCATCCTCCTCCTCAATCCTCTCTGTGCCGTCAGGTGCTTGAGGCAAAAGCAAGGGAGCACCATTTTGGTCTATCGGCTGCTGTTGCACGGGTGGTCTGCAGGGTGAGGCCTCTGGTCTTAAATTCTCGCTCCACGGTTTGTTTCCAGGTCTCTTTGGGTCTGCCATGGTTCCTTTTCCCCTGTGGGGTCCATCTCAGTGCCACCCTTGGTAGTGAGTCGGGGGGGGGGGCATTCTGCAGACATGGCTGATTCATCTCCATCGACGACTTGCAATAATCTCAGTGATGGTGCTTGCACCCGCTCTGTGCCGGAGTTCCTCGTTTGAGATCATGTTTGGCCAAAAGATCCTCATGATCCATTGCATGCACTTGGTTTCGAAGACTACGAGCTTGCGTTCTAAGTTAGCAGTGGACTTCAACACTGAGATCCGTACAAAAGGACGCTCAACACGTTGTTCTTGAAGATACGGATCTTCATGTAGACGCTGAGGTTTCTTGTCCTCTGGATGGGCTTTAGCACTGCGAAGGACTGATTGGCCTTGCTGATTTTTGTGGTGACTTCCCTTGTGCAATCTCCATCCATGGTGACCTTACTGCCCAGGTACATAAAATTGTCTACTTCTTGCAGGGGCTGGTTATTGATGGTGATTGGGTTGCCCACTCAAGTGTTCTTCCTCAAGATTTTTTCTTCCCTATGTTGACTTGAAGACCTATGGTGCTTGCTGTCTGTACCAACTGTTGTGTCTTCTGTTAATTATATTCTGGTGTCTGCTTGCCAGCAACCCGATGTCGTCGACATAGTTCAGGTCATCCAGTGGATAGGCTTATCTTCCTAAATAGTCTTATGTTACAAAATATGGTAATTCAATGTATCCAGTCTTAATATAATAATTTTGTCTTTTTTTCAGCTCTGGAACTGGTCAAGTATCTCTTTTTAGTAGTAAGTACTTTTATATTTATATTTATATTTATAAGCTCTGTTTGTCATAGACCAGAAACAATGTGGAACTTACCTGTTAGCTCAGCTACATTGCTTAGAGCAGAATGCTCTTTTGTATACAATGATGTTTAATTTCGAAGACTTACCCACTAAAACTTATCAATGAAGACTTCTTATAGCATTTAGTTGGTGTTCAATTAAAATGATGCCAGTCTGATAGACAATCTTAAAAAATCTTATTGTTACTAGATGGAAAGTTAAATCACGATATGGTTTTCACAAGAAGACTCCTTAAGATGTCTAGTTGGTATTAAATGATTAATTGACATGCAGTATGGCCACCATCTTGAAAATCTTGTTATTACTATGCTTCTTAAATGGAAAGTTGTATCAAGATTTATTAAAATACTAATTATGTTGTTCCTCAGAAAATTAATTATGATAGCTAGCTGGACCTAAAAATACTAATTATGTAAGCCAGTTGGTCCTCAGAATACTAATTATAAAAGCTAGTTGGTCCTCAGAACAATAATAATGATAACTGGTTGGTCCTTAGAACAATAATAATGATAGCTAGTTAGTCCTCAGAATACTGATTATGTAGCTGGTCCTCAGAACACTAATTATGATAGCTAGTTGGTCCTAGAATACTTATTATGATAGTTTGTTGGTCCTCAGATTACTAATTATGAAAATGGTGCCAGTCTGGCTTCAAACATGACTGCAATAATGAACATATTAAAATCTTATCTCACTATCTTCTGAATGGATGGTCATATCAGCGTAAAGTTTTCACCAAATGTCTTTAAATGGTGTCTAATAAGGTCTAAATCAAAGTGTGTCAGTCTTACATCCAATAAAGCTGCAATAATGGTTAATTTGAAAATCTTTTTATTCAGTAATATCTGAGCTGGTTTCAGCATTCAGCAGTTAAAAATAAGAAATAGTCTTATCTTGAATTCCTGAGAATTCTTTTTGTATAGTATAGAATCAGTCTTTTGTTTTTTCAATGGAAACTAAATGGTAAACAGTGTTGCTATTAATTAAAGACTGAAAATATTGGGATGTTTGACTAAAGTCTAAATATTTTACAAGTAAATCTCTATGACTTTAAAACTTAGGATTGGTTGTCATTTACAGGAATGTCAATTTCACTTGGCAAAAGATTATATTCAGTATTTGCTGTACAATGAGATGAAGTAGTTACCTAGGGCTGCTCAATCTAAACCAAACCAGTATTGAAAAGAATCCTGCAACTGTGGCTTAATTTTTGAAATAAATGTGAAGGCACAAATTTATTTTCCAAAGAAGATCAGACATTCTTTGCCCCATGCAATTAATCATGCCAAAAGTTTAACTCTTTCTTGAGACTCTCTCTAGGTTTACAATGAACTTTCTACCCAATCAGATTTATTTATCAATTTACTGTGTGCAAATGATATTGATTTTGATAGTTAAGATACATGTATTGTGTTATTTAATTTTTTTAATTTTTTTTCTTCTTCAGGTTTATTATCTACCTCATCATCACCTTTTGGTGTTGGAAGTGGAAACACAGGTGACACAGGAGGATTATTTGGGAAACCCACCACTTCCTCTTTTCCTTCTCTTGGATTGTTTGGCAACCCATCAAGTACATTTAGTCAACAGTCTAGTACATTTGGTGAGCAGCAAAGTTTGTTTGGACAGCAGAGTAGCTTTGGACAGAGTTCTGTTGGACAATCTACTTTTGGACAAACATCAGTTCAAGCTTCTAGTACTTCAAGTCCCTTTTCATCCCCTACTACATTAAATACATCAGGCTTATTTGGAAAAGGACCTAGTATTGGTGAAACTTCTTTTTCCCCTCAAGGGCCCAAAACAGGATTGTTTGAAGGTGGGAGCACTGGATTTGGGTCCCCATTTGGAAGTCAGCAGATACAAAATTCAGCTGTTTTTGGTGGTTCTTTGTTTGGACAGGCTGTTACAGTGCCATCTGGTTCTCCATTCTTAAGTCAGGGGCAAGCTTCCAGCACTACATCTGGATTTGGGATCCATGGGGCACAGGGAGGGGTCCAGGAATCTTCTGTGTATACACCTATAGATCAATTGACAGAGAATGAAAAACAACAATATCTAGCCCCAACATTTACCTTGGGAAGAATTCCAACAAGACCACCACCTAGAGAACTGTGCTTCTGATATTCATTTGTGAATATACTTTATCATGAGTTACAAAATGAAATCAGGACATAAAGTGACCTATTTTTAAATACTTTAAGAAAAGAGTCAACTCGCTTGTGTCTTGTTTTCAGCTAAATAAAAATATATGAAACACTTGTTCATTTATATTCATATTCTGCACATTATTTGTAGGGGCCCTGGGTGACCAAGATGCCTTTACAGGTCACTGACATCTCATCTTCGTTTATGTGCATTTGAGTCTTGGCTGGGCCATTTTGGACATGTGAGAAAGTTTTTCTGTAGTTTGATAGCTGAACTTGGCCTTGAGAAGATTGAACTGACCCCAGACTAAGACAGTATCTGAATAAAAGATAAAACATACGGCAAAATACAATATGGAAATTTTTCTTCAGATTGTGTTATTAGATTTCTATTTGGTCATTGAACAGAACAGCTTATGGGATGCTCTGTTGTCCATCGCCCATCCATCCATTAGCACAAGTTACAACTTTCCTCTTTACACTCTTGGAGGATTGCCTTGAAACTTTACATATTCATCCCATTGTCTAGTTAGTTCTAAATGATAATGGTTAAACTTAGACAGCTAATATTAGTCTTGTCATTACAGCTCCACTTGAATAGATGGTCATATCAACATGGGGTTTTCACTAAAACACTTCTTACTTAGTCCAAAACACGACAAGTAAACACTTTCAAGAATGGCTCCTTAAAGGAACCTCTTATTATCAGGATTTTCCATCATATTGACCTTTTTGCCTACTTCTTGTAATTTATCGTATATAATGAGAAATCTATAAGCAATACATATATTGTGGGTGACTATAAAGAACTAAGAAGGACAGACGAAGAAATACAAAGAAAAATCAATAATTACATCAAAAAATGAAACACATGCTTACCTCCAGTTCCATATTTGTTAACGCGTGTCACGTGACACTGCGACTTCGGATAATATCGGTAAATTCCATTTCTGCATAATTAATTAGCAATCCGTACAGAAAATCATTATATTATTTTCATTGATTAAACTTACATTTGTACATTTTTTGAAACTGAATTAACTGTAATTACTCATTATTTCTACTATACTTTTCATAATATCATGCATTTGCAAGAACAAAAGAGTCGAAAATCTTAGGTTGTTTGCCTTTCAAAATCAACTCTGCATGGGGTCAAACCCAAGACTGCCATATTCAGAGCTGTCTGCTTTAGATCAACACTCTAGACTGCCAGGCCAATGATGTGTACATGCAAGACATTTTGTACTTTGTTTGGGGAGTAGATACTACACGCAGTATATTCAGTTAAACTTATTGATCATAATTACTTCTTTACAGTTATCACCAGGATTAGCCCCCAAAACGTTCCAGCACCGTACATGTGTCAAATGACTTTTAGTTGTTTGTATGATTCTGTTTGATACAAAGACAATTTAATACATTGATATTTATGTTTCACAGATACAGAAATTTGCCCGTCTTGTGAATGAATTCATGAGCAAGAGAAATGAACTGAAAAATCCTACTCCAACATGCAGGCAATCATTGGTAATGTTTAATGGACTAATCTTTAATTAAAAATATTTTTATATGGCAGTGAACACTGTTGAGCAATCATTTAATGAGTTAATTAACTGCTGCTTGTAATTGGTTATGCATAATGATTAATTAGAATCCATTAATCAAAGTGGGCATTGATAATTGATCCATTAAGCTAAGAAGTCGGAATTCTTTTCTGATGCCCAAGACAATGTAATTTCCTGTATCTTCTAAGTTTAATTGAAATGTCTTGAATTTTTAAAAAGAACTGAAATTTTATCACATTTACAAAGACAGATATTTATTTCCTTGAATCTTTTGCTTCAGAAAGTGGTGGTAATTAGTGTGAAATCCAGCATTGACACACTTTCATTTTAAAATTGCTACTGAACATTTTCAACTTGCATATAAATAAATAATTATTGGAACAAAGTAGGGTCTTGCATCTTACATGATGCTAATACAGTATGTCTCTTACTAAACAGGTGCTGACCTGCATATCAAGAAGTTAGATAAGAGTAATAACTTGAGACAAAACAAATTGTGAAATCAGTTTTAAACAAGTCATGCTTTAACAAGTCCATCCTTAATGATAAACCTCATTTTACCAAACTTTCGCCAGATGTTTACCTAAGGTTTGCACACACAATAATTTATTAATTTTTTTAGACAGGACATCTGGTCAAGTCATGGAAAAATTAGTGTAATAAGATAATATCTGTTAAAAACTAAATAGCATGACTTACAAGGGATGGCGTCTTTCAATAAAACAAGTTTTGATTGAAAGAAACAGAAATGCATTAACACTAATGTTTTGCTGACACTTTCAGATATCTTTCATAGATGACTGCAAAAGACAGGGCACTGAAAGGTAATTTAAGAATAAGATTTCTTAACATAAATAAAATGTCTCCAGTACTTTGCAATCGAGTAGAAGCATATTGTTTTATGATCCTTTAAATTTTACCCCAAAGGCTTATATTTAACCCATGGCTGGAATCGATTATATTTTGTTTCAATCATTTTTATTCAACAGCCATAAGACAGAGTATATGTTATTACATCCATTTATCTGTTACCAGTTATGTTTCTGCACAATAATTTTAGCTGTCTTCTTTTTTCAACCTTTACTAAACTTCTTTTATGGATGGCTTGCACATCGGTAAGGAAGAACCCATTAGACTTTGAATTCTGATGTTCTGAGGTCAGGGTGACTGACCAAAACATGATAAAAAAAATTCTGCACATTAATTCTTCGTCATCTACATCTTAATTTTGTGAATAGCATGTTCTTGGGGTAAGGAAACCCCTGTCAATTTCAGTCAAAAGGTCAGTGGTTAAGGCCAGTGAATGATAGAAGAAAACTTTTCTGCACAGTAATTCTGACTTCTTCCCATCTACAGTTCTAGACTTTGTGGATGTGGATGGCTTGCACCTCAAGAAATGAAGAACCCTATTGACATGTGACTCAAAAGGTCAACATTCAAAGTCATTGATCACTGACTGAAAGAAGAAAAATGTCTCACACACAATGACATTACTTTTACATTACATATCTGGCCCATACTTTGGATCGATGGATTGCGCTTCAGATAAAAATGAAGCCTATCAAAATACATATATATATATATATATATATATATATATATATATATATATATATATATATATATATATATATATATATATATATATAGATAGATATACATACACATACACACATAGATATACATATAACTGCTTCGACTTGTAGATTAATTAAAGTGAGAGTTGAATATAAATAATGTGTCATTTGTCAGTATGTTTTGTGCTTGGATTTTGGCTATAATTAAGATGGATTTTGCCCATTTGTAACAAGAATTTTTACCAGTTGCAGAATCGGGATAGTAGCAAAACAAATGTAGTCTTGAAGGTTTTCTTCATATAAGGTAATGTAATTATAGCATGTACTATATAGTTTACACTTTTTATGCTCAGATTACACTTTTTGGCCACTTTTATTAGCAATAATTACACTTGTACCACTCTTGGGGCTGGCATGTATGCACACACCTCCATCCCAACTGCCACCCCATCTAGTTTGCTTGATTTTTATAAAGTGGAGATCATCCTCCTCCTCAATCCTCTCTGTGCCGTCAGGTGCTTGAGGCAAAAGCAAGGGAGCACCATTTTGGTCTATCGGCTGCTGTTGCACGGGTGGTCTGCAGGGTGAGGCCTCTGGTCTTAAATTCTCGCTCCACGGTTTGTTTCCAGGTCTCTTTGGGTCTGCCATGGTTCCTTTTCCCCTGTGGGGTCCATCTCAGTGCCACCCTTGGTAGTGAGTCGGGGGGGGGGGCATTCTGCAGACATGGCTGATTCATCTCCATCGACGACTTGCAATAATCTCAGTGATGGTGCTTGCACCCGCTCTGTGCCGGAGTTCCTCGTTTGAGATCATGTTTGGCCAAAAGATCCTCATGATCCATTGCATGCACTTGGTTTCGAAGACTACGAGCTTGCGTTCTAAGTTAGCAGTGGACTTCAACACTGAGATCCGTACAAAAGGACGCTCAACACGTTGTTCTTGAAGATACGGATCTTCATGTAGACGCTGAGGTTTCTTGTCCTCTGGATGGGCTTTAGCACTGCGAAGGACTGATTGGCCTTGCTGATTTTTGTGGTGACTTCCCTTGTGCAATCTCCATCCATGGTGACCTTACTGCCCAGGTACATAAAATTGTCTACTTCTTGCAGGGACTGGTTATTGATGGTGATTGGGTTGCCCACTCAAGTGTTCTTCCTCAAGATTTTTTCTTCCCTATGTTGACTTGAAGACCTATGGTGCTTGCTGTCTGTACCAACTGTTGTGTCTTCTGTTAATTATATTCTGGTGTCTGCTTGCCTGCAACCCGATGTCGTCGACATAGTTCAGGTCATCCAGTGGATAGGCTTATCTTCCTAAATAGTCTGATGTTACAAAATATGGTAATTCAATGTATCCAGTCTTAATATAATAATTTTGTCTTTTTTTCAGCTCTGGAACTGGTCAAGTATCTCTTTTTAGTAGAAAGTACTTTTATATTTATATTTATATTTATAAGCTCTGTTTGTCATAGACCAGAAACAATGTGGAACTTACCTGTTAGCTCAGCTACATTGCTTAGAGCAGAATGCTCTTTTGTATACAATGATGTTTAATTTCGAAGACTTACCCACTAAAACTTATCAATGAAGACTTCTTATAGCATTTAGTTGGTGTTCAATTAAAATGATGCCAGTCTGATAGACAATCTTAAAAAATCTTATTGTTACTAGATGGAAAGTTAAATCACGATATGGTTTTCACAAGAAGACTCCTTAAGATGTCTAGTTGGTATTAAATGATTAATTGACATGCAGTATGGCCACCATCTTGAAAATCTTGTTATTACTATGCTTCTTAAATGGAAAGTTGTATCAAGATTTATTAAAATACTAATTATGTTGTTCCTCAGAAAATTAATTATGATAGCTAGCTGGACCTAAAAATACTAATTATGTAAGCCAGTTGGTCCTCAGAATACTAATTATAAAAGCTAGTTGGTCCTCAGAACAATAATAATGATAACTGGTTGGTCCTTAGAACAATAATAATGATAGCTAGTTAGTCCTCAGAATACTGATTATGTAGCTGGTCCTCAGAACACTAATTATGATAGCTAGTTGGTCCTAGAATACTTATTATGATAGTTTGTTGGTCCTCAGATTACTAATTATGAAAATGGTGCCAGTCTGGCTTCAAACATGACTGCAAGAATGAACATATTAAAATCTTATCTCACTATCTTCTGAATGGATGGTCATATCAGCGTAAAGTTTTCACCAAATGTCTTTAAATGGTGTCTAATAAGGTCTAAATCAAAGTGTGTCAGTCTTACATCCAATAAAGCTGCAATAATGGTTAATTTGAAAATCTTTTTATTCAGTAATATCTGAGCTGGTTTCAGCATTCAGCAGTTAAAAATAAGAAATAGTCTTATCTTGAATTCCTGAGAATTCTTTTTGTATAGTATAGAATCAGTCTTTTGTTTTTTCAATGGAAACTAAATGGTAAACAGTGTTGCTATTAATTAAAGACTGAAAATATTGGGATGTTTGACTAAAGTCTAAATATTTTACAAGTAAATCTCTATGACTTTAAAACTTAGGATTGGTTGTCATTTACAGGAATGTCAATTTCACTTGGCAAAAGATTATATTCAGTATTTGCTGTACAATGAGATGAAGTAGTTACCTAGGGCTGCTCAATCTAAACCAAACCAGTATTGAAAAGAATCCTGCAACTGTGGCTTAATTTTTGAAATAAATGTGAAGGCACAAATTTATTTTCCAAAGAAGATCAGACATTCTTTGCCCCATGCAATTAATCATGCCAAAAGTTTAACTCTTTCTTGAGACTCTCTCTAGGTTTACAATGAACTTTCTACCCAATCAGATTTATTTATCAATTTACTGTGTGCAAATGATATTGATTTTGATAGTTAAGATACATGTATTGTGTTATTTAATTTTTTTAATTTTTTTTCTTCTTCAGGTTTATTATCTACCTCATCATCACCTTTTGGTGTTGGAAGTGGAAACACAGGTGACACAGGAGGATTATTTGGGAAACCCACCACTTCCTCTTTTCCTTCTCTTGGATTGTTTGGCAACCCATCAAGTACATTTAGTCAACAGTCTAGTACATTTGGTGAGCAGCAAAGTTTGTTTGGACAGCAGAGTAGCTTTGGACAGAGTTCTGTTGGACAATCTACTTTTGGACAAACATCAGTTCAAGCTTCTAGTACTTCAAGTCCCTTTTCATCCCCTACTACATTAAATACATCAGGCTTATTTGGAAAAGGACCTAGTATTGGTGAAACTTCTTTTTCCCCTCAAGGGCCCAAAACAGGATTGTTTGAAGGTGGGAGCACTGGATTTGGGTCCCCATTTGGAAGTCAGCAGATACAAAATTCAGCTGTTTTTGGTGGTTCTTTGTTTGGACAGGCTGTTACAGTGCCATCTGGTTCTCCATTCTTAAGTCAGGGGCAAGCTTCCAGCACTACATCTGGATTTGGGATCCATGGGGCACAGGGAGGGGTCCAGGAATCTTCTGTGTATACACCTATAGATCAATTGACAGAGAATGAAAAACAACAATATCTAGCCCCAACATTTACCTTGGGAAGAATTCCAACAAGACCACCACCTAGAGAACTGTGCTTCTGATATTCATTTGTGAATATACTTTATCATGAGTTGCAAAATGAAATCAGGACATAAAGTGACCTATTTTTAAATACTTTAAGAAAAGAGTCAACTCGCTTGTGTCTTGTTTTCAGCTAAATAAAAATATATGAAACACTTGTTCATTTATATTCATATTCTGCACATTATTTGTAGGGGCCCTGGGTGACCAAGATGCCTTTACAGGTCACTGACATCTCATCTTCGTTTATGTGCATTTGAGTCTTGGCTGGGCCATTTTGGACATGTGAGAAAGTTTTTCTGTAGTTTGATAGCTGAACTTGGCCTTGAGAAGATTGAACTGACCCCAGACTAAGACAGTATCTGAATAAAAGATAAAACATACGGCAAAATACAATATGGAAATTTTTCTTCAGATTGTGTTATTAGATTTCTATTTGGTCATTGAACAGAACAGCTTATGGGATGCTCTGTTGTCCATCGCCCATCCATCCATTAGCACAAGTTACAACTTTCCTCTTTACACTCTTGGAGGATTGCCTTGAAACTTTACATATTCATCCCATTGTCTAGTTAGTTCTAAATGATAATGGTTAAACTTAGACAGCTAATATTAGTCTTGTCATTACAGCTCCACTTGAATAGATGGTCATATCAACATGGGGTTTTCACTAAAACACTTCTTACTTAGTCCAAAATGAATATAGTGCCAATCTGACATTCACTATGGCCACCATGGTAGCCACCTTGTTATCATTCCTTCTGAATCAATGGTTTTATCAGTACTGGCTTTTCACTTCAAGACATCTTATGTTTAGTTGGTGCCAATCTGATGTCCAGTATGGCTGCCAGATCAAGCATCTTGAAAATCTTGCTACCCATCCTTAATGGATGGACATATTAACATGGGGCTTTAGTACAAGACTTCTGATGATGTCTAATTGGTCCAGAATAAAAAAGATATAAATCTGACATGGTCACAATTGTAGCCATCTTAAACATCTTATCATAACTGTACTTGAACAGAAAGTTATATTTATTTGCAGTTTTCAACATGGGACTTCTAGTTAGTCTTAATGAAAATAATGGCAATCTGATGTATATGGCCACCAAAGCATCTTGAAAATCTTGTTATTGCTACTCTTGAATGGAAAGACATCTTGATCTCCACTCCTGCAGATGTAAATCAACTTCTGGTTTTCTCAGTTCACTAAACATCTTATTATACATAGTTGGCCCAAAGTGAAAATGGTGCCATCATTCTTTTCATCCAGTAGAGTGTCAGTCTCTTTGAGAGACTCTTATTCATGTATGCTATATATATAGTATTGTAGTAAGTGTGTACTGCACTGTCAATTCAGTTGTTTTCATGGGCATCAAATTTGCATAATTTCAAAATCAAATTTTTTTATCAGTCTTTAATTCAAAAATGTATCTCCAGCAGAAATATTATTCTTGGCAAAGACATTTTTATTGTGTTATTAAATATATTGCACAAAGTGCATCATTATTAGTACTACTGGAATGAAGTTACGGCATTTTTCTTGCTACTGATTTTATTAACTCACAAGGTCATAAGGTTTATTATCTGGCCCAATACCTAGTGTACCAATTCCATATTCAGTAAAGTGCTTAGAGCTTCTAAAAAATTAGTCACTGTTCTAAATCCGCATTATTATTATTATTATTATTATTATTATTATTATTATTATTATAACAGTTGATATTTTAATATACTCAAACTTGTCTCGAAAACCACTAAGCTACACTTAATAATTTTGTATTTTGTATAGGGTTAGATTTGCACACACAAAACAAAAATTGACCAGCTTTTTCCTCAGTAGTTATCTTTGATATGTTTGAAAGAACTTTTAATCCCCTTTATGTTGGTGCATGATTGATGGGTGTAATTTGCGATATAGAATATACATATTGACCTTAGTTCAGATATGCTCATATATATAAAAATCTTGCTCAGCTTGTTTATTTTTATATCCTGGATTTGAGAGGTAAATTTAAAAAATAAAATGCTGATAACCTTTTATTTACTTTTTATATATTTTGTATTCATTGCACTTTCTCAAATTGTATTGTCAAGTATGGGAAATTCATTTTCCCAGTTTTATTAACTGCTAAAGTAGCATACTTTATAGACTAATTAAGGTTGACTTTTCAAGCACCAGTTTGGTTGTAAAATGTTCACAAGTACATTACCCAAAGAAATTTCAACCACAGTGCATGAAAGTAAGAATTAGGTATGCCAAAATTCTCCACTGTACATGTTGCAAGTGCAGATAACTTCACCGTAAACCTGTCACTCTCTCAGAATTTCATAACATCTGTAGAGCTCCCCCTAAACAGTATCAACCAAATATCGACCTTCAGGCTTTTCATTTGTACAAATGATGTCAGTTTACCATCAAATATGCCTCACATTACCAAATATAGAAAAATCTTTATGTGACCCAGTTTGACAGAATTTACATCATTAAAAATGATGCTATTTCAAAATCAAATGTTCCCATCCAAACTATAATGGGAAAAAACTTGAAACTACTTTTCAAAATATGATTGGTAGAATTTGACCAAAGTTGACCTTACAATTTTGTTTGTTTCTTTGTTTGATTAGGATTTTTAACATAGCTTTAAAAACAAATTCAGTCATATTGTTACGTATATTTGATATAAGTCATTTATATTTATTTTTATTGTTTGTTTGTTAGATTCAAATTTGGCATTTTAAGTTTAAGATTCGTTCATTTGGGGGAGGGGGGGTGACCTGTGTCACAGAATTAGGCGAAAATTTGAACTGATTTTTGTTGTTCTTGAATTGCAAACGAAACTCACCATTTTCTTGATTTCGTCGTACACGCATTACCTGGGGTGATTAAGTGGCGTGTAACGATTTGCATGTGCCAATTTGTAATTTACATGAAATCCGAAATACTCGTTGTACGTGGTGCACGTTAAGCTCGATGTGATTTATGTTCACCTATAGAGAGTATATAAGGCTAAGGATTTCTCATTATTATTTACGGGAACTAAAATATCTAATCAAAGGATAGATAACCTCGTCTTGCAAATCTCCAGCCAAAGGGGTGAGTGTTAAATTTACATTTCGTTTTATTGTGAATTTTATTCAGATTATCATTTCGTATAATGATGCCTTTATTGCAATGAACGTGGAATATTTGGAATTACTAGTCACTTTTAGACTTTAAATACAATATCGTAATCTACGGCTTAGATTATTTTTGAGACCACTATTATTAGTCTGGTTTTGTTTATTATAGTTGATTCCGGAGATCTAATAACATCGTTGATTCCGTAGATCTGATAACATCTGACAATCATTGATTCCGTCGTTGATAACATCTGATTCCGTCGTTGATACCGTAGAAGTACATCACTGATAGCGCATCTAATAACATCGTTGATACCGTCTCTGATACCGTAGCTGCTAACATAGTTGTTACATTGTTTCTGATACCGTAGCTGCTAATAACATCGTTGATACCGTAGCTGCTAATAACATCGTTGATACCGTAGCTGTTAACACATCTGATACCATCTTTTGATAAACGTCTTTGATATCGTTTGATTTGTTGTGGGACATCTATTGTTTGTTCTGGAACATCTCTGTATAAATATCTGAATGTGCTTGTGCCGTTAATTTGTGCAAACGGAATTGAAGTATCTGTCTGTGTGTCGAACTGTCTGTTCGTCAATATCTGTGTAACGTGTAAATATCCGGAAAGCTAGAAGTCCGAGTGTCGGAGCTGCCTTAGAGTTGTAAAACGTCCGGGTAGACATCTAGGGGAGTGAGGAACCGTTGGTTCGGGTAGATGTTGTATGCTGTCTGAACGTATAACTGTGGTGGATCCGTGTAGGGAAACGTCCGATAATAGTATTGGTCAACCCTCGGTTCTCGGGGAAACTGGGAGACGATTCAACTGTTGCTGAATCGTGCGGTTATACAGGGGAGACACATAGGTGTATTGAAATTGTAATATAATTTAATACATTGTTGTATTTGCATGCTTATGTCAGATCGCAATAATATTTCAAGTGATCACATAGATATCAATAAAAGCTAGCAACTTGATTCAATACAAGTATATGATCGTGCTAGTTATCGCAATCCATCGTGCGATAGATAGTTTGTCGTTTGTGTTTATTTTTTTTTCGTAAATCATTCTTGCATTTATTTAACTTTCGTAAAGGATTCTTGGATCTGTGTATAATCCAAGAGATCCCTTTACATCTGAGATTCCTTTTGTATTGTTATTTAATTTGTTCATGTATTGTGAATTGTTGTGAGTATAATTGTGGGTTGAGTGCATGAGTTATTGTGTTGTTACATCTGTATTTTTTTCATTTATAATTTATTACATAAATTTATATTTTCTTTCACAAATTGTGTTTGTATTGTTCATTTAATCCACCCTCCTCTCGGTAACAATTCTGTTACAATGGTGTCAGAAGTGGGATCGTTGGATTAAGTGAACTGTCAATCATTTTTGTGAAGGTATACATTTAATGTTTATATTCGAGCGTGACCTTCTGTTAAGATAATACTCTAGTTGGAGTTTATTTTTGTTCAGTTTACCTAGGTCCGTGTGTCCAGTATAAACGTGTTTAAAACATTGGTTTGGTTACCTATCTATATTCGTATTACTTTGTCATGTCATCCCTTAAGGACTTGGTTGCCTTAGGCAAAGAATTTGGGTATGAAGGTGAAAGTTTAAGGAAATTTATTCAAGAAGAACAAGCCCGGGAAAGGGAAGAAAGGGCAAGGGCAAGGGAATTAGAAAGGGAATCTGATGATAGGAAATGGGCCTTTGAGAGGGAAAAGATAGAATTTGAGAAGGATAAGATAGAATTAGAGAAGCAGGCCCAAAGGGAAAAGATAGAATTCGAAAGGGAAAAGATAGAATTAGAGAAGCAGGCCGAAAAGGATAGGATAGGATGGGAAATGGAAGCGGAGCAAAAGCGAATAGAGTTAGATGAAAAAGCAAAGCAACGGGATCATGAGCGTAAGGTAGAATTAGCGACATCTGGAAGAGAACACGATTCTGCCACTAACAAATTAAGGGGCCCCAAATTACCTCCCTTTGACGATGAAAAAGATAACATAGATAGTTATCTTCATCGGTTTGAGCGGTATGCCGAAAACCAGAAGTGGAGTCAAAATGACTGGGCGCTGCATCTGAGTGCTTTATTAAAAGGTAAAGCACTGGATGTATACTCGCGACTTCCTAGGGACGATGTGTTTAAGTACGACGTCCTAAAGGAAGCACTTCTCAAAAGGTACGAGCTCACTGAACAAGGTTTTCGAAAAAAGTTCAGGTATAGCAAGCCCGATAAGGGAGAAACCTTTGGTCAGTTCACCGTCAGAATTGCGAACTATTTTGAGCGGTGGATTGAATGCGGCAAAGCGGTGAAAACGTTTGAAGGGTTGACTGATTTCTTGCTCAGAGATCAATTATTTAATACAGTTGGGCGAGAATTAGATCAATTTCTGAAGGAGAAAGTCTTCACAAACGTAAAAGATATGGCTAAGCAAGCCGATTTATTTGCCGAAGCTCATGGGGGAACCCAGAACGTGGTTTTGAAAGATTTTAAGTCTGGAAACCAGTCTGTAAGACCTATGCCTAGGGAGCCTGTAAAATCAGCTGAGGTAAAAAGGTCAGTTGGGAATCCAGTTTTTCAGCGTGTGCGGTGTTTCTTGTGTAATGCATTGGGTCATGTTCAAAAAGACTGTCCTAAAAGAAAGGCACTTATACATAAGGTAGCAGTGGCTATACAAAGTAAAGGTATAACTGATAACATCGTACAGGTAGAACCTTGTATTCATTCGCTTGGCACGTGTTTATTTCCTGAAGCGCGTGTACCAACCGCGAGAGGGTTTGTCAACGGTCGAGAAGTCGTGGTATTGCGTGACACTGGTTGTACGGGCGTAGTGATCAAACGTAGTCTCGTACAGGATAACCAAATGCTCGGGTGGGAATCCCCATGTATGTTACTTGATCAGACGATGGGTCGCATTCCCGTAGCAAGGATCACAGTACAAACACCTTTCTTAACGGGAACTGTTGATGCCCTTTGTATGGACAATCCTATTTACGATCTGACGATCGGTAATGTTGAAGGTTCCCGTCTTCCAACCATGGCCGATTTTAAAATACCTTTGGCTCAGGCAGTCGAAACGCGAGCGCAAACACGGCGAGAGAAAACCGCGTTTCATAAATTAATAGTCCCTGAATCGATCTCCGGAATTTCGCGTGATGATTTCAAACAAGAGCAAGAACATGATGAATCCATCAGAACAATTGTTGAGAAAATCACGTCCGGCGCGATTAAACATTGCAAGCGTGGGGGTAGCTCGAGATTCGTACGCAAGAACGGATTAATTCATAGGGAGTTTAGCGCTCGGGAGGGTAAGAAGTATTGGCAAGTGGTCGTACCCCAGAGATATAGATCTCAAGTACTTAGGGTGGCGCATGAGTCAAGCATGGCAGGACACCTAGGTAAGGCTAAGACCACTAGCAGGGTAGTCGCTGAATTCTACTGGCCAGGTGTTAATGGCGATGTCACACGGTTCTGTAGGTCGTGCGACGTATGTCAGAAAACCGTCTGTAAGGGAAGGGTCACAAGGGTGCTTTTGGGACAGATGCCATTAATAGATACACCGTTTAAAAGAGTGGCAGTAGATATTGTAGGACCAATACACCCAGTTACCGAAAGAAAGAATCGGTACATACTTACTCTGGTTGACTACGCAACCAGATACCCTGAAGCCGTAGCGTTACCAACTATTGAAACGGAAAGGGTAGCTGAAGCATTAGTTGATATCTTCAGTAGGGTAGGGGTGCCAGAGGAAATCCTCACTGATTGTGGTGCCCAATTCACCTCTGACCTCATGGGTGAAATAAGTAGACTGTTATCCATCAAACAGCTAAACACTACCCCATACCATCCGATGTGCAATGGACTGGTAGAGAAGTTTAATGGTACCCTGAAAAGCATGCTGCGAAAGATGTGCGCGGAACGTCCGCAAGACTGGGACCGTTATTTAAACGCTGTTCTGTTCGCGTACCGTGAAGTACCGCAGGAAAGTTTAGGGTTTTCACCCTTCGAACTGTTGTACGGTAGGACAGTTCGAGGCCCGATGCGGATACTACGCGAACTATGGACTGGTGACGTCGCGAACGAGGAAATAAAAACGACTTACCAGTACGTGTTAGATCTAAGAAATAAACTTGAGAGTACATGCCAGATGGCACGTGACGAATTGATTAAATCGGGGCGCAGATATGCCAAGTATTACAACCGCAGAGCGCGAAATAGGAAATTTCTTGTGGGAGATCAGGTGCTATTGCTTCTTCCAACGAGTTCGAATAAGTTATTAGTCCAGTGGAAAGGTCCATATGAAGTTAAAGAAGTAAAAGGTGACATGGACTATAAAATTGACATGGACGGTATTGTAAAAACATTCCATGCGAATATGCTCAAGTTATACATCAAGAGACAGAGCGACAATGTCAATAAGGGGAGTTGAAAATATAGGCGCAGAGTACTTGAGTAGGGCATGATGGGAAATTTGTATGAATTTGCCCAGTAATAAAATCCAGTTTGTAGTATAACCAGTGTAAATGTTGTAAGATATCATCAGTAGTTATTTTTCTTCTATTCTGTGTTAGTTTTAAAAATGTGTACATTTTTATTCTTAGGGGGGAGGTATTGTCACAGAATTAGGCGAAAATTTGAACTGATTTTTGTTGTTCTTGAATTGCAAACGAAACTCACCATTTTCTTGATTTCGTCGTACACGCATTACCTGGGGTGATTAAGTGGCGTGTAACGATTTGCATGTGCCAATTTGTAATTTACATGAAATCCGAAATACTCGTTGTACGTGGTGCACGTTAAGCTCGATGTGATTTATGTTCACCTATAGAGAGTATATAAGGCTAAGGATTTCTCATTATTATTTACGGGAACTAAAATATCTAATCAAAGGATAGATAACCTCGTCTTGCAAATCTCCAGCCAAAGGGGTGAGTGTTAAATTTACATTTCGTTTTATTGTGAATTTTATTCAGATTATCATTTCGTATAATGATGCCTTTATTGCAATGAACGTGGAATATTTGGAATTACTAGTCACTTTTAGACTTTAAATACAATATCGTAATCTACGGCTTAGATTATTTTTGAGACCACTATTATTAGTCTGGTTTTGTTTATTATAGTTGATTCCGGAGATCTAATAACATCGTTGATTCCGTAGATCTGATAACATCTGACAATCATTGATTCCGTCGTTGATAACATCTGATTCCGTCGTTGATACCGTAGAAGTACATCACTGATAGCGCATCTAATAACATCGTTGATACCGTCTCTGATACCGTAGCTGCTAACATAGTTGTTACATTGTTTCTGATACCGTAGCTGCTAATAACATCGTTGATACCGTAGCTGCTAATAACATCGTTGATACCGTAGCTGTTAACACATCTGATACCATCTTTTGATAAACGTCTTTGATATCGTTTGATTTGTTGTGGGACATCTATTGTTTGTTCTGGAACATCTCTGTATAAATATCTGAATGTGCTTGTGCCGTTAATTTGTGCAAACGGAATTGAAGTATCTGTCTGTGTGTCGAACTGTCTGTTCGTCAATATCTGTGTAACGTGTAAATATCCGGAAAGCTAGAAGTCCGAGTGTCGGAGCTGTCTTAGAGTTGTAAAACGTCCGGGTAGACATCTAGGGGAGTGAGGAACCGTTGGTTCGGGTAGATGTTGTATGCTGTCTGAACGTATAACTGTGGTGGATCCGTGTAGGGAAACGTCCGATAATAGTATTGGTCAACCCTCGGTTCTCGGGGAAACTGGGAGACGATTCAACTGTTGCTGAATCGTGCGGTTATACAGGGGAGACACATAGGTGTATTGAAATTGTAATATAATTTAATACATTGTTGTATTTGCATGCTTATGTCAGATCGCAATAATATTTCAAGTGATCACATAGATATCAATAAAAGCTAGCAACTTGATTCAATACAAGTATATGATCGTGCTAGTTATCGCAATCCATCGTGCGATAGATAGTTTGTCGTTTGTGTTTATTTTTTTTTCGTAAATCATTCTTGCATTTATTTAACTTTCGTAAAGGATTCTTGGATCTGTGTATAATCCAAGAGATCCCTTTACATCTGAGATTCCTTTTGTATTGTTATTTAATTTGTTCATGTATTGTGAATGGTTGTGAGTATAATTGTGGGTTGAGTGCATGAGTTATTGTGTTGTTACATCTGTATTTTTTTCATTTATAATTTATTACATAAATTTATATTTTCTTTCACAAATTGTGTTTGTATTGTTCATTTAATCCACCCTCCTCTCGGTAACAATTCTGTTACAACCTGTACTTCACAAAATAAACACCAGGTGTTGACCTCATTTCTGACCTGGCTTCAGAGTTGTAAACAAGCTTTTAAAATGATTGGAAGGTTACAAGGACATTATGGAGCTTTCTATAAATATCTTTCTATTTTAGTTGGGTCATACGGTGGGTACGTGAGTTTTTGAACATAAATTTGTTCTAAGAGATTCTAGAAGATCATGTGACCCCTTTCTTATTTATGTAAAAACAGATATATAAATTATGTTTTGAGAGTGAACTAATGAGTAGAACTTGGGCTTTTAGAATATTAATTTGTGTCTTTTTGAGTCATTTTAAATTACCTTGTATTGGAAATTATTTCAATTTGTTTGGATTCAAGAGGATTTATTTTGTTATTTATCTGGAAAAGAATTGTGCTCATAGAATTTTATTACCAAGAACTGACTTCATCAAGTGACATCGTCTTCCATCTTGGATACTTCTTTGGGATTCGAACTTGGAATTATTTGGAAATTTTATTACCAGGACTTGTGCAATTTCTCTAGTGGATAATATTTTGAATTATTTTTGGATTAATTTTGGAATTGATTCTTAAAACCGTAAGTTTATTTTTCTTTTCTGGAAAATATTTGTGCTCAATAAATTGTTTATTAAGTTCTTACAAGCTTGTTATTCTCACTCTTTCTATGTTACTGTTTATTCAAGCCTAAGCACGTAACAATATCGCTACGATGTCTGCAGTGAGGCAGTTTATAGTGTTGTCTAACACTGGGGCATCATGCAGCAGACATACAGCACCCAGTCACATTATCCTGACACCAGGCTGACCAGTCCTAACACTAACCTCTTAATGCTGAGCACCAAACAAGGCAGTTGTTAGTACCATTTTTGTAAGTCTTTGGTATGACTTGGCCGGGGATCAAACCCATGACCTCCTGCTTCTGCGGCGAATGTTCTATGTTTTACTGATAAGACTTAGGGGCTGACTGATTTTTGCTTCATAACCTATTTCCACACAATAATGTACATTCGTAAGCTTTTAGTTATTTTTATCAGTCTTATGCAGTATGGCTATATTCATTGCCTTTTTTTCACTTGCTCAGCAACCATTTCTATTCTATATAGTTGTGCTTCAAAAACAAGTGAAATTACCTTTAATATATTTTAGAAACTACTTAAATATAAATAAATAAAACATTACTTTAATACAATTCAAAGAAAATATCAATCTTATTAATTTTACTAAAAATTCAATCCTGACAATACCCTCTGATTTATTTGAGCCGAGACCTCTAGGCTCGAAAAGAAAAATCATTTTTATTCATCAAAACAAGATAAAAGGTGAAAGATCAAGAATACAATGATAAAACATTGCGAGACATTTTCGCAAAGTTTAAAGATACAATGTAAACACTGCAAATACATTACAAAATACCAAGTGAAATGCAAACAAAAAAAATACAATGATAAGGTACATTGCAAAATATTGTCAAATTCAAAAGTACAATGAAGAGTATAATACAAAATATTTGATAATATTCCCAAAAACAGAATGGGAAGTGTATTGCACAATACTCAGTCAAAAGAAATACAATAAAAAGTACAATGCAAAATTCGTGATAAAATTCCCCAAAAATACAATGGGAATAAAACTTCACAGCATTGAGAATTTTGATAATATATATATATATATATATATATAATGTCAAGTGCCAAATTTTTCGTCAGTGAAATCCAGTAATTAATTCGTAGGCTAGCTGACAATCAACTGTCTTGGAGTAGAGTTTGAACGGAAAGAATGTTAGTTTGCCTCGGTCAGACTGTTACAATATTTAGAGTAAAAACGGACTGAGTGTTTGACACGCTTAAAATTATGGGATTCCTCACGCAGAGCTGTCAGAAATGATTGAGACAAATGATAAGGTGATATTTCGATCCTAAGTGGCATTTTTGGCATCTTGATAGACGGTTTTCAAACGGTCCGCAAGGATAACATTTATGCCGATTTGTCAAATGTATAGGAAAGAGGGTTGGGTCGAAACCTAGAATTGGGGAATATATTCTCTGAGTCAATGAGTTTTGAATTAGTCTAGGAAGACCTCTGCAAGAGACGGTCAGGATTTATTAGTTCCAACATAGGAGAAGACTCCGGGGGTAATTTTACAGCAGTGCCTTCGTAATAATAAGCTCAGGAAAGTCCGCCGGAAATCAAACGGCAGAAGCACGTCAAAAACACAAGGTATTTAACTCAAATTCACCTTTATCACGATGTAATGTATATGATGTTTTTCTTTGTCATAGATGCATAATGTATCGATACTATGATACAAATAATTCAGTATTACATTGATTTAATAACGTACTTTGATATGTTTCTTTGTTACAGATGCATGATGTGTTCATATTTTTGTATGGATAGTCGGTTTTACAGTGATTTAATAATGTATTTTTGAAGTCTGAATTAGCATTTTTACCTTATATACTTAGGTAGGTAAATGGGTGGTGCAGAAAACCCGCCGTGTACATTTATGATTGGAAAGTGTTACATTAATTTGAATTTATCATATTAGTAAATATGGATTGTGTGTTATGATATATTGCCTCACTTTACGTAATGATTTACGGGAATATATGACTTTCCCGAATTCTGATGTCGATAATTAGCAGTATAGCTCTATTGATCTGAAGACTTGTATAGTATTTGTTAGCCGTATAATTGATAACACTGATAGTGAGATCTGATTTTTCGAACCTGAAAAAACGGACTTACTATCTCAACTCTTAAAGTAACGAGATACTTAAGGCGTTTTACCCTTTTCTTTTACAAGGAAAAATAGTTTGTTTGAAGTAATAGCGAGGAAGTCGGAATTCAGAGACGGAAAACAAGTTGGAAGACAGAGTTGTGTAATCGCGCTTACAACAAAAGGGCAAGCAAGTCAAGACGAACGCAGAAGAGAGAAAAGAGAACCAGTCGTCGAACAAGGTCATTTTGAATCACCCAACAGTCCAATGTTAAATGAACATTCGATTCCATGATGAAATTTACTCTCAGTATTAACGGCTAACTTCATTTATTTTTATTAGTGTTTGGGATTTTTATGAATGTATCCATTATTTTAAAGCTTCAGTTTATGTATTTCTGAACTAAGTGTATTCAGAAAGAAAGAAATTGTAATTCACAGTGTCATTCTTTTCTTAATTGTATTTTTAATTAAATTCATATTTTATCTTTACGGGGGCTCGTGTGTTGTCTTGTTCAGAGTACCATCTCAGATTACTATATCCATTGACCGGGCAAAATTACACCGTAGAGATCATCTTCTAGATAACGATAAATAGTGGGAGGCGGTCTTCAAGTGTTGTTTTCCAAGTTGTGCAATACCTCTGACCAGGCCTTGTGCAATATTGTACTAATAACACTTTGATAACCGGCAGCACCACATTACAATATATATATATATATATATATATATATATATATATATATATATATTAAACACTAAATTCTACAAAACCTACCTCTAAACTAGGCTTATCAGACGATTGTAACACAAAATAATAGCATTCAGTTCTTGTTATCTTTATTTTTTTTCTTTCTGTTTTAGTGTACTTTTCCTTTGTGTCCTTTTTCTTTATTTCTTTTTCTCTTTTATATGTTATTCGTATAACATCAGCAGAACATATTTATGGGTGAATACTTATTATATCGAGAGTTAGGAACTGACAATTTAATGTTGTATTAGCCTTAATAACCATGACGTATGTTCACTTGCAATCAAACTTTGACCTGTGCGTGTATGAATATGTATCCCCTTTGAATTAACCTAAGAACAGTAAGTGAAAATATCATTTAATCGTTTGGTACGGTATGGTCTAGTGCAGCTTTGAAATGTATGTGTTTTATCAACGTTATCTGTGACGTGTGAAAGAGAATGTATTGCCATTATCGTTTCAAATGAATTTGACTCAGAAGCTGGCCGTATATAGACCAATAGCTGCTCATGTCGTGAGAGCTATGCATTACGTGATCTCTGTGTCGAGTAATCGCGCTGACACTTTGACTATTTTATCAGTTATGGCGAATGCGCCAAGACACAGTACCATAAGGTATATACTTTCATACAATGGTATGAAATCGTGAGAGATAAACCTCTAAACATTGTCGAACCCATGCATTAATGAGATTGCTGTATTATACAGCGTATTCGTTTTAAGACGTATTATAACTGTGAAATAATATCATTATGTAACTACATTTGACATCCCTGTAAGAATATTTGATACGTTCAATTAAACAAGTCCGTGTAAACCTGATTTAAATTGTGAATCCACTTATAGGCTGAACTATACAAAAGTGGGAGATTCTGGAGATAACCCAAGTTTCTAATTGTTTTTTTTTTGTTGTTGTTTGTTCTGATACTATGTACTCTGCATTCAGAGTTAAAAAGAACACAATCCTATATTCCACCCATACCTTAAAGAGAAAGATAAGAAGTTGAGAGATTTGCGCGCAAGAGAAGAAAAGAGAAATAGAAGGTATGAGAAGAAGGAATGGAATGGACGATAGGACTATAATTTTCTCTTCCAAATACGAAGGAATGTGTTCTCTTTTTTTCAGAATTTCGTATTGAATTCAATTACGAAATATTCGACTTCGTCGTTTGCGACGTGTGTTTGTGTGTGTTTGCTGTTAAATGCTTGCTTTAATACTTGAGAAACATTCTCAGTTGGCTGCCATGATGGCGTGGATCCATCTGACCACTTAACCAAATAATGCTTTTTCCCAGAAATCCATTTGGATTTCAATAGTTTATCAATTAAGTACTATTCGGTACCATTGCTGGTTGGTGTGTGCTCATTGCTTACTTGATCATGTGATGTTTGAGTCGACTGTGGTTGTGTACTGACTGTGTCCGGTGTCGGAGGTCTATAATCCCTAGGATCTTTATAGTGTTTAAACCTGTTTGCGTGTACAAGTGATTTCATTTCTTTATTGTCTGAACAACGGCGTAATCTGTAGGTGCTATTCGGACCTACTTGGGTGATGTAATATGGGCCTTCCCATCGGGGATAAAGCTTTTTTGATAACCCTACAGGTATATGTGAAATTTGTAAATGTACATAATCTCCAACGCGAAAGGACGGTTCCTTTGCTTTCTGGTCAAACCTCTGTTTTCTTATGTTTTGTGCTTCACGTGTATTTGCTTTAGCTATTTCTTGAACTATTTTCAATCTTTGAATCAATTGATCTATGTACTGTTGTGTTTGTGTTTGTACAGTTTCTTTAGGCGTAAGAGACACATCTAAGGGTAAAGTCATTTCTTTCCCAAATACTATGTAATAAGGTGAGTATCCAGTAGAATTAACTGCTGGACTTATTCGGAATGCCATCATTACGCTGGGTAATATGGACGGCCAATCATTTTGGTGTTTACTACAGTACGCGCGGAGCGCTTGAGTGATGGTACTATTTTGGCGCCCACATACAGAGTTAGTTTGAGGGTGGTATGAACTAGTATGATGTCGTGTTACTTGAAATAATTCACAAAGTGCGAGTACAAGTTGAGACATAAAGTTTCGTCCACGATCACTGACAAGTGTTTGCGGTGCACCATAACGTGTGAATATCTCATTGTACAAAACACTGGCGATTTCTGTTGCTGTTTGAGAACGTAAAGGAAAGGCTTCACACCAATGTGACAAACTATCTGTCACCAATAAGATGTATTGATAACCTTCCTTACTTTTTGGCATGCACAAAATGTCCATATGCCACCTAGAGAATACGTCTTCTGGGGGCAATGGGTGCAATGGAGCTTTTCGTGCGTTTGTGTCCCGTTTAATGAGCTGACATTTAGAGCATGATGTAATGTAGTCATACACATTTTGATACATTTTAGGCCAATAGTATTTCTGTTTGATAGCTTGATATGTTCTTTGAACACCAAAATGACAACCTCCTGCTTTTGAATCGTGATGAGATAGAAGGACATCGAGTCTCAAATTTGTGGGTGAAGCAATTTGTTTTGAGTTGAGCTGGAGAAGTTTTGTGTTTTGTACGAGGTTGGAAAAAATGATGTAAGACACCATTGATTAGTTCATATTGGCTTGCTTCATACGGAATAGCTGTTGCGCGACGAGTGTTTTCTGGTAATATTCCTTGTTCTAAGTAAACATACATGTCTTTAAAATCAGGGCACTCGCGCTGATATTGGGCGAGATCCGGTAATTCTGCAGAAATACTACTAGGCATGTTATCATTAGTGTGTACTGAAAATAGGTTAGGAGTTTCTTCCTTATCGTAAAAGAATGTAGTTTCTGTCATTTTTTCTTGAATGGAGTGTACTGGTGGTTCTAACTGAGTAGCCTGAGTGTCAGTGAGTGCTAGAGATTCCTCTATTTTGCTGTCAGTGTTATCTGTTTGGTCGTAATTTCGACGTGAGAGTGCATCAGCATTTGTGTTTTTATGGCCTGGAGTGTATACGATATCAAAATCGTATTCTTGTAAGCGAAGTGACCAACAAATTAGTCTGTTTGAAGTGTGTTTAACTGTCCTTAGCCATACTAGTGCCTTGTGATCTGTAATGACAGTAAATTTCTGATGTGATAGGTAAACATGATATGTTCGGATACCTTCTAATACTGCTAGACATTCCTGTTCAGTTACTGTCCATTGTTTTTCAGCGTTTGTTAATGCTCGCCCACCATAAGCAATAATATGTTCTTTGTCGTCTGTCCCTATCTGAGACAAGGTATACCCTAGAGCTGTACCACTGGCATCACATGTGGGTCTAAATGGTTTATTAAAATCTGGATAAGCCAAGATAGGAGCTGTGGTCAAAGCTGTCTTAAGAGTTTCAAATGCTTTTTGACACATGTATGTCCAAAGAAATGAACTGTCTTTTGTCAATAATTTATTTAAAGGTGCTGCTATTGTAGAATATCCTTGGACAAATTTTCTGTAATAATTGCACAATCCTAGAAAACTCCTAGCATCTTTCTATGCTTTTGGAACAGGAAACTGTGTAACTGTGTCTATTTTGGACTCATCTACTTTGATTTCTTTTGTTGAGAATTTATGACCAAGATAAATAACTTCAGATGCTGCGAATACACATTTTGATGGTTTGAGTGTCAAGTTTGCTTGACGTAATCGATCAAAAATAAGTTCAAGATGTGCTAAGTGTTCTTCAAATGAATTGGAAAAAATAATAATGTCATCTATGTATGCAAGACATGTTGACCATGGTATACCTCTAAGTACATGACCTAAAAGAATACAATATGTGGCGGGCGCATTTCGGAGTCCATACGGCATTACATTCCATTGGTAAAGACCACGTGATGTTATGAAAGAGCTCTTATGTTTTGTCGCTGGATCCATTTTAATTTGCCAAAATGCTGAGTTTAAATCTAATGTACTGAAAAGACATGGTTTAGTTTGTCCAACTGCATCAATTACATCTTCTAATCTTGGAAGAGGGAATGTCATTGGTTGTGTCACCTGATTAAGTTTCCTATAGTCAATAGCAAAACGATATTCCCCATTTTTCTTTTTGACTAAAACAACTGGAGATGCATAACTCGAAGAACTGGGTCCGATTAGTTGGTGTTCTAATAATTCATCTACCTGTCTATTAATTTCTTTATTGATGTGCGGAGACGCACGATAAGGTTGACAACGAATTGGCATGGAATCACCTGTCTCTATTCGATGAGTAAATACCGTAGTACTTCCTAATGCTTCTAAGTTCAAGGCAAACACATCCCTATGTTTATTCAAAAATAATTGAAGTTCTTGTTTCTGATTTTCTGAAAATCTGAAGAGTGTAAATCAAAATTAATTGGTTCTCGTGGTTTACTAGTTTGTGTGTCCACGATTTCAGGTGTATCAGGTGTGATATTCTTGTCATAAGTTTCCTCACTAACAGTAAATATGGTTTGTGGGTGTAGTACGTCTACATAAACTAGTACGGTATTTGCATGTATGTGTATAGGTTTCGGAGTAGGATTCAAGATCTGAACAAGATTATTTTTCGAAACCGTTACAATTGTTCTAGCTGTCAAAAATGTGGAGTTTGACATATTATGAGATGGTTCTAGTAAAATAGGTGTGCCTTTTCTTATTTGACTGATACTAACAGAAATAGAACAACTTGAGTTTGGTGGAATCGTTGTACTTTGCTTGACACGCGCCAATCCTGACTCAGTACGTATCAGATTGATAATTACCGTATCGTCTAGCAAAGAGAGCGTTTGTGTATCTAGATTCACTACTGCTTTGTATTTAGTCAAAAAGTCTATACCCAAAATAACTGAATGGTGTAAGGCAGGTATAACATAGAATGTATGAGAAAAACTTACACCTCCTATTTTCAAATTAAGTTGGATAATGCCAAAAATTGAATGTTTTTCCCCGCCTGCTGCGATAATATTAGTAATATTTGATGGTTGAATTTGACGTGGATTGAATCCTGCGCGAGAAAGAAAATTTAGGTTGATGGCCGAAATGGACGCGCCTGTGTCAGCTAATGCATTCGTGATTTTGTTTTTAACAAAAAGAAGAACAAGATTTTTGTGAATAGGTGTAACTAATGTGATTTGTGGTTCTCGAGTTTGTTTGTGGCAAGGTTGTGACCTTTGATTTGGCGCGAATTTATATTGTTGTTGTGGGGAAAAGCATACTCGTGCAAAATGACCTGTTTTGTGACACAAGTAACACTTTTTATCGAGTGCTGGACATAATCTTCCGTGTGATTGAAAAAAAATTCCACATCTGAGACAGCATGGCTTATGACTATGTAGTTGTGACTTGTAGCGCGCATCACGAGGAGGTAACTGATATGTATTGTTATCGCGAGATTTATGTACTAAATTGGAGAAATAGTTTGGAAAATTGGCTGTCTGAGAAGACGATGTATAATGATGAGAATTATTGCAATGCAGCCGAAATGGTTTGTTTTTGGCACGTACGAAGGGTTGAGATAATACATGTACATTGTTTTCTGTGTTCTTTTCTGAGCTGATTGCTTTTATTTCATCTTTAAGTTGTTTAAGTTCCTCTAAAATTGTGTTAAGTGTTGACCAATCATCATTCTCAGTTGCGACAAGAGATTTCTCTGCTAGATTTGCGGCTTGTCGTAAATCATCCATATTTGTTGGATTTTTATTCATTACGATTTGTTTAATAGCTGGTTTTAAACCTTGTAATGCAACTGCTAACAATATTTGATCTGAGATAGTTTGGTTATTTGCAATTTGTAAGAGACGATTTAAATAGTCCAAAACTGTTCCAGACGATTCTTGTCGAGTTTGTAAAATTGATAAATCTAAAATAATATCGTCAGTGTGAAACCTAGATGTGAAGGCAGTTACTAGACTTGACCAGTTATTCCTAACGTTATCAGGTAGCGATTCATACCATACTTTAGCATGTTGTTGGAGGTGAAAAGGAAAAGCATTCAAAGTTTTAGCTTCTGATAAATCATAAAAATTTGCCCATTGTAAAAAATGATTCAGCCATTTAACAGGATTTTGTGATTGATCACCTTTAAAAATATCTAATGTGATAAGATACATACCTGTACTTGTGAATCTGGTGTTTCCAGAGAAAAATTGCACTCCTAGGAATAATGTCAATAGTATTGAGTCACATTAACTGAATTAAACGGCTGAACACACAATGTTCTGGCGCTGATAGTAAATGTATACACAGTTAATTTGCCGTGTAAAAGTACTTTTGAGGAATCTTTGAGCTGTTGAAGGTCACTGAAGTGCTGCTGCTGACGTGGTTTTGTGGAGTGAGCTGGTAGTCGTCTGCGTAAGAACTGGTTTTCAATCGTTGCCTACGTAGGATCAAGGAACCATAGTCGAATGGAGTGTGAGTCACTGGAACTGGATAGAGCGTAGATACTGGCATATACATTACTAGGAGTTTGTGAAGACATTCCAGCATGAGCAATGTAGTATGTAGGTAGAATCACGGATCAGTCACGTGAATAGCTGTGTGTCTGTTCCAGGCAAGAAACTGCAAACATTGGCGGTATGAAGTCTGACGATCGTAAATGTGTTGGTGCCAATCTCTCCCATTGATCGTAATTATACGTGTGGCATCTTTATTTAAGATGCTCGTCCACTAATGTCGTTTTTTCCTTAGTCTCTTCTCCATTAATTTTATGAATACACACCTTTAAAAGAAATAATCACTCATAACGGTGTAGATACGGCTACATCTTGGGGACAATGGCTTTGCGAGAGGGTCCAGAGATTTGTAATATTCTCCATCCACTTGTTATGAAAGTTTTCTGTTATGTATGTTGTGATTAGCTTTTCATAACCTTCTTCTCATTTCTTGCTATGATAAGGCATTACTCGTATGTTAAGGAGCGTCAATATCCATGGAGAGAGAGAGAGAGAGAGAGAGAGAGAGAGAGAGAGAGAGAGAGAGAGAGAGAGAGATAGAGAGAGAGAGAGAGAGAGAGAGAATTCAGGCTCTCTTAAACGCGTGCCGCCAGGATGTTAAACAGCTACACTACATCTGAAATGATATTCGCCAGCTACATCTGAAATGATATTCGCCGCCGCGATGATAAACCAGCTACATCTGAAATGATAAGGTGAAGATCTATTTCCTCGTCGATAGGAACTGACCTGACCCTTTAATGCGCGGTCTATTTATACACATCTTGTGTCAGGTTTTAAGGCATCGACGAGAAAATATTTCCGCTCTTTTCAGGTAAGGGTTAGTTTCTCCCGGTCAAAACCGGCTTAATTTGACGTCATCTGACATAAGGTACAACTCAGACTTGTAGTTTATCTATATTCGTTTGGCACTAGTTAGATCCAAATATGATAATTCCTTAAATTTTCTAAACCAGGAACTTGTTAAAATATTAAGCCAGCTGCAATGTCTGTCCATCTTAGATAAGAACCATTTTGTAGGGACGACTGTCCATCATTAGATAAGAACCATTTTGTATTTACGTCAGTACGGAAGTTTGTTCTATGTTTTACTGATAAGACTTAGGGGCTGACTGATTTTTGCTTCATAACCTATTTCCACACAATAATGTACATTCGTAAGCTTTTAGTTATTTCTATCAGTCTTATGCAGTATGGCTATATACATTGCCTTTTTTTCACTTGCTCAGCAACCATTTCTATTCTATATAGTTGTGCTTCAAAACCAAGTGAAATTACCTTTAATATATTTTAGAAACTACTTAAATATAAATAAATAAAACATTACTTTAATACAATTCAAAGAAAATATCAATCTTATTAATTTTACTAAAAATTCAATCCTAACATATAAACGACGGAAAAGCTGAGCGGTTAAAGGTAGAATTTGTAGCTTATTTGTTTATTTTGAACCTATAATAGACACTTGTATATTTATGTAGTTATTGGATAGAGAGAAAAGATGTATTTGGTAATTTAGGAAGAGTTTTTAATTATTTAATTTTTTCTTCTACATATGATGGTTTGTGCATGTAACAGAATTGTTACCGAGAGGATGGTGGATTAAATGAACAACACAAACACAATATGTGAAAGAAAATATAAATTTATGAAATAAATTATTAATGAAAAATAATGATGTATCAACACAATAACTCATGCGTTCAACCCACAATTACACTCACAACCATTCACAATACATGAATAAATGAAATATTAATACAAAATAAAACACAGATACAAAGGAATCTCTTGGACTATACACAGATCCAAGGAACCTTTACAAAAGTTATATTAACGCAAGTATAAATTGCGATAATGAATACAAAACATCAAACTATACTATCGCACGTATGGATTGCGACAACTAGCACGAACATATACATGTATTTAATCAAGTTGCTAGCTTTTATTGAGATTGATGCAATGCCTTGAAATACTATTGTGATTTGAAGTAACTATGTAAATATAACAATGTATTCAATTGTACTACAACTGCAACACACACATGTGTCTCGACCCTGTATAACCGTACGATTCACCAACAGTTGAATCGCCGCCCAGTTTCTCCGAAAAACTAGGGTTGACTCAATACTTTTAGCGGTCACTTGCCCTTCACGGATCCACCACAGTTATACGTACAGACAGCATACAGCATCTACTAGAACCAACGTTCTCAAATACCTAGATGCCACCCCGGATGTTTACAACTCTAGACAGCTCCGACACTCGGACTTCTAGATTTCCGGATATTTACACGTCACGACAGATGTAGACGGACAGACAATCCGACAAACAGAGATGCTCCGCTACAATATCAGCTACAATTTCAGCTACGATATCAGAGATGTTATCAGAGATGTTCCGCAACAAATCATCTACAATTTCAGCTACGATCTCAAAGACGTTATCAGAGATGTTATCAGAGATGTTCCGCAACAAATCATCTACAATTTCAGCTACGATCTCAAAGACGTTATCAACGATGTTATCAGAGATGTTCCGCTACAATATCAGCTACGATATCAGAGACGTTATCAGAGATGTTCCGCAACAAATCATCTACAATTTCAGCTACGATCTCAAAGACGTTATCAGAGATGTTATCAGCTACAATAAAGAAACCAGACTAATAATAGCTGTCTCAAAAAATAATCTAAACCTTAGAATACGCTATTGCATTTAAAGTCTAATAGTGACTAGTAATTCCAAATATTCCACGTTTAAAATCTGAATTGTAATAAAGGCATCATTATATGAAATGATAAACTGAATAAAATTCACAATGAAACGAAATATAAATTTAACACTCACCCCTTTGGCTGGAGATTGAATGACGAGCTATCTTTCCTGTGATAAGATACTTTTGGTCCCGTAATATTTATCAGTAATATTCTGCCTTATATACCCTCAAATAGGTGAGCAGAAATCACGGCAAAATTACCGTGCACCCCGTGAATCTAATGTTCCGGACTTCATGTAATTCAAAGTCAGGCACATGCAAATCGTTACACGCCGCTTACCTTGGAGAAAACCACTTATTCACCCCAGGTAACGCATGTACGACGAAACAAAAAAAATGGTGAAATTAGTTTATAATTCAATTAGAAAATAAATTAAATTTTCGCCTAATTCTGTGACAGTGCAAACACCAACACTGTAAATCTTAGGCATATCTTAAAATGTGTAAATGTTCCCCACACGGCACACGTTACTCAAGTAACTAGAACAATGGCGGTTGTTTTCACCTCGGCGGTCGTAACCATGCACTGAAAATGCCCGGATGTGAGAAAGTGCCCGGATTCCCGACCCAATCTATACCGTGTATCACAGTTCCATGGCAGAAGTTTGCACAACGCTAGAAACAAGTCTCGTTTCTGGCGATGGCACGCACAAAACAGACCGCAAGGAGATCCACTGGATTATAACTTTTGGGATTTACGATTCCAATACAGGTATACCAGCGAGTAGTAGTGGGCAATACTCACCAAGTGTTCCAGTATACAATACATGTATACTACTGTTTTGTATATTTTTTCAATTAGCCTACCATTTACTTGTTTTTTGTATTTATCTTTCTATTTTCAGCACACTATTATTTAATTCTTTAATTTTGCACTTTTTTCAACTTTTTATTATAATGTTTGCCTTTCTGTAAGTTTGTAAGACCTCCCATAGGACGGACTAGACAAAATTACGGACAAAATGTAGCGAACTCGCTTCAAGATTTCTGATTTCTTCAACATGTGTGTTGAAGGGGATCTAGGTAACCAGAGGCTGGTTATACACCACAGAGAGGGCTGTCAGACCCTAGACTTTGGTGGTGTAGAAAAACAACCAGGACAAACAGAGGTTCTAATATCCATGTGAGTATTGGGTATAAATCTAGATGAGATATAATGTCTGCAATATGGAGGGCGCAATAAATACACCCTATACCCAAAACAGTATAAACAGCTTCTCAAACAAACGGAACTTCAAATACAAGGCCATAGAGTCAAAATCTTTGACGCTGAACCAATCACAAGGGAAATAGAGCCGAAAAACATTGACGTGTTCATCTCTGGACTTCCCCTTGAAGTCAGCACTACAGTCATAATAGAGAAACTCATGTGTGTACATAAGATCAAGATTGCTAGGGGAAAAAAGGAAAACTGTTATGGCTTAGAGAAAATACACAACGGAGAAAGGATATTGCAGGTTCCAATAGCAGAAGCAAAAAAGATACCTGCTTATTTCTACATCATGGGATTTATGCTCAGGTCATGGTACAGGGGATGTGACCTCGATAGACCATGCCCACGTTGCCGCATAATGGGCCATGGCCCAAAGGATTGCAATCTGGTAAAAAATACCAATGACCAGAATGCTAACTCATAAGCAGCAAACGTCAAAGGGACAAGCCAACAATAAGATATACTACCTGAAGAAAATGGGAATGAACAGCAAATAGAAAAACTGTGGAAACTGTGGCGACGGAAGAAGATGGCTTTCAGACGCCAAGAAAAACAACTAGAAAAATCAGTCCGCAAACACCACTGAAAACACAGAACAAATATGAAATTCTCCCTATAGAAGAAGAAGAAGAAGAAGAAGAACTGCAGGAATCAATATATGATACAATAAACGAGACGGATCTGAGCGGGCTACAACCCCTCACATCAAAACCAATACTAATGGCAAGGAAAAGGAAGTGCAAAACGTTATCAGGCTCTTCCTCTAGTGATGACACAGATCTCCTTGCCATTGCAGAAATACTGCAGGCAAAACTAGAAGTCAGACAAAAGAGAAAAACGAGAGAGAAAGAAAAAAGAGAACAAAGAACCGAGCCTATCAGAGAGCTCAAATGACGACCAGATAACTACAATGCAAATACAACAAAGATATGGAGGAAACCAAAGAGAAATCACAACTAAAACCGGCAAACGATAATGAACAGATTACGGACAATAGGGACACGACAGATAGGGAATGGACAGACGAGAGGCCAATGCCCCAAACTCAATTAACTTTAACTATTAATGTATAACTTCTAATTTAATATTTCAAATTTAATACTTTTATGTGAGCCTGGTCTTATTTCGGGATGAAATGACAACACTCGCTTGTTAGTTATGGGATTTATCACAGATGAAATAATACGAGGTAAACCTAAAACAATACAAAGCATATACTTAATATACAAGACAATTACAATACAGTATATAACCGACATCAATACAATACACAATATACAACCCACGCGCTAACATTTATAATTTTATCACAAACAATACAAATAATATCTTACCAGACTCGAAGAGTATAATTATTTCTAATTATATTCAATCTCTTGTCTTTCTTTCTTTTTTGGGGGGCACCAGACAGATGCCCCCCCCCCCCCTAAAAAAAGTTAAAAGTTTTTATGTATGTTTGTGCACCCCCAGGTATGTTGTTTGTTTCTTTTTTATTTTATTTAATTTCCCATTTAATTTTTCCCCATCGGGGTTATATATTGATTTGGGGTATTTACAAATCCCTAGTGTTATTTCTGTAGATCATTACTAGGTGGGAATTGATCTACCCACGCTAGTAGTCTACTTATTTATATATTTGACCATGGCTACTGGTCTCCTATTTCCTTGTGTTTGCTATTTGTGTTGTTGCTATTTGTCTGTTTGCTATATAAGGTATATACCTTGTATTTGTGTAAAGGAAAGCCATTTTGTTCAGATTTGTACCAGTTGTCTTACTGTATATCTTTTTATAAATTAAAGACATATTTTTTGAGTATTTTTTATTTTTCTTTTTAAATTAAATTTGGAATTTTGTATAAATTGAAGTGCATATTATTTAGATATTTAGTATTCTTCAATTTATCTAGTAATATTTATTTTTCTAGGTCCGTCCGCCTTGAGAGAGGATCTGTACAAATTTATTTGGCTGTACAGTTCCTGTTTCAATTTGTCCGGCCTTTATTTTTTTAATATAGTTAAGAGTTAAGGAGTTGTCCAAAATTGTTTAGTTTCCCTTAAACGGGAGCCATGTCTATTTCATATAGACATGGTAGGTAAAGTATGGATATAGGATCCAGAGAAAAGATAAGACAAGAGTGTGCATTGAACCTAATATAAATAAAATTAAATTTAAATATTTGGGTATTTTTTCCAAACTCTTCCACAGGCCTGTTCACTTCGCGTAGCGCCGTGTGATATAGCCCCATGGCGTCCTCATATGTACTTTTCCCCTCACAAGCATTTTATAATTAAACTAAAGTAGTTAACGTAGGAAGTATTCATAATAAAACTTTTTTTTTTTTGAAGTAAGAGTAAGTTGATTTAATTTTAATTTAACTTTAAAAATTTCTCCCTAACCTTCATTATTGATCCACATCTTATAAGCGTCTTCGTTATAAAGTCCGTTATTACTCTAACCAATTGTTTGTTAAAGTTTCCATCCAGGAAGAGTAATTGACGTTTGTCATATTTGTCTACCTTCATTATTTCAGTTATTAGTTTGATCCTTTCTTCCTTTGTTTCGTCGCATTGCGTAATTGTGTGGTATTTTGTATAAGGGGCATTTTTGCATAGAGGGCAACAAACAGGGGTCCGTATTAATCTTCGTCTAATTGCCACTTCGCCTGTTAGCCAGGCGTTGTGGACGTACGTGTATATGATACTTTGTACCTTAAACGAGTTAATTTCGGACCAATGCCTCCAAACTCTGTCCCACTTAACATGTGGATTTTTCATTTGTACCTTTGTTTTATTCTTATTGGAATCTATTTCTAAAAGCCAGTCATATGTTTTGTCTTTGTTTAGTGCCCATAATTCTTTGTTGTCCCTATATCTATATAAAATTTCTTTGATCCACCTATATGAGTGTGGTGTGTCTATTTTCTTAACTAGTTTGTTGATCGTGTATATGTCTTGTTTGTTTCGCATTCCGAATCCTAGCCAAAAAATGTATAATGCCTCCCATAGTGTCTGTGGTGTGTTACTTAATCCTTTTAGCCTATTTAATATATTTTTACATTTTATTAAGGGGGGATTAGGTAAGGCTAAGCCCCCCCCCCCCCCCCTTGAGTTTAGTTCTATATAATGTTGCCTTGTTTATGTAGTGTTTTTATAATTCCATATGTAGTCTACTATATCATTATCTGACTGACAATTTGTTTTAAGTGATTCGTCCCGAGGGCTCTTATCACTGTTTTATCCGTCAAAGGACGGTTATTTAATTTATCCTGAGGGTGGGAATAGAGCCACCACCCTGCAGGCGTTTAGGTGTTCAGGGAACACTATTTAATTTGGCCGTCACATCTGAGTAACTATTAAGCTACTGCTGTGTGATTGTAGGGCCTTATTTATATGAGTGGGAATAGTTCCAGCACACACTCATATTTAGCCATCCGATGTTATTGGTTGATTATGGACGTGCTAAGCACGTGTAGTTACTGCAGCAGGCGTTGGTGGTAGCGGCGAGGCGAAGGGCCAGGCAAGGTCGGCTTCTGTTCCTAACCCCTAATTGTATACCCTGTGCTGTTTTTTGAGGTACAACTTTGTAATACAGTGTTTTTTTTTGTGGTGTTTTTTTGTAGGTGGTACTCTGTGTGTTTTTATTGTGTTGCTGTTTCGTTATTGTATTTGTGCAACTTTGTGTTGCTGGGCTTGATGACCTTGGGTTACCTTATATTCACTATTTGGGGCCCTATTCGTGCCATATTTTCTGTGTTTTTAGTTATATTTGCAGCCTTGTGCCGCTGGACCTGATAGTCTTGGTATTGGACTACCTTATATGATCTAATGTTTGGGTCCTATGGTAATTACTGTCTGGTTTTTATTTTGGTTTTGCGACCTTGTGTCGCTGGGCCTGATAGTCTTTGGGTTTTTTAGACTACCTTATAGATATTAATTTGGGGTCCTGTCTTATTTCCCTATCTATTTTGTGTGTACCGGTCTCGGTGCACTGGTTTGTTTTATTTAATTTATCCTAGATTTTAGATAATGTATGATTTTACACTGTATACTTGGTTGTATTTCTAGAGAAATAGTTTCAGGAGAAAGGAGGAAGCAGAGGAAGTGGAGAGGAGAGTGTTAGTCCTATATCCTTTGGTTTTGGGTTGCTGTCCTTACTGTCTACTGTACATTTGTTTGGTGACACCCTGCTAATAGTTTTTTAGATGGTATTTATGTTGTTTCTATTTATGACCTTATTTTGGTATATTTTCCCCGTTGATGAGCCCCGGTGAGTGCGGCTTTTTTAATATAATAAGTTTTTACTCTATTTTAGGTCAGGTATGTGGTTTGGTGACTAAGTGATATCAAATGGGTCCTTGCCGCAAATAGCTGGGGCCGTTAAGCGACACGTCAAGGATATCCACTGTTACATCCAGAACCGCACCACGGTCTGGACCGTGAGGCTTGGTGACCAAGTGACAACAAATGGACCTTTGCCGCAAATAGCTGGGGCCGTTAAGCGACACGTCAAAGGTATCCATTGTTATACCCAGAAACCGTACCAGGGTCTTGACCGTTGCTTAGCTTTCCTGCCCTTAGAGATTTAATTATGATTTATATATCTTTGGGCCTACATTACCTGGTCCATCCGGGTTATTTAAGTTGTTTTAAGGTGTTAATTGAGATGTTTCCTATTTTTCCTATGTTGTTGAGAAATTCTATCATATTTGTTTTATGACACCCTGCTACTATTTTTTAATTGATATTTATGTTGTTTTTATTTATGATCTTATTTTGGTGTTTGCTTATTTTCCCCGTTGATGAGCCCCGGTGAGTGCGGCTTTTTTATATATATCTTACACAACCGGGTTTTTTAGTCAGGGTGAGTGAAAATTCGCTTTTGCGCAAGGTTTTTTTATGACCTCCTATTTTCACCCCCCTTCCTCTTTACCCGGGGGTGCTTGAGGGTATATTTTGGACTTACACTGCCTGGTCCATCCGGGTTATTTAGGTTGTTTAAGGTATTTATTTAGATGTTTCCTATTTTTCCTATGTTTTTAAGGAATTCTAGCATATTTTTGTATGTTCCTAATATGTTTGTGTTGGTTTTTTGTATAATTTCTGGGTATGTATAAGGGGCTTTCATATCTTGCTGTTTGATCTGAAATGGTCCCTTTCTTTTTTGGTTTTAATACAATTGTTGAAGATATGGTGGAGATCTTCAGGGGTGTTACAATTGTAGCAGTTAATATTATGAGGAAAGGGTCCTATGTATTTTCCGTGGCTGTTTGCCAGCGTGGTTTTTCCTAGAATTATCCTATTTAAGGTTGTTTGTTCGATTGGTGAGCCCTTGGGCGGTTTTCTATTTCTGTTTACTTCCTTAACAGTAGTGTATAACACTCTCCCTAGTGTACTTGTATCCCAATCATTTTGCCATATTTTGTCTATTTGGGTATTGATTAGACTGTACAGTTCAGATGTACTATATTGTAGTGGCTCGAAATTTGGTTCACTTAGTTTTTCTTTAGCTAGTTTGTCAGCCATTTCGTTGCCTTTAATTTCTATGTGTGATGGTATCCACATGAATTCTACTATGATATTTTCGTTATTTAGTTGTTTTAGTTTGGCATTTATTTGATTGAGAAAATCTTCCCTACATTTGGTGGTGTTTGTCTGGATTGAAGAGAGGACACTTAGCTAGTCACTAATAATCACTGTCTTATTGGGTTTGTATTCTTCAATCCATTTTAATGATTTAAGGATGGCCCAGAATTCAGCTGTATAAATAGAACAGTAGTCTGGGAGACGTCTGCCTATTTGAACTTTATGCTCTGGTATGACCATTGCTGCAGCTGTTTTGTAAGGATTAGTAATTTTGGAGCCATCCATGTATATTTTAGTGTATTGGTGGTACTGAGTGTTGATAATTTCTAAGGCTTCTATTTTGAGGTTGTTTTCTTGATTTTGTTTATTGCCTTTTTGAGTTAGGGAGGTGTTGACTTTGGTTTATACGTTATTCCAAGGTTCATGTTCGTACACTACACTATGTTCTAATGGGAATAGTTCTACTGGTAATATTGTTTTTAATTGATGTACTTGCTTTCCCATGGGTAATTTCAATTTTAGATTTTTTCGAAATGGGATGTTGGATTTATTTATGGCCAGGAGTGTGGGGTGCGTTTTGGGGTGAGTGGACAGCCGCGCTGCATATTTTAACATGAGTTCTTGCCGTCTCAGATTTAAGGGCAATTCCCCCGTTATTACATGCAGTTCGGCTGTCGATGTTGTATTTAGAGCTCCGGTGCTCTTTACTAGGGCTATTCGTTGTATTTTATCTAGTTTTTTAAGAGATGTTTTTGTAGCTGAGGAGTATACTTGACAGCCATAATCTAGTTTTGATCATATTAAGGCCCTATATAATTTTATTATGGTTTCCTGATTAGCACCCCACTGTGTACCTCTAAGGCTATTAATTAAGTTTAAGTCCTGGTTACATCTTTTTACTAGGTCCTCAATGTGATATGCCCATGTTAGGTGTTGGTCATAATACATACCCAGAAATTTAACTACTTTGACAAATTTTATTTCCCTATCCTGTATTGTTAATTTTGGATATTGGATGTTTTTTCTATATGGGGTGAACAGTACAGCTACCGTTTTTTTGGTGCGATAGTTTAAACCCCCATTTGTTGGCCCATTTTCCAATATTGTTTAGACTGGTTTGAATTTCAGAGATGTTTTTGTGGTTGGAGGGGTTTCCTGGTTTCCATAGGCCACCGTCATCCGAAAATTGAGATATTTCCACTTTGGTAGTTGCCAAATTTTTATCAAGGTCATTTATCATGATGTTGAAAAGAGTGGAGCTGAGTACACTTCCTTGTGGAGTTCCGTTTTCAAGGGAGTGTTTCTCAGAGTAAGTTGCCCCTACCCTAGTTGTTATTGTGCGGTTTGTTCAGAAGTCTTTGATAAAGTTAAACATTCGCCCAGTAATGCCATAATCATTTAATTTGGCTATAAGGCCTTTGGTCCATACTAGGTATATCATTATCTGACTGACTTGGGAATTTTATAGCTGCAACCGTCCACTAGAGACATATGTGCAGCTTATATATCATTATCTGACTGACTGACTTGGGAATTTTATAGTTGCAACCGTCTACTAGAGACATATGTGCAGCTTTTATAGACACCATATCGGTGTCCATTTAGTTCCTTTAGGGAGGGAAAGAGCACTCCCTCCCCTTAGGGTTCAAGAGCTTAATTGCACCATATTTTAGTCATTGATAGGCGTTCCCCTGAATTACCAAAAAGTAACTATCAAGGGAAATGATAGCCTGTAAAGTGGGTAGGAATGGCACTACACACACCCACCCCTACTCTAGATACCAATCAGAGCAAAGCAGCAGCAATGGTAGCGAAGGAAAAAGTTGTCCCGCTTCGCTAGTAATGTACATGCCCGGAAGAGGAAAAGATTTCAATTTAATCCAGTTTTTCTAGTGGAGGCCCTATACCAATTATGTGTAAGCCACCTGTGTAATTGCGTCAAGCTATACGAGTTACGAATTTCCTATCACTTATCGCTATGCCCTAACGTAAGTACTTAGTATACTATATAATCGCCACCATCCTATCGGTAAAAGTTCCTTTGAGGAATTTTTACCCTAAGAAAAAACAAAATACCTACACGAATGTGTCAAAGTGACTATGTAAGTTTGTTCTTGGTAGGTTATTTAAGTTTTAAATTTTGATTGGGTGTGGTCCAAAAAAGTCATATTGGAGGTTGGTGTTTGGTCAGCCAAATGGAATTCTCTGTTACCAATCGAGTTTGAGAATTCACTATAGAAAATAAACATTTAACAAGACAAGGACATAGAGATTTTAGAGAGAGAAGGGAAATGAGTCAACACCAGCTTCCCAGAGAGACTGATAGGATTAGACACAGAGGTACACCTGACTATACATGTGCGTACACCAATCCAGGCGATTTCTAAATAGAAAAGGCCTGTTTCCCTACTGTTTCACTAGCCTTCCCCTATTCCCAAGAATCACAGAAGGGAGGAAAAGTAACATTACAAGACAAGTACAACGATAACATTTAACAATTATATTAAAGACATAAGTATAAATTGAATAAAGCAATTAATTATTAAGAATAAGTAACAAGAACAAAACAAACAAGAATAATGAATAAGAATTGAAAAAACGAACAGAACAAGAACAAGAACAAGAAATAACCAAAATTAGAACTATTATTATAACACAATATTTAAAGAACTAGAATTATAACATAAAAACATTAAATAGCCCTGAGAAGGGCTGTTTAAGAATCCTGAGAAGCTGTAGTCTGATCCTCCACGTTTCCATTGTCATCATAGATAGCGCCATGAATTCCATTGATATTCTTAAAGCTGTCCACATTTTCTATAGTTCCAGATTTTTCCTTAAAGCTATCCACATTTTCTAGTGCCAGTTTTTATTATACATTTTGGAATATCAAGTGCCAATGACTTGGTTCTAACAGTTAAGGAAAGTGGAAAGTGGTGTTAATTGTTTCAATCACAGACTACATTTTTATATTAACATTCTAGCGGCAATCCCTGTCAGTTCTATATTCCTAGATGGGTGTAAACTCGCTATCAGCGTATAAATTCATTATGAACTCAATATCGACATCCATCTATTTTACAGTTCCAACAGAGTTACAGGCTATGTTAATGATTGTAAAATCCTGTCCCATGAGTATATTATAGCGGTGATCTCTGCAGAACACAATATTGAGTGAGTGTAAACTCGTAGTAAACGTATAAGTCCATTTTGAACTCACTATCGACACCCACTCACATCATGTCTCATTCAGAGCCACAGGCCAGCTTAAAATCCCTTGCAGTTTAGTACTAATTTTATAACATAGGTCTATAATCTATATATTTTTGATAAGTTTTAATGCATTGCTATTATTTGTAAAATAATTTATCAACTTTGCTATAATGGGGAAATAGTGATATTAATTTTTTAATGGTTATAAATCCTGTCCCATGAGTATATTATAGCGGTGATCTCTGCAGAACACAATATTGAATGAGTGTAAACTCGTAGAAAACGTACAAGTCCATTATGAACTCAGTATCGACACCCACTCACATCATGCTTCATTCAGAGTCACAGGCCAGCTTATAATTCCTTAAATTTAGTACTAGTTTTATAGCATGGATTTATGTTCTATTTATTTTGTTGTTAAGTTTTTAATTTATTGCTATTTTCATAAGATAATTTATAAATTTTGCTATTATATTGATATATGGTAATGTTTGTATAAAGAGTCAGTATTATATTTTGTGCATTAAGTTAGAGTTTATAATAAAATCCATGATATATGTAGTAGCTAATTGTATATTTGGTTGTTTTAAATTAAGTAGTTTTGGATATAACTTTATTGTTTTGTTTATTTTTAACTTATTTTTAAGGATATTTCTATTTATTGTGTTATTAGAACATTTATTAAAAATGTGATCCATATATCATTATCAATTGTTTCTAGTGTTTTATATTCTCTAAGCTTTTCTAGTTGTATGGAGTAGCTCTCCTTATCCCTTAATGGTGTTGCGTCGTTATTTATTAATCTTTTTAGTGCGAACTAATGTATTTTTTTAATCCGTTTACGTTTAGTTGAGTGATATATGGCTATTTGTTTAACTTTTGCTTTAAACTTATCCCAATCTGTAGCAATATCTGATATCTTTTTTCCCTCTTCATTTGTGAGTATTTTAGGGATTTCCATTTTTATTTCATTTATTAATTGCTCATCATCCAATATCGAGTTATTTAACCTCCATTCTCCAGAACCCCATCTGCTATTTTTTATCACTATTTCCAAAGTTATTTGTTTGTGATCCGAAATTTTGTAATCTAATATTTCTGCTTTTCAGTTACATAAAATTTATCTATTCTACTTGATATTTTTTATTCCTATTGTTACATAATCATGTGTATATTCCGTTCTTAATAAGTTCAGTTTTCTATACACATCTGTTAATTTATTTTGTTTTATAAATCTGCCCATAATGTCAGATGATGATAGATCATTGGTTGTAAGTTTATCGGTGCGATCTATATTATCTCCCACCCAATTAAAGCCCCCCCCCCCCATTATCAGGTGTTCTGCTGTGAAGCTTTTTAAATATTTATTTAGATTTCTTATGAAGTCATAGTGTCTTTCTCTTTGTGCAGGGGCATATATGTTTAAAATGTGCAATTTATTTAGTTTTATGTGGTTTACCCTTCCCTTTAGACTATTATCTTCTGTTATTAATTCCCAATTTTGTCTAGTTCTGTTTCTAATTATCATTGCCACTCCCGCCCTAATATCATTTTGTTGTGCTTCGCTGGTTACAACTATTGCGTTCATAGTGGATTCAATTTCTGATATTGTGTTTGTAAGCATGTTGTGTGTTTCTTGAATTAGTATCATGTCCTGCTTTAATTTTATGAGTTGTGTAATTTTATCCTTATCTATTCCATTAGTGTTTATTGATGCAATATGGAAGTTTAATTCTTCCATTTTTGGTTATCCAGGTGGCTTTGTATTATTAGATAATTGTTTCTAGTGATGATTATTATTATTAGTAGTATCTATTTCTATGGAGTTAAATTGTTGCATTGTGGGGCATTGGCCCCTCGTCAGTCTCTATAATGTCATAGGTTTCTTGTAGGTTTGTTCCCTTCACTAGTTCGTTTGTTGTGTCGTTTGTTTTGTCTATTATTTCCGTTGTGTCGATTATTAGTGATCTTTGGTACAGAGGGCTGAGGTCCAAATCCGGATCATATTCTTCCGAAGTTGATGCAGATAGGGATTTTTCCTCTTCCACTTTTCTTCTTCTTTCTCTCCGCATTGTTTTTGTGGAGAGTTTTAGTCTGGGAAGTGGCCTCTCTGTTATGGTTATTGGCTCGCTGGACGATGAACTAGATAGGGTATGGTTCTTTCGCTTCCTGAGTGGTGGCACTGGTGTGGAGGCCTTGTGTACGGCGTTTGTATTGTCCACACTAATTTCGAGAGGCTCAACACCTTCTATTTCTATCATTTCCTCCTAGTCTTCCTCTATCGAAAGGCATTCAAATCTGTTGCCCATTTTGAGTGGGGCTGTGGGTAATTCCCTCCTTGTTTATTTTTTTTTTTGGTGTTCTAAAGTTTTCGTCTTGAGGCAGCAGAGTTTCTTGCCTCTCTTTTTGAGGTTCAATCTGTTCTCTCTGTGTCTCGGTGTTTCCACAATGTTCTGTTCATGTTGTTGTTCTTGGCTTTGTTGCTCTGTATTCGTTGCTAACTTCGCAGCATACGAGTTTGGGTCACGTTGTCTCTTGGGAGCTGTGCAATGCTTTGGCCCGTGTCCCATCACTTTGCATCGAGGGCATGGGCGATCTTTGTCACAGCCTCTGTACCATGACCTGCACAGAAAGCCTAGGATGTAGAAGTACGGTGGGACTATTTTGGCTTGTTCCGCTGGAACTCTTATTATTCTCTCGCCACTTTTGACGTCCTTATGTCCCCAGCAGGCAGATGGCATGTTTTCACCCACATGTACTCTGTACTGGGCCATTAGTTTGTCTGATACTGTTTCTGTTGAGACTTCGTGCGGCAGTCCGGAGATAATCAGGTCAATAGCCTTTGGCTCAATATCTCGGATTATTGGCTCTGTGTCGGTTATTTGTACTCTCTGGCCGCAAATCTGCATTTCTTTTTGCGACAACATGGGTCTTTGACTCTTCGGGTACAGTATATATTTATTGCGGCCGCCGTATTGGAGGGCGTCTATATCCGCGATCTTGACGCCTAGAATTTCCATCTCGGTTAAAACTTCTGTTTGGCGTGGGAAGGTTGTGCTGTTTCCAAAATCCAGCGTTTGGCTGCCTTCCCTGTGGTAAATTACAAGTTTTTTTGTTGCCCAGTTCTCCTTCTACGACTGTGTTGAAGAAGTCACTAATTTTGTATCGATTGGGATCGATTTTGAGACTCTCTGCCATTTCCGTCAGTTATTTTCCTGTCAGTTATGTGGAGAAATTTATGCAGTTGATATAATAAAACAAGATAAGAAAGGTGCAGCTAAATGAACTAAATAAATGGGTGCAGAAAAAACAAAGATAAGCAAAATTATAATCAAAAAGCAAATTAAGAATAATCAAAATGTGAGAATTTTCAGCTCAGTGGCTTGCTTAAAGCAAAGTACTGGCGGTACTCAAAGCTGTATGAGCACAGCTCGTAACTGAATATTGACTAGTTTACCTTGTACCGCTGATGTTAGTATGAAAGTGTAATCCAATGGTTATTAATCCAGATATTATGAATAAACACTAAACTCCGGTGGATTTACGCGCTGTCTGCTTGGTCCTTGCCATTTTTTGTGATTGTGATAGACACTATCTCGATCTTTTTCGTCCTGTATTTATTTACTGTATTTATTATATTCTGTGCCGAAATAAACTATTTATTATCCCTCTCCCACGCAAGTGAAAGACAAGTGCTTTAACTATTCACTAATAATTCTGCTTAGATGTTGTCTGTTCACGAACCAGAGTAAGAATGCCAGAAGATCTTGTTAGTGTGGCGGTGAGTCGATGTTAATACTCGTGAAGCCCGGGAATCATGCATCGCGATCAATCACTCACTCGCTCACTCACTCATGACGAACACGCCCATAGGCATACGACACAAGTCCTGGGTCACATTTATATCATTAATTTAAATATAGTAATTTAAGCCACCTGGAAAACCAAAAATGGAGGAACTAAACCTCCTTATCACCTCAATTAACACTAATGGAATAGATAAGGACAAAATCGCACAACTGATAAAATTAAAACAATATGACATTATAATAATTCAGGAGACTCACAACAAACTTTCGAAAACAATGATAGCTGAAATCGAAGCGAAGATCGATGCGATAGTTGTCACAAATGATAGTAAATACAACGACACTAAAGCGGATGTAGCTACAATAATAAGCAATATAATCGGGATCAGACGAGACGCCGAAACAACTTGAAATTTTGGCGACTCTTAAAGCGATGGGAGTAAATATGAAGCAAATTGTATGTTTACAAAACGCTGGCCCGAAACGCTTTATGCTATATCCCAGGGACAAGGAGACCCCAGTTTTGAATGTAGACGAATTTCGAGTAAATAATATCACCATGCACGTTCACGCAGCTCCACCAATAGAGAGGGAGTTGGGCCCAAAAATGGTAGATGTTCATTTTCACGGGCTTCCATTTTACATTGACACCCAGGAAATTGAGGGGAAGATTAAGGATAGGTTTGGGGTTCAGGCAAAAGGGACGAAATACGCTGATTTCTGGGGGTATGAGGGTGTTACCTCAGCTGTTAGAATCATAAAGGTTGATGAGGGTCAAGAGAAAAAGATCCCCCCATACTTTTATGTGTTAGGCTTTAAATTAAGGGTCTGGTACAGAAACTGCGAGCGAGATCGCAAATGCTCCAAATGCGGAAAAATTGGACATGGTCCATGGGAGTGTAGTGTAGTTACTCCAGGAATATTGATTGCAACTGCAACTTTGCAGGATGTTCCTAATGGAAATAAACCAAATACATGGGCAACAATAGCTAAGCCGGCCAAACCCACTCAAATTCAGTTTCCCGCGTTTACGCATTCAAACCCCTTTACACTGTTACCACAAGAAGGGGGTGAAGGGTTCTCTCCTAAGGGAAAAGGGCCCAGACCCAGACGAGTTATACCTGCATCCACATCAACTCCAATCAAAACTCATGGAAAAAAATGTCAACCCAAGCTTAAGAAGAGAAAGGCGGAAATCGTCTCATCCTCAGATGAAGATATTCCATTACCCAATGAGAAATATGAGAAGGAGCTTCCTTCTCCTTCTCTTGAGAGCTTGACAGTAGAATCCAATAAGTGTGACAATTCAAATATAGTTTGTTCTGAAGAGTCTGTATTGGATGGAAATGTGGCCTCCAATGCAGAAATGGACACTTTGAACACAACTATTGATAATGATTCTGACTCTAGCAAGGAAAAGTATACATTGTATACGTCAAATATAACCAGTGATTTTGAGATACCAGTTAGTGAATTGGAACATACAGTGGAGAATATAGATCCAGGCTCCCCTCAAACTGGGGAAGAGATCACTACTACTCATTAACACTAGACCAATAAAATATATCCATTTAGAAATTAGCGGCCGCCTGGAGATAGACTTAAAATGGAAGAACAAAACTTCCTTTTAAAGTCCATAAATATTAATGGTCTTAACCAAGACAAAGTTAATAAGTTACTTAAAATAGGAGACTTTGACTTACTTTTTCTACAAGAGACACATAACGGACTAACTGATGAATTTAAAGAACAACTTGAACGGAAACTGGACTGTATTGTGTTAAAAAATGATCATGATGGGAGAGATATAAGGGGAGGGGTAGCTGTTTTGGTAAAAAATAGAGTAGGAATTAAATGGGAAAGGATAGAGGAGGGTATTTTTTTTAAAGGGAGAGTGATTCATTTAAAAATAGAGAAGTGTAATTTTATTAATATATATATGCCAGTATGTAATATGAAAAATGCTTTTGCAATACGCTTAAAAGAATACTTAAATAACTATATTGGGGAAAATTTGATTATTGGAGGGGATTTTAATTGGGTTGAAGACGAGATAGACAGAACGACAATGAAATTAGTGACAGGTGACTTAATGATTAAGACCACGATGAGACTTATTATGGATTCATTAGATTTGGTTGACATATATCGACAGTTAAATTTACTGAGGGTTGGTTTTACTTTTCTAAGAGGGGATACAGCAAGTAGGATAGATAAATTTTGGGGCACAATTTTTGGCACAAATAAGTATATTAATTCAGGGATTTTAGATTACCAAGTTTCGGATCACAAATTAATTTTTTTAGAAGTAAGGATTTTAAAAATGACTAAATGGGGTAGAGGGTCATGGAAATTAAATAATCAACTCTTAAATACAAAGGAATTTATAGCTGAAATTACTAAGGAAATTGAAGATTTTAAAAATATGGGGAACATTAATATCATTGAAGAATGGGATAAATTAAAAGTAAAATTTCAAAAACTAGCTATTAAACATTCAAAATTCAGGATTAGGAAGTTTAAATTAGAAGTAGCAGCCTTGGAAAATTTGATCAAAACAACAACAATACAGGGCATTAAAAACACATTATTACAAAGATTAGAGAAATTAAAGAAAGTTTTTAATAAAGGGAAGGGATTAAATACTGGGCTATTTACTAAATTATATGAAAATGCAGAGGGTCTTTATAAAAGGGAGGAATTAAGAAGGGGGGGAGAATTTTTTTTAGAGACATTAAATACGGGAACGGGAATACTAGAAGACAAAACTGAAATATTAGAATATATACGGAATTACTATAAGGACCTATATACTTCACAGAGAATAGCAGACGAAGATATAGAAACATACTTACGAGAGACAAATTGTGAAAAAATTACCTCAGAACATAGAGACAAATGTGAGGAATTTATATCACAAGACGAAATAGTTGAGACAATAGGGAATTTAGGTAAAAAAAAATCACCAGGAAGAGATGGACTTTCTGCAGAATTCTATAAAAAATTCTGTAAGGAATTGTCGCCAATTTTAGAATGGTTATATAACAATATCGCACTTAGGAATAGCAAAATGTCAAACACAATGAGGGAGGGTATGATAACAATAATATATAAGGGGAAAGGAAATAGGGACGAACTTAAGAATTGGAGACCCATCTCACTCCTTAATGTAGATTATAAAATTATTAGTAAAATTTTAACGGAAAGGGTCAAAAAGTGTCTGGACCCAATTATCAATATAAATCAAACTACTGGCCCGAAAGGGAGAAACATACAGAATAACCTTTTAAATATTAGGACTATTATTGATTATATCAATACAACTGGTACTACTAGTGCTATGGTACAAATTGATCAAGAGAAAGCCTTTGATCGACTTGAACATAACTATATAATTAAGACACTAGAAAAATTTGGATTTGGAGAAAATTTCCAAAATTGGACCAAAATCCTGTATAATGATATAAACTCGATTGTACAGGTTAACGGAGCAAAAACGGGAAAATTTGAAATTCAAAGATCGGTGAGGCAAGGCTGCCCACTATCGATGTTATTATATGTAATAGCAATAGAAATTCTAAGTACCAAAGTTAAGAATAACTCAAACATTGTAGGGATCAAAGTTCCAAATATTCGAGATGAAGTTAAGATGTTACAACATGCTGATGATTGTACAAACTTTATACAAGATAAATATTCCTATAATGAACTTATAAAGGAATTTGAACGATTTGGGAAAGTCTCAGGTTCGAAGATAAATCCTGAAAAGACTGAAATTTTACTATTAGGAAACTGGAGGGGTAAGATACATGATCTACCTGCTCCTCTTATTAAAGATAACATAAAAACTTTAGGAATACATTTTGGAAAGGACGAAATGTTTAGAAACCTGAAAGATATTAGAGAAAAGATTCAGAAAAATGTGACTACCTGGGCACCTTTGCCAATATGCTTATTGGAACGAGCACAAATAGTTAAAAATTATATGTATGTGCACTTTAATTATACATTGAAAACAGTAGACATTAAAGATACTACACTAAAATCTATAGATAATGATATTATTAAATACTTATGGGATAATAAAATACATTACACAAACAAAAATACTTTATATAAGGGAGGGATGAGAGGAGGTTTAGCTCTCCCTCATCCAATCTTTATTAAATACACCAACATCTTGAACCGTTTTAAGGAAATTAAAGAAGAGCCTAAAATAGCTTGGCAAGGGCTTTATATATATTACTTTGGTTTCTCTATGAAGCAGAGAAACGATATTTATAGGAACAATAGATTAACTAAAACTATAAGAGTGCCAAGAAAATTAAGGTATATAAAAGATTTATTATTCAGATATAGGGATGTTAAAGAATTTTGGGACATTGAAACAAAAAACACATACAAATGGTTAACACAAGAAATAATAAATAAGGAAAAAAATAGGATTGAACATAAACACATAAATATTCAGTGGGATAGGGCATGGGGGAACTGGAACAATATTAAACAAATTAGGAAAAAAAGTACCCTGTTCAAATACATGCATGATGCGTGGTTGACAGGAGAAATAGCAGTGAGACGGCAAATGATCGAAGTATCGCCTAAATGTCCACTGTGTAAGGGTTTTTTATTTACCAAGAAACATGTAATACTTGAATGTGCTAATACTGCAGCTGATAGAAACCAAATAATTACAAATATTAGGATTTCTCAAACATACGAAGAGAAACAATTTTTACATTTAGATGGTGTTTTAACCAATGATATTTTATCAAATATTATAGATTATATTATAAATACTATGATAGCATGCGGACCGATAGTAACTAGGAGGGATGATAGATAGGGAGGGAACAGGGAACTCCGGTGAGAAAAGTACAAGCAATGAGAGCATGGGGCTATATCACATGGCGCTACGCGAAGTGGACAGGCCTGTGAAAGAGTTTGGAACAAAGCTCACCGAGAGACATATACATTACAACATTTCACGGCTTAGATAAATTAATTTTTTTTTTTTTTTTTTTTTTTTTTTTTTTTTTTTTTTTTTTTTTTTTTTTTTTTTTTACGGGACGCATGCTGTCATAGGAAAATCACTGGTTATAATATGATTTTACTATATGTTTTTACTCTGTGGAGATCATGAAACTACACAGAAAGTCCGTTTTTTTAAGGAATATAAACAATTTTGGACTGGAATAAGGGTTTAATTATAAAATAAATAAAGATTACAAAAGAGATCGAGATGGGTGAAGTGCAAATAATAATAAAAAAATTGCATGAATCTTATTTCGATCCAAGTGATCTAGTATATAACTAAGGAAATTACGAATATGGAACATCATATAGCAAACAGTAAAAACAATAGGGTCTTTTTTTCTTTAAGACACCAATATTTGTACTAAATTCTAAATTCTTGAAATTATATAAATTAAATGTACTTCTGAAATAAATACCGATTTAAAGGTATTTATATGATAAGGAAACTGGGAAAATTTTGACAAAAATGGCTATCCTTACAAATATACAATATTCAAATGAATATATAGCATCATACATATAGCACAACACAAATAGCATACACAGGATTTAGGAAACCCCTAGCCAGGGTTAACTTGTGAAATAAGACAGACCCCCATGATGAGCCTTATGGTTCGGGTGGAAATGTCATAGATAACACTAAGGATCAAAATATCCTCCTATTATTATATAATCCCGATGGGACAAACTTAAGGTTAGGATAGTTTAAATGGAATTATAAAAAAAACCACAAAACTACATATCGGGGGTACACATACACACATGAAATTTTTTTTACTAGTTTTTTTGATAGGAGGAGGGGGCATCTGTCTGGTGCCCCCAAGAAGAAAAAATAAAATGTGTTTACTAGCGATGCCATTTTGTACAGCCGAAATAGCTAGGATTTTTGTAATTTGTCTCCAGTTAAAACGTAAATTTGACGAATACTTTATGAAGAAACATAATTAGACATGTTATTGATGCTTTTTATATTTGACATTTGTTAACGTTTCATTTGTATTGGGGGTGTCATGTTTTGCAAATGATGTCGCATATAAATTAGACTTGTCCCATTTATCATTACGCGCAATTATCGTACTGTTGAATGAGATCTGTGTCTATAACCTAACTTTAAACAATGCATTACGTGTTTTTGTGCAGAACTTCTATTTGTCGTTTGAACTACATTTTAAACTAAACCAACGAAATAATTTGGCTTCAGGGAAAATTTACTTTTTTTTAAAAAAGTTATGCCTACCGCTTCAGTGGCATAGTGGTTAGAGCGTTCGCCTTTGACTCGGAAGGTTGTGTGATCGATCCCCCGTCGAGTCAAGCCAAAAACTTGGAAAAAAATACCACATACAGCTGCCTCGCTTGGCGCTCAGCATTAAGAGGTTAGTGTTTGTGTTCTTTTTCAGATTTATATGCATTTAAAAATGTGATAACACGCATGTTCCCGCGTCATAACTGGATTCACTATATTCCATTTGTGTAGATCTGTATCGATTTTTCAACAATAACATCATAAAAAAATTAGCATCCTCTGGTCTTTTCTTATTTATCTAAATATATTGTAAATATTGAAATTGTGTCTTCTAATTTTGTTTCTTGAAATGTGCCCTTTAAATTTAAAAATCATTCTGCCCAAGTCTGAGGAATTGTATTTATTAGTCACAGGTACCTTTGTATTTGTAATTGTTTCTGTGAAGTATAAATGCCCTGCAAACATAAGTATACTTTATGAAATTTAATGTGAATTTTATCTGTTTGCATTGAGTGTTGAATTGAACCTGTTGTTGATAATGATAACTCAGAAACATTGAGAATACCTTGTTATGATTCCCAATAATTTCCACCAGAACTGACATTTTGCTATATAGCATAATGTATCATGCATGATTTGATATTTATGTAGCAGTCTGATCAGCTGCCTCCTCGGGTGATTGATAAAGGAATTTACCTACCAAATCCTTGGCATTCTAATTGTCCAAATCTTTGGCATTCTAATTGTCATTAATACCAACAAAGAAACAAATCATAAAAACTTCCTATTTAAGGTATATATTGATATGGGTGTTTTCTTTCTCTTTTCAAATAGTTCTTGATGCAGTGTTGCCATATGCTAGTGTTGTATACGAGTTCAAATCATCATACTTCAGTGATAACCAGTGAAGTCTTTGAGACCAACAATGATTTCTTTGAAGAGTTATTATTCGTGCCATTGTGGTATTGTCAGCCAGGTTGTTACAAGATCAATAGGAAAGAGGAGAGCAGCTGGTATGTACTTTGTTCAAATTAGTATTACAAATTTGCTGACTGTAAATGTAAAGGTCTGAGATGCACCCATTTTGCTTTTGCCAGTGTCTTATGCAGAAATTTGACCTGGAAAATGGTGACCAAAGTGTTTATCCATAGTATGCAAGTTATACAGGGAATTTACTTTTATGTTTTAATTTCCAATGTCAACATGTGTAATGCACAAAGGTCATTAGATACAAAATAATAACAAATAATTATGTTATCATACTGTCTAATCTAGAGAATTATCAATAGATTGATCATTTTATTATCGTTTCCTCATGAAAGTAAAAAAATGAAGTCTATATTTTCAGCAACACTGCTTTTTGAATAAAAAAACCCAAACATTTGCAAGCATCTTTATCAGACAAGTCATGTTCTAAATGTTTGATCATTGTATAATGCCAAATCAGAATGGTTTTGATGTGTTACTGGGATTGAGTGCAAATTTGTCTGACAGTCTGATTTTTGTCATACAAGTAAGAGTTCCAAGACAATTTTATGTAGAAATTACATCTTTTTCTTGTATAAATTGCCAAATCAGTTTTATACTTTGCATATTTTCCCCTCACTTGCAAACTGTTTCAACTTTCTATCATGAAATTCTGTCCCTAAGTCCACCAAACGTGGCATTCATGCATGATTGTTGTGATGCACGAGGTCCAAGTTTATGCTGGCTACCACCTATGCTGCTAGACATACATGACAATTTTACTATATGTTCTCTACATATAACTTTCTCAGAACTGACCTTTCAACTGTGATAATCAATACAAATCATGTTAATCTAAAATACATTCAAAGATGACTTCACGATGAAGTTCTTGTGTTCATCGCAATTTTTTTGAGCGGCTGCACTGGAAACAGAACACAAGATTTCACTTCCGGATCATCACCAAGGCCAGGGTACACATGTTGGTCCAAGTGCTCTTGAGAAACAAAAACTAAATTTGCTATATCTTCCTTAATTATGAGACTTTTTAATGCAGTAAACATTAAATAAACATGATAAATAAAATTTATAAAAATAAATAAAAATTAAATAAACATTTAAATTTATAAACTAAATTTTATTGAAAAATGAAATTTTCATAGAAGTTTGAAAACAGTTTGACAAATTTTAGACAGAAAAGTTGACCAATCGATGGTATTTAAAACCACTGTAGTTTGGGTCTTTATAACTGAGAACTTTTTTCCCATGGGTAGTGAAGTAGCATGACTCGTATTGATTTTGGCAACAAACTGCAATATGCAATATGCCTGTCCATGTGCATATTGGTGTACACACTAAAGAAGCAACAACAGGTGCTATGTTCCATATTTATTGTGTCAGGTATTTAGGCAGTTATTTGTATAACTAATAGTGCACTCAGATTTAAACTTCTGATGGAACCACTACCATGTTTTATAGCAAAATTGCATTACAATTCATTGTCGATAACTACAAAAGGTGACAATGGGATAGAAAATTACAGCTTCTATGCAGGCTTTACCTTACTGAACAATGGTGCTAACCTGTCTCGTGAAGATATAAATCATGTCTTTGAGGTTCTATATATTAATGTGGTGATATGAACTAGTCATGATCACTTATGGCAGTACACTGCATATGTCCTTATGAAACCTTGCTATCACCAACAGACTATTGGACAGCTTACATGCTGATCCAACACTTTGTTCCAGATACCAGGCTCGACCTGAAAAAATATAACATGTTTCACTTAATTCTAGAAAATAGTAAGATGTATGTAAACAAGTCAAAATGTGTTAGATATAGTGATTTCCAAATAACATTCAGATTCCAAGCATAGGAAAAAAATATTAAACTTGACAGTGACACTCAGAAATATGAAGTAATAGCCATGTATTAAAGTAATACATTCATCCTAAAAGTAGACGAGTCTATACATATATTTGGTCAGTTAAATAACTAATCAGGTAGACTATGCATCACAAAATGGGACAGTGAGGTTTGATTGATGCAAACATTAGTACACGCCAGTATACAGGAAAGTCAAGCAACAATGTAGTAAAATAAAATATATTGCTATAAGCAATCTTATTCATGAGGGAAATACTAATTCTGGATATTGCAAGAGAAAGAGCCAAATGTGGCCACACATATCAACTGCAGGTACCAATACATACTATGCATGTATCATAAACTAAATGTGAAATTCTGATCCCCAAAACTTGTAAACAAGAATGGAAATTTGCATATGTGGGACATACACAATGTACTTGCTAAGATCAAATGTGCAAACATAATTTAAATGATCTGTTGAACATTTAAAGTGTATTTGTAAGGGTGATTGTTACCAATTATTTAGCTCAATGATTCAATGGAATCAGATATCAGCTGATACTACAATACCGCACTCTATCCAAGTACTGAATTGAAATATGTTACCATACATATGCATATTCATGAGGAAAATAACATTTTGGGATACTTTTAGTGCACACAGCTGTAAATGTACCTTACAGATTCACTGTAGGCACAATGTCAGCCTATATGATATACTGAATGTGAACTTTGGATCCCAAACATTGTAAAATATGTGGATATTTGTTCATGTGGGATATGTAACCATGCTAAGGTCTGTTGTACACAGTTAAACTCAAATTATGTTTGAATATATCATATGCAATATTTATAGAGTGTTAGTTAACAAATATTATTAATAATTAATAATGCATAAATTAAGATGGATAATTAGAATTCCCATAACATCATACAGGCCACAATACTGCACTTCATCAATCAATATCTTAACCAAACTGAACAATAAAATTGAATGCATTTTGTGTTCAACTTCCAACATATTGCTGTTTTCTTACATCCAAGGGTAAATATACATGGGGAAAGTATATTTTATCCTTTCAACCTGCATTTCATTCTCAGACAGTTTAAACTGATTTAGTAGAGAACTTGAGTAGGTTAGATCTAGTATATAGTTTTCATCACTGTCCTCTCACTAAACACCCTGTAACTATGTTTGTTAACAATTACGAAAGGCTATATAAGCAGATATGTTACTAAGGAAGCACCCCATCATAAACACAAATTAACTGCTTGTACCCCTAATACCGGTACTAAATAGTTTGTTTTTTATGGTTTAACGCCATTTTTCAGCACAATATAGGCTATACATGGTGGCCAGTATTAATGGTGGAGGAAGAATCCAGAAAACCCTGGAAAGAATCATGGACCCACAAGAAGCTACTGGCAAGCTTTCTCACATACCCACATTGGGCAAATCCGAGACTTGAACCCACGCAGACAATGGTGAGATGCCAGTGATCCGTAATGGACAGCGCTTTAGACCACTCAGGGCCCCCCTAATAAATAGTTTGAACGACCAATACAGAATAGAATTTTGTCTTCACATATTTTATATGAATGTCTGATTTTGATTTACAAAGATATTTTCTGAGTAAATTTGACAAATATCCATCATTGTAGTTTCTATATGGTGTAGGAGTATAAACATGCTGATATCATTTAATATCATTTCCAAAAATATTATCCATGTGCATTTTAAGGGGCAAAATTTATAATTTTAATTACCTTGTCAAACAATATTGACATAAAAAATTAATTTTTCATTTCTAATGTCATTTTTATATTTTAAATGTCAACACATTATAACACATTCCCATTTCGTGTGTTTATCATTTATTTTTATAGCAATTTAATGTTTAATAATTACTGCCCTGACAGGACATGCATCACAATTAATTTTACTATACATTCTCTACATATATTTCTCAATAATGACCTTTCAACTGTGTGACAATCAATACAAATCATGTTAATCTATAATACACCCAAAGATGACTTCACTGTGAGGTTCTTGTCAATGGTTCATTGGCATTTTTTTAGCGGCTGCATTGTAAACAGAACAGCATTCCAGATCTTTACCAAGGCCTTAATAATATTATTACTCAATGTACACTGATGCCAAATTACACAGACAACCACTCTCTCAGCTCATATTCTCAAGAATAAACAATTACCTTTAAATCCGTACCAAAATGCATCAATATAACTCTTCTATCACCACTAAAATGAGAGAGGAAAAATGTTCTAAAAATAGACTAGAACTACATTTGTGGAAATAATAATTGTGATGCAATTCCAGTGCTGTATGTGAAATGGACAAAAAGTAACAACACACTGTGTACCTCCCAGTCAGACTGATGATCCAGATCTGCACTTGAGCCAGAGTTTTGACCCATACTATATTTGCACTTATTTGAATAAGACCACAGATTATTCTGATGTATATAATGAGTGAATATCAGCATGTTCATGCATAACTTGGAACATTACCAACAGATCCACATACAAAATAATTATACAAATACTGTAATAAATGAAACCTACTTTTTTTCTGATGAGAAAATTTTGAATGACAATGAGAGATTGGGCATGACCATGCTGAGAGTAGAAATATATATTGTCTGGCATTGCTGATGTAGCTACTGTAAGCAAATAATTGTTTGTTGACCCATTTTGAAAGGAATTTCCATTGGTCCTTTGTGAATGTCTGGTTTAAATGTTTTTTCTGAGTTTAATTTTGTTTTTTAAACAAAATTGTCAAAATTGGATGTACGGTTTTGAAAATCCTGAGATGAAATGATAGAGACTTTGACACAATACAAAACATACCTTGGATTGCATAGTTCTGACTGGGAAAATCAGCAAATTTATGAAAACATTATTGGTTGCAAAACCAAATTATTTGCAAATGTTGCAAAACAATTGCTCCAAACAAGAGATTTCATGTTTGGAATTGTTTATACACCTCCCAAGGGTTCCCAAAACTGTTAAATCAATGCATTTGTAGAAATTAAGGATGAACTCAAACTTCAAACAAATCAAGATGTGTTCTTGTTGTGCAAGTAAAACAGCTGGACTTCATTTTCGTAATTAGAATTACCTTGTAAAACAATACTGACAACACTGAAAACATGCATCAAATCACTTTTAGCATCTGATTAATTCTAATATCCCAAGTGAAAAGACATACCTGTGCTGAAAAGAGGCACAATAACTTTAATGTTATTGTTATTGAAGAACAACATCATAAAGTGTTATATAATATTTATTTAATAAAAGATATCAGTACAACTAGGAAGGAGACTAAACACTACCCTGAGAGTACAATTCCCATGGAACATAAACCCTAGTGAATGTATAATGTAAACCAGCTGTTGGTGTGTATCAGTTTTAATCGAGTGTAGAATATCTGATTACTTTTACTGTCAAGTGATATTTCAAAGCTAATTCAATGATAGGAATAACAGTACCAATTGTTTTTCCATAGTCCTCAATGCTAATGTTTTTGTGGAATACATATACTTTCTATCCTACTTCAGCATACATGTCATACAGTCACAGAGGACTATCTCAGATTGTCAATTTAACAAGTACAAAAACTAGGTTCTCCTTTGCATCTAAGAGAGATAACTGCTAGAACTAGACTAGGGTAAGAGTTATCTAGTCACAACAGACCCATGTGTGCTACAATTTTAAACTATCCTAAAAATTACAAAATATGATCCAGATATGAATTAACAATCTCAAATGTTGCCAACTTTTTATATGTAAGCCTAGCAGAAAGTACAAGTGTTACATACTGCAATAATCACAGTAAGTGTTGTTTATTTCTGAATAATGCTCCATAGACCTTATGCTCTGCCCACCTGGGGTTGTATAATTGGTATTGTTTTACCTATAGCCATCCTTAACTTTTTCAATAATAATAATAATAATAATAATAATAATAATAATAATAATGAGGACTTTGTATAGCGCCTAACCTTTCAAAGCTCTAATCTGTGACATAACTAAGTACTGTACAAGTAACAAGTGTACTTAGTCTCGCTTGTCAGAAACAATTTTAGGACCAAGCTGTGTCTTATATTATGTATATAATGGTCTATTTTAGATGGTGTTTTCATATTTGTGCTTTACTACCAAAGTACATTTTGGGGAATAAATGAATTGTTTTAACTATGGGTTGTTTTGTTCATATCAGTACTTGTTGAACTTCACATAGGTAATATGGGATAAATCCCATTATATCATATGGTCGAAGGTCAATGTACCAACTAGTATGTAATTCGCCTTCAAAAAAAGTACAATTCACCTAAAATAAAGGACTTTATATTTGTTTGATAGATGCATAACTTAAAATCGGAGACAGATGGACATGACCCAAGCTTATTATAAAGTATAAGCTTTGAACACTTTACACTGTCTGCAGATACATGGGGTCACTAATCCCCAGTCCTCACACAAAGGTGAACCTACCCATTCTCTTTGTCACACATATGAATAGCTTTCCTCCTTTGTGTATTGAATAAAACTGATTCAGTAAGCCAGTCTAACACCTAATATATTGAATAAAACTGATTCAGTAAGCCAGTCTAACACCTAATATATTGAATAAAACTGATTCAGTAAGCCAGTCTAACACCAAATATAGTATATTACAGCTTCTATGTAGTTATGTTGGATTTGGGGGAAAATGTGTGAATAAAATACAGAAAAAAAAAAACAATAAGTATAGCGAATCCAGTGGAATTAAAAACAGGTGAAAAGTGTGTATTTAAATGGGAGATGTAGTGTATGATAAAGGTATTAAAGGAGACAAAAGCAGCAAAGAAAAAAATGAGAAGCTAAAGCTTGATAACCTTACCTTGGACAATATATGGAAGCAGTGCCTCATAGGTCCAAGGACAGGTTCAAAGGCACATATCCAATAAAACATTTTATAGGCACCAAAATTTCAGGTGAAGTGGTGTTCTTCTTTTCTATCAAATATAAAAAGGTGAATAATGTAGATAATATAGATGCATATAATTTATATTTTTTCTACTTAATAAATTAACATTAATGGGCTTCATGTAGGCAGAAAATACCTTAGCCAAGCAAAACATACTTTATCAGTTTTTAAAATTGTAAAGAAATTATTAAATTATGTCTAGTTACATTTGCATCAAGATTGAGGGCTAATATAATACTCCACAAATCTTCTCTTTTCTTTCATAACCAATCACTGAAAATGTGAATTTTTATTTATTGAAATATTATGTCTGAGATAACTGAAAGATACACACGTATTTAAGGTGTGGTATTTTTATTTCCTTCAATACAGTATCCATGTAATATAGATGAGTTCAAGAACACATGTATTAACATGTACCAAATGCAATTAAATTATCCAAAGATACATTACTGATAAAGTGAGAACCTAAAATGCAGGCTTCTATTTGTGGTGAAGACCTCGAGAGTGATGTAACTAACTAAACTAAATTAACTTCATGAAACATTTCAAGAAAGTGTACAGAAATGGACAAATAGAGCAAGACAATTAAAATCAAAATGGAAATAAATACAATATGTTTAATGTTACCTAAATTTACTCAGACCCCATCCATAGCCAACTTGTGCTATTTTCTGAAGATTTATACATTATTCTTAAAAGACTTGTCAGTATTTGACCAAAAATGATCAGCATACTTTTGATTTCCTACATCAAACTATTACAGTTCATAAAAGCCGCCCACATGTATTCGTTTCTATTTATGTAGGTTATTTTAGAAATAAAACGCAATGGACATAAAGTAATAGGGAGGAGTTGAGAAGTTGACAGGTATGCAATGGAAAAACACCTACCATAATTTATTTTGTTTTAGCCAAGGAATTTGCATTTGACTTTGTTCTCAGTAAAATAAATAGTCATATAAACTGGTCTCTACCATTTGATCTAATCTGGTAATAAACACAAAAGTTAAAGACCTCTGCCTATTCATTCAGATGCAGACTTTGGAAGTGATGAGACCTATGGAGACTGCTGTCAGTGAACCCATTCTGCTGGACCTGCACATTCCTGCCATAGTCATAGAGAAGATTCCAGAGGAGTTGACTGAAGTGTGTGTAGAGCACATGGAAGAAATTGGACCAAAAGCCAGTGAGGTACTGAGTGATCTGGCAAATTGTATTTTATTTTAATTACCTTGTCAAATAATTTTGACAACAGTGAAAACATTGCTCAATTGCTTCGGATAATGACATGTAGCATCTATTTAATTCTGATATCCCAATGAAAAACATACCTGTGCTAAAAAGAGGCCAACAGCAATCACATGTTAGACCCTTTTATAAATTGCAACAGTTGATATGTCCAAGTAATAGAGACCACTCTGGTGGCTTAGTGATTAGAGCATCTGATGCAGATGCGGAAGGTCATGGGTTCGATCCCCAGCCAACATATACCAAAGACTTTGTGCATCAGCATTAAGAAGTTAGTGTTAGGAATGGTCAGCCTGGTGTAAAGATAATTTGACTGGGTGGGACATCGTGATACATGTCTGTGGAATGATGCCCCAGTGTTAGACATCGCAATAAACTTCCGCATGTTAAAAATCCAAATCACATATACACTCTCAAAGGAAAAGACTAATACACAGGTAAATGTTAAAGTATAATAGACTGTTTAGTTACCAATGTAAACGGTTTTAATGCTATCAAACTGTTTTGTGTTGATGAGCTATTCATAATGTTGTAACTTTCATGGTGCACACTTACCCGATGCGAAATCAAAGAAAAAATTGAAGAGATCTTTACAAGGTAAATATGTTCATAGCAAGGATTAAGAGATCTTTACAAGATAAATATGTTCATAGCAAGGATTAAGAGATTGAAAATAGATGACTTGAGAGATGCTATGAATATCAGTAAAGAAAAGGTCAATGTAATTTTTGATGATATTGCAACTATTGCTTTTAGATAGTGCTAAAAAACATGTACAAATAACTTTTAGCAAGTCAAAACAGTGTAAATAGTAGACCAGAATTTATCTAGAAATATCATCCTATTGAATAAGTCACTTGTCACTAAGTATTTCTCACTCAGAATGGCATGCGTTCTGATAGTAAAAATGACAAGAAGACAATAAGAAAATTTGCAAACTTGCATAACAAGAAAACCCCAAATAAAATATGAAACAAAAAATACAAAATGTTACTGCTTGATAATAAATGGTCTAAAGCAAATGATCATATTTGTGTTATTTTAGGAACATACATTTATGTATAATGTAACCTAATGTAATCCTATATTTTATGCTTCTTCATTTTAATCTGTTTCATCATTATTCACATGTGATAAGTGTTCCAAACACATGGACTAAAGGTCTTATTTAACTGTTATATAAAAAAAGATGCATTAGGTCCAACCATTCACAAGCCTGTTACACTACTCAGCTGTCTTAGTAAGGTCTTTACTGTTACACTACTCAGCTGTCTTAGTAAGGTCTTTACTGTTACACTACTCAGCTGTCTTAGTAAGGTCTTTACTGTTACACTACTCAGCTGTCTTAGTAAGGTCTTTACTGTTACACTACTCAGCTGTCTTAGTAAGGTCTTTACTGTTACACTACTCAGCTGTCTTAGTAAGGTCTTTACTGTTACACTGCTCAGCTGTCTTAGTAAGGTCTTTACTGTTACACTACTCAGCTGTCTTAGTAAGGTCTTTACTGTTCATCCAATTATATTCATTAAATTGATTGCTATCATAATTCACTTATCAATTTTAATAAATAAATGCACTGTTGTGAGTGACCAACTGCTGATTGCAAGCAGCAACCATGATGCCTTTGCAAAGTATGCATTTCGACTGCTGTGAATGACTGCATGTGTTAACAAGGATAAATATCATCCACCTTTTTTAATGCTTTTTAACTGTCTGTATTGTTCTAAGAACTAAAGACTGGTGGCTACCTCATATTTTTAGGACATGCATGTCATACACTACAGATTGTTAGCTAACGAACATTCAGATTGTTCCAGCACTATAAATGACTTTATCAGAAGAAGAAAGTAACCTTTATGTAACCCTGTTTAGTAATGGCCTATCAAAAAGTAAGTTCTGATCAAAAGCAAAAAAAAAAAAAAAAGAAGAAAAAACCCCCCACAACCCCCAAACAAACCAGAATAAAAAAGAAAAGACAAAAATGATTCTGGTGACATGTTTGTAAATTTGTCAGGCCTGGCATAAAATGACATTTGTTATAGATTGTAAACCAGACTAAAGTGCATATAGTACCCAAGTCAATGTAGTTGATACATACATTCCTTTGGAGTTAATCCATATTACTTGGGGATGAATAAGGTCATTGTTTGTTAAACCAGCATGTGATAATAACGTCCATGATTTGTTTTGATTGTATTATAGGCTTGTATTGTTTCTTTTATCCCATTGGTTACATCCCAAATTCCAATTTGTTGCCTGTTCAGGTTGGTACATCAGATTATTCCCTTTGTTTATAGTTAATCCCTTTATATCATCTGTGAATTATCCCAGAGACTTTTGCATCAGAATAAATCATTTTGTTTCTGGATGGGATAAAAAATATTTCATTTAATGGTACATGCATTATGTATATGTACCATACATGCTGGCCAATAATTCATGCAGAGTAGAAGTTGAGATTTACTAATATTGACATTTTCCATCTTTCATAAATGTAAAAGTTGACATGTATTATAAGATGAGGCCAGAGCAATACCCTGACTTTGTTTTTCACTAGTAAATTCGAGTTTCATGAATGTTAATGGAATCACTGTTATATTATTCCAGATTACTGGCAACTGGCAAATTGCATTGCTGCTGATTTTTTTTCAGTTTTGTTTTGGAGAAAGAGAGGCATATTCTTTCCATTGCATTTTTCTTGCAATTCATGATAAAAATAAAATAGGCACTTATGAGAGAGAGGCAATAGGTATCCAATGCATATTTCTTCTTGCATCTCATAATCCAAGTATAAGATAACCTGATAGAAGAGTTTAGTCTTTCCTGAAACTAATTTGTTTCCTTGTTTAACTGAAGCTTTTTTCAAGGAGAAAACATTAATAATTAGTAAGTGGAAACTACAAAAATACATACTACTGTGCTTTCATTGATATATAATTTATGTTTCAGGTGTTTTAAAGGGCATTAATTAAATTAATTAAATTAAGGTAAATTAATGATTTCATACATGTACTATTCAGATGTAAGTCATGCTTAATGCTCATTGAAATTGTCCCCAATTCCTACTGCCGGCAACATTTTAATCAATGAATAATAGATAAGTCAAGTGTAAATTTGCAAAGTGAAATTTGTGCTTTAGTCATATATTTTAATTTGATTTTCTTGTCTAATGACATACATGCTATATTTAAAGGTGAAAAATGGCAATATACTGTCACAAGTGTCCAATGACATTTCTAGGAGCATCTAATGATCATTTTGATCTCCAATTTGTGGACCTGTTTGCTTGTTTCACAATATTAAAAGCTGATGTCTATCATGTGAATTATGTAATAAATAAGGTAATTTATACCAAAAAGCAAACAATTCCATTAGAAATAGCCATTTATTGACAAATATTCCCAACACAGTTATAAAGGAAGTAATCAATCAATAAATATGGTACTAGCCTTGCTATGTGCAAAGTATTATGACATTAGGACTGGTTGGATAATGTCATGAGGTGGGACGTCATGCTACATGGACATAGACCACAATTAATTTTACTATATGTTCTCTACATATATTTCTCAGTGCTGACCTTTCCACAGTGTGACAATCAATACAAATCATATGTTAATCTAAAATACCTCCAAAGATGACTTCACAGTGAAATTCTTGTCAAGGGTTGATCGGCATTTTTTTGAGCTGCTGCACTGTAAACAGAGCAGCATGTAAACAGAACACATATTTCACTTCCGGATCATCACCAAAGCCTTATTACTCCATGTGCACTGTCGCCAAATTACACACTGACAACCACTCTCTCTGCTCATATTCTCAAGAATAAACAATTACCTTTAAATCCATACCAAATATGCATCAATATAACTCTTCTACCAACACCAAAATGAGAGAGGAAAAAATGTTCTAAAAATAGACTGGAACTACATTCGTGGGTACTGAACTGGAAGTATTAATTGTGGTGTGATTCCTGACAGGCCCAACTTTTTGGGGCAAATTTTAGTAAAACTTTTATATTTGAATGCCACACATATTTGAACTTTATACATGAAGTCTTTTTGAATTTCCTTGCATACAAGTCATGTGACACCTGCTGGAAAGTGTGTAGTGTTGGTTTTATACAGGGTGCACGTTTTGATCCATGTGTTCTTGAGAAACCAAAACTAAATTTGCTATATCTTCCTTATTTATAGGACTTTTTCAATGCTGTAAAAACCTAATTGTACTACAAGATGAGGCCTGTCTGAAAATATGTTTAAAGTTTATACATTTGGATCATTTAAAATTTTAATGGAAATTTAAAAAAACATTTAAATTTATTAACTAAATTTTATTGAATAATTAAATTTTCATAAAAGTTTGAAAACAGATTTTGTCAAAGTTTAAACAGAAAAGTTGATCAATCAATGGTCTTTAAAATAAATGGTGGTTTGGGTCTGTGTAACTGGGAACAATTTTCCCAGGGGTAATGAAGTAGCATGACTCATAGTGATTTTGGCAACAAACCGCAATATGCCTGTCAAGGTGCATATAGGTGTACACACTAAAGAAGCAACAATAAGTGCTATGTTCCATATTTATTGTGTCAGGTATATAGGCAGTTATTTGAATAACTAATAGTGCACTCAGATTTAAACATCTGATGGGACCACTTCCATGTTTTATAGGAAAATTGCATTACATTTCAGTGTCGATAACTACAAAAAGCGACTATAAGATAGGAAAATACAGTTTTTAGGCAGGCTTTACCTTACTGAACAATGGTGCTAATCTCTCTCATGAAGATCTAAGCCATATCCTTGAGGTGCTTTATATTAGTGTTGTGATATCATGATCACTTATGGCAGTACACTGCATATGTCCTTATGAAACCTTGCTATCACCACCTGACTACTGGAGAGCTTCCAAGCTGATCCACCACTGACACTTTGTTCCAGATACCAGCCTAGACCTGAAAAGATATAAAATGTTTCACTTATATCTAGAAAACAGTAAGATGTATGCAAATGAAGTTAAAATGTGTTAGATATAGTGATTTACAAATAACATTCAGGCTGCAAGCATAGGAAATAAATATTAAACTTGACAGAGTCACACTCAGAAATGTGAAGTAATAGTCATGTATTAAAGTAATAAATTCATCCTAAAAGTATATGAAGTTTCTATAAGCATATCTGGCCATGCACAGGTGAAATAACTAATCAGGTAGACTATGCATCACAAACTTTAAGGAAATGCGGGGACGGTGAGGTTTGATCATTGGTGGAAACATTAGTACATGCCAGTATACAGGAAAGTCAAGCGACAATGTAGTAAAAAAGAATATATTACTATAAGCAATCTTATTCATGAGGGAAATAATAATTCTGGATATTGCAAGAGAATACAGCCAAATGTGGCCACACATATCAACTACAGGTACCAATACATCCTATATCATAAACTAAATGTGAAATTCTGATCCCCAAAACTTGTAAACAAGAATGGAAATTTGCATATGTGGGACATATACAATGTAATTGTTATGATCAAATGTGCAAAAATAATTCCAATGATCTGTTTGAACATTTAAAGTGTATTTTTAAGGGTGTTTGATACCAATTATTAACCTCAATGGTTCAATAGAATCAGATATCAGCTGATAATGCAATACCGCACTCTATCCAAGTACTGAATTGAAATATGTTACCATACATGGGCATATTAATGAAGAAAATAACATTTTGGGATACATTTAGTGCACACAGCCAAAAATGTGTCTTACAGATTCACTGTAGGTACAATGTCAGCCTATATGATATACTGAATGTGAACTTTGGATCCCAAACATTGTAAAATATGTGGATATTTGTTCATGTGGGATATGTAACCATGCTAAAATCAGTTGTACACAGTTAAACTCAAAATATCTGTTTGAATATATCTTATGCAATCTTTAGAGTGTCAGTTAGCAAATATTATTAGCAATTAACAATGCATAAATTAAGATAGATCATTAGAATTCACATAACATCATACAGGCCACAATGCCGCGCTTCACTAATCAATATCTTAACCAAACTGAACAATAAAATTGAATGCATTTTGTGTTCACCTTACATCATTTTGCTGTTTTCTTAGATCCAAGGGTAAATATACATGTGGGAAGTATATTTTATCCCTTCAGCCTGCATTTCATTCTCAGAAAGTTTAAACTGATTTAGTAGAGAACTTGAGTAGGTTCTAGTATGAAGTTTTCATCACTGTCCTCTCACTAAACACCCTGTAACTATATTTGTTAACAATTACTAAAGGCTATATAAGCATATATGTCTTACTCAGGAAGTCACCCCATCATAAACACATAAATTATCTGACTGGACCCCTAATAAATAGTTTGAATGATCAATACAAAATAGAATCTGTCTTTCATACATTTTAAATGTATGTCTCATTTTGACTTACAAAGATATTTTCTATGACAAAATTTGACAAATATCCATCATTGTAGCTTGTATATGGTGTAGAAGTATAAACATGCTGATATCATTTGATATAATTTCCAAAAATATTATCTATGTGCATTTTAGGGGGCAAATTTTAATTTTTTATTTTTTTTAAAAAAAATTATTAAAATTTTAAAAAATAAAATTAATTTTTAAATTCTAATGGCATTTTTCTATTTTAAATGTTAATATATATAACACCTACAAATTTCATGTGTTTATCATTAATATTAAAAATTTTATAGCATATTAAAGTTTCATCAATACTGCCTGTACAGGACATAGACCACAATTAATTTTACTATATGTTCTCTACATATATTTCTCAGTGCTGACCTTTCCACAGTGTGACAATCAATACAAATCATATGTTAATCTAAAATACCTCCAAAGATGACTTCACAGTGAAATTCTTGTCAAGGGTTGATCGGCATTTTTTTGAGCTGCTGCACTGTAAACAGAGCAGCATGTAAACAGAACACATATTTCACTTCCGGATCATCACCAAAGCCTTATTACTCCATGTGCACTGTCGCCAAATTACACACTGACAACCACTCTCTCTGCTCATATTCTCAAGAATAAACAATTACCTTTAAATCCATACCAAATATGCATCAATATAACTCTTCTACCAACACCAAAATGAGAGAGGAAAAAATGTTCTAAAAATAGACTGGAACTACATTCGTGGGTACTGAACTGGAAGTATTAATTGTGGTGTGATTCCTGACAGGCCCAACTTTTTGGGGCAAATTTTAGTAAAACTTTTATATTTGAATGCCACACATATTTGAACTTTATACATGAAGTCTTTTTGAATTTCCTTGCATACAAGTCATGTGACACCTGCTGGAAAGTGTGTAGTGTTGGTGTTATACAGGGTGCACGTTTTGATCCATGTGTTCTTGAGAAACCAAAACTAAATTTGCTATATCTTCCTTATTTATAGGACTTTTTCAATGCTGTAAAAACCTAATTGTACTACAAGATGAGGCCTGTCTGAAAATATGTTTAAAGTTTATACATTTGGATCATTTAAAATTTTAATGGAAATTTAAAAAAACATTTAAATTTATTAACTAAATTTTATTGAATAATTAAATTTTCATAAAAGTTTGAAAACAGATTTTGTCAAAGTTTAAACAGAAAAGTTGATCAATCAATGGTCTTTAAAATGAATGGTGGTTTGGGTCTGTGTAACTGGGAACAATTTTCCCAGGGGTAATGAAGTAGCATGACTCATAGTGATTTTGGCAACAAACCGCAATATGCCTGTCAAGGTGCATATAGGTGTACACACTAAAGAAGCAACAATAAGTGCTATGTTCCATATTTATTGTGTCAGGTATATAGGCAGTTATTTGAATAACTAATAGTGCACTCAGATTTAAACATCTGATGGGACCACTTCCATGTTTTATAGGAAAATTGCATTACATTTCAGTGTCGATAACTACAAAAAGCGACTATAAGATAGGAAAATACAGTTTTTAGGCAGGCTTTACCTTACTGAACAATGGTGCTAATCTCTCTCATGAAGATCTAAGCCATATCCTTGAGGTGATTTATATTAGTGTTGTGATATCATGATCACTTATGGCAGTACACTGCATATGTCCTTATGAAACCTTGCTATCACCACCTGACTACTGGAGAGCTTCCAAGCTGATCCACCACTGACACTTTGTTCCAGATACCAGCCTAGACCTGAAAAGATATAAAATGTTTCACTTATATCTAGAAAACAGTAAGATGTATGCAAATGAAGTTAAAATGTGTTAGATATAGTGATTTACAAATAACATTCAGGCTGCAAGCATAGGAAATAAATATTAAACTTGACAGAGTCACACTCAGAAATGTGAAGTAATAGTCATGTATTAAAGTAATAAATTCATCCTAAAAGTATATGAAGTTTCTATAAGCATATCTGGCCATGCACAGGTGAAATAACTAATCAGGTAGACTATGCATCACAAACTTTAAGGAAATGCGGGGACGGTGAGGTTTGATCATTGGTGGAAACATTAGTACATGCCAGTATACAGGAAAGTCAAGCGACAATGTAGTAAAAAAGAATATATTACTATAAGCAATCTTATTCATGAGGGAAATAATAATTCTGGATATTGCAAGAGAATACAGCCAAATGTGGCCACACATATCAACTACAGGTACCAATACATCCTATATCATAAACTAAATGTGAAATTCTGATCCCCAAAACTTGTAAACAAGAATGGAAATTTGCATATGTGGGACATATACAATGTAATTGTTATGATCAAATGTGCAAAAATAATTCCAATGATCTGTTTGAACATTTAAAGTGTATTTTTAAGGGTGTTTGATACCAATTATTAACCTCAATGGTTCAATAGAATCAGATATCAGCTGATAATGCAATACCGCACTCTATCCAAGTACTGAATTGAAATATGTTACCATACATGGGCATATTAATGAAGAAAATAACATTTTGGGATACATTTAGTGCACACAGCCAAAAATGTGTCTTACAGATTCACTGTAGGTACAATGTCAGCCTATATGATATACTGAATGTGAACTTTGGATCCCAAACATTGTAAAATATGTGGATATTTGTTCATGTGGGATATGTAACCATGCTAAAATCAGTTGTACACAGTTAAACTCAAAATATCTGTTTGAATATATCTTATGCAATCTTTAGAGTGTCAGTTAGCAAATATTATTAGCAATTAACAATGCATAAATTAAGATAGATCATTAGAATTCACATAACATCATACAGGCCACAATGCCGCGCTTCACTAATCAATATCTTAACCAAACTGAACAATAAAATTGAATGCATTTTGTGTTCACCTTACATCATTTTGCTGTTTTCTTAGATCCAAGGGTAAATATACATGTGGGAAGTATATTTTATCCCTTCAGCCTGCATTTCATTCTCAGAAAGTTTAAACTGATTTAGTAGAGAACTTGAGTAGGTTCTAGTATGAAGTTTTCATCACTGTCCTCTCACTAAACACCCTGTAACTATATTTGTTAACATTTACTAAAGGCTATATAAGCATATATGTCTTACTCAGGAAGTCACCCCATCATAAACACATAAATTATCTGACTGGACCCCTAATAAATAGTTTGAATGATCAATACAAAATAGAATCTGTCTTTCATACATTTTAAATGTATGTCTCATTTTGACTTACAAAGATATTTTCTATGACAAAATTTGACAAATATCCATCATTGTAGCTTGTATATGGTGTAGAAGTATAAACATGCTGATATCATTTGATATAATTTCCAAAAATATTATCTATGTGCATTTTAGGGGGCAAATTTTAATTTTTTATTTTTTTTAAAAAAAATTATTAAAATTTTAAAAAATAAAATTAATTTTTAAATTCTAATGGCATTTTTCTATTTTAAATGTTAATATATATAACACCTACAAATTTCATGTGTTTATCATTAATATTAAAAATTTTATAGCATATTAAAGTTTCATCAATACTGCCTGTACAGGACATAGACCACAATTAATTTTACTATATGTTCTCTACATATATTTCTCAGTGCTGACCTTTCCACAGTGTGACAATCAATACAAATCATATGTTAATCTAAAATACCTCCAAAGATGACTTCACAGTGAAATTCTTGTCAAGGGTTGATCGGCATTTTTTTGAGCTGCTGCACTGTAAACAGAGCAGCATGTAAACAGAACACATATTTCACTTCCGGATCATCACCAAAGCCTTATTACTCCATGTGCACTGTCGCCAAATTACACACTGACAACCACTCTCTCTGCTCATATTCTCAAGAATAAACAATTACCTTTAAATCCATACCAAATATGCATCAATATAACTCTTCTACCAACACCAAAATGAGAGAGGAAAAAATGTTCTAAAAATAGACTGGAACTACATTCGTGGGTACTGAACTGGAAGTATTAATTGTGGTGTGATTCCTGACAGGCCCAACTTTTTGGGGCAAATTTTAGTAAAACTTTTATATTTGAATGCCACACATATTTGAACTTTATACATGAAGTCTTTTTGAATTTCCTTGCATACAAGTCATGTGACACCTGCTGGAAAGTGTGTAGTGTTGGTGTTATACAGGGTGCACGTTTTGATCCATGTGTTCTTGAGAAACCAAAACTAAATTTGCTATATCTTCCTTATTTATAGGACTTTTTCAATGCTGTAAAAACCTAATTGTACTACAAGATGAGGCCTGTCTGAAAATATGTTTAAAGTTTATACATTTGGATCATTTAAAATTTTAATGGAAATTTAAAAAAAACATTTAAATTTATTAACTAAATTTTATTGAATAATTAAATTTTCATAAAAGTTTGAAAACAGATTTTGTCAAAGTTTAAACAGAAAAGTTGATCAATCAATGGTCTTTAAAATAAATGGTGGTTTGGGTCTGTGTAACTGGGAACAATTTTCCCAGGGGTAATGAAGTAGCATGACTCATAGTGATTTTGGCAACAAACCGCAATATGCCTGTCAAGGTGCATATAGGTGTACACACTAAAGAAGCAACAATAAGTGCTATGTTCCATATTTATTGTGTCAGGTATATAGGCAGTTATTTGAATAACTAATAGTGCACTCAGATTTAAACATCTGATGGGACCACTTCCATGTTTTATAGGAAAATTGCATTACATTTCAGTGTCGATAACTACAAAAAGCGACTATAAGATAGGAAAATACAGTTTTTAGGCAGGCTTTACCTTACTGAACAATGGTGCTAATCTCTCTCATGAAGATCTAAGCCATATCCTTGAGGTGCTTTATATTAGTGTTGTGATATCATGATCACTTATGGCAGTACACTGCATATGTCCTTATGAAACCTTGCTATCACCACCTGACTACTGGAGAGCTTCCAAGCTGATCCACCACTGACACTTTGTTCCAGATACCAGCCTAGACCTGAAAAGATATAAAATGTTTCACTTATATCTAGAAAACAGTAAGATGTATGCAAATGAAGTTAAAATGTGTTAGATATAGTGATTTACAAATAACATTCAGGCTGCAAGCATAGGAAATAAATATTAAACTTGACAGAGTCACACTCAGAAATGTGAAGTAATAGTCATGTATTAAAGTAATAAATTCATCCTAAAAGTATATGAAGTTTCTATAAGCATATCTGGCCATGCACAGGTGAAATAACTAATCAGGTAGACTATGCATCACAAACTTTAAGGAAATGCGGGGACGGTGAGGTTTGATCATTGGTGGAAACATTAGTACATGCCAGTATACAGGAAAGTCAAGCGACAATGTAGTAAAAAAGAATATATTACTATAAGCAATCTTATTCATGAGGGAAATAATAATTCTGGATATTGCAAGAGAATACAGCCAAATGTGGCCACACATATCAACTACAGGTACCAATACATCCTATATCATAAACTAAATGTGAAATTCTGATCCCCAAAACTTGTAAACAAGAATGGAAATTTGCATATGTGGGACATATACAATGTAATTGTTATGATCAAATGTGCAAAAATAATTCCAATGATCTGTTTGAACATTTAAAGTGTATTTTTAAGGGTGTTTGATACCAATTATTAACCTCAATGGTTCAATAGAATCAGATATCAGCTGATAATGCAATACCGCACTCTATCCAAGTACTGAATTGAAATATGTTACCATACATGGGCATATTAATGAAGAAAATAACATTTTGGGATACATTTAGTGCACACAGCCAAAAATGTGTCTTACAGATTCACTGTAGGTACAATGTCAGCCTATATGATATACTGAATGTGAACTTTGGATCCCAAACATTGTAAAATATGTGGATATTTGTTCATGTGGGATATGTAACCATGCTAAAATCAGTTGTACACAGTTAAACTCAAAATATCTGTTTGAATATATCTTATGCAATCTTTAGAGTGTCAGTTAGCAAATATTATTAGCAATTAACAATGCATAAATTAAGATAGATCATTAGAATTCACATAACATCATACAGGCCACAATGCCGCGCTTCACTAATCAATATCTTAACCAAACTGAACAATAAAATTGAATGCATTTTGTGTTCACCTTACATCATTTTGCTGTTTTCTTAGATCCAAGGGTAAATATACATGTGGGAAGTATATTTTATCCCTTCAGCCTGCATTTCATTCTCAGAAAGTTTAAACTGATTTAGTAGAGAACTTGAGTAGGTTCTAGTATGAAGTTTTCATCACTGTCCTCTCACTAAACACCCTGTAACTATATTTGTTAACAATTACTAAAGGCTATATAAGCATATATGTCTTACTCAGGAAGTCACCCCATCATAAACACATAAATTATCTGACTGGACCCCTAATAAATAGTTTGAATGATCAATACAAAATAGAATCTGTCTTTCATACATTTTAAATGTATGTCTCATTTTGACTTACAAAGATATTTTCTATGACAAAATTTGACAAATATCCATCATTGTAGCTTGTATATGGTGTAGAAGTATAAACATGCTGATATCATTTGATATAATTTCCAAAAATATTATCTATGTGCATTTTAGGGGGCAAATTTTAATTTTTTATTTTTTTTAAAAAAAATTATTAAAATTTTAAAAAATAAAATTAATTTTTAAATTCTAATGGCATTTTTCTATTTTAAATGTTAATATATATAACACCTACAAATTTCATGTGTTTATCATTAATATTAAAAATTTTATAGCATATTAAAGTTTCATCAATACTGCCTGTACAGGACATAGACCACAATTAATTTTACTATATGTTCTCTACATATATTTCTCAGTGCTGACCTTTCCACAGTGTGACAATCAATACAAATCATATGTTAATCTAAAATACCTCCAAAGATGACTTCACAGTGAAATTCTTGTCAAGGGTTGATCGGCATTTTTTTGAGCTGCTGCACTGTAAACAGAGCAGCATGTAAACAGAACACATATTTCACTTCCGGATCATCACCAAAGCCTTATTACTCCATGTGCACTGTCGCCAAATTACACACTGACAACCACTCTCTCTGCTCATATTCTCAAGAATAAACAATTACCTTTAAATCCATACCAAATATGCATCAATATAACTCTTCTACCAACACCAAAATGAGAGAGGAAAAAATGTTCTAAAAATAGACTGGAACTACATTCGTGGGTACTGAACTGGAAGTATTAATTGTGGTGTGATTCCTGACAGGCCCAACTTTTTGGGGCAAATTTTAGTAAAACTTTTATATTTGAATGCCACACATATTTGAACTTTATACATGAAGTCTTTTTGAATTTCCTTGCATACAAGTCATGTGACACCTGCTGGAAAGTGTGTAGTGTTGGTGTTATACAGGGTGCACGTTTTGATCCATGTGTTCTTGAGAAACCAAAACTAAATTTGCTATATCTTCCTTATTTATAGGACTTTTTCAATGCTGTAAAAACCTAATTGTACTACAAGATGAGGCCTGTCTGAAAATATGTTTAAAGTTTATACATTTGGATCATTTAAAATTTTAATGGAAATTTAAAAAAACATTTAAATTTATTAACTAAATTTTATTGAATAATTAAATTTTCATAAAAGTTTGAAAACAGATTTTGTCAAAGTTTAAACAGAAAAGTTGATCAATCAATGGTCTTTAAAATAAATGGTGGTTTGGGTCTGTGTAACTGGGAACAATTTTCCCAGGGGTAATGAAGTAGCATGACTCATAGTGATTTTGGCAACAAACCGCAATATGCCTGTCAAGGTGCATATAGGTGTACACACTAAAGAAGCAACAATAAGTGCTATGTTCCATATTTATTGTGTCAGGTATATAGGCAGTTATTTGAATAACTAATAGTGCACTCAGATTTAAACATCTGATGGGACCACTTCCATGTTTTATAGGAAAATTGCATTACATTTCAGTGTCGATAACTACAAAAAGCGACTATAAGATAGGAAAATACAGTTTTTAGGCAGGCTTTACCTTACTGAACAATGGTGCTAATCTCTCTCATGAAGATCTAAGCCATATCCTTGAGGTGCTTTATATTAGTGTTGTGATATCATGATCACTTATGGCAGTACACTGCATATGTCCTTATGAAACCTTGCTATCACCACCTGACTACTGGAGAGCTTCCAAGCTGATCCACCACTGACACTTTGTTCCAGATACCAGCCTAGACCTGAAAAGATATAAAATGTTTCACTTATATCTAGAAAACAGTAAGATGTATGCAAATGAAGTTAAAATGTGTTAGATATAGTGATTTACAAATAACATTCAGGCTGCAAGCATAGGAAATAAATATTAAACTTGACAGAGTCACACTCAGAAATGTGAAGTAATAGTCATGTATTAAAGTAATAAATTCATCCTAAAAGTATATGAAGTTTCTATAAGCATATCTGGCCATGCACAGGTGAAATAACTAATCAGGTAGACTATGCATCACAAACTTTAAGGAAATGCGGGGACGGTGAGGTTTGATCATTGGTGGAAACATTAGTACATGCCAGTATACAGGAAAGTCAAGCGACAATGTAGTAAAAAAGAATATATTACTATAAGCAATCTTATTCATGAGGGAAATAATAATTCTGGATATTGCAAGAGAATACAGCCAAATGTGGCCACACATATCAACTACAGGTACCAATACATCCTATATCATAAACTAAATGTGAAATTCTGATCCCCAAAACTTGTAAACAAGAATGGAAATTTGCATATGTGGGACATATACAATGTAATTGTTATGATCAAATGTGCAAAAATAATTCCAATGATCTGTTTGAACATTTAAAGTGTATTTTTAAGGGTGTTTGATACCAATTATTAACCTCAATGGTTCAATAGAATCAGATATCAGCTGATAATGCAATACCGCACTCTATCCAAGTACTGAATTGAAATATGTTACCATACATGGGCATATTAATGAAGAAAATAACATTTTGGGATACATTTAGTGCACACAGCCAAAAATGTGTCTTACAGATTCACTGTAGGTACAATGTCAGCCTATATGATATACTGAATGTGAACTTTGGATCCCAAACATTGTAAAATATGTGGATATTTGTTCATGTGGGATATGTAACCATGCTAAAATCAGTTGTACACAGTTAAACTCAAAATATCTGTTTGAATATATCTTATGCAATCTTTAGAGTGTCAGTTAGCAAATATTATTAGCAATTAACAATGCATAAATTAAGATAGATCATTAGAATTCACATAACATCATACAGGCCACAATGCCGCGCTTCACTAATCAATATCTTAACCAAACTGAACAATAAAATTGAATGCATTTTGTGTTCACCTTACATCATTTTGCTGTTTTCTTAGATCCAAGGGTAAATATACATGTGGGAAGTATATTTTATCCCTTCAGCCTGCATTTCATTCTCAGAAAGTTTAAACTGATTTAGTAGAGAACTTGAGTAGGTTCTAGTATGAAGTTTTCATCACTGTCCTCTCACTAAACACCCTGTAACTATATTTGTTAACAATTACTAAAGGCTATATAAGCATATATGTCTTACTCAGGAAGTCACCCCATCATAAACACATAAATTATCTGACTGGACCCCTAATAAATAGTTTGAATGATCAATACAAAATAGAATCTGTCTTTCATACATTTTAAATGTATGTCTCATTTTGACTTACAAAGATATTTTCTATGACAAAATTTGACAAATATCCATCATTGTAGCTTGTATATGGTGTAGAAGTATAAACATGCTGATATCATTTGATATAATTTCCAAAAATATTATCTATGTGCATTTTAGGGGGCAAATTTTAATTTTTTATTTTTTTTAAAAAAAATTATTAAAATTTTAAAAAATAAAATTAATTTTTAAATTCTAATGGCATTTTTCTATTTTAAATGTTAATATATATAACACCTACAAATTTCATGTGTTTATCATTAATATTAAAAATTTTATAGCATATTAAAGTTTCATCAATACTGCCTGTACAGGACATAGACCACAATTAATTTTACTATATGTTCTCTACATATATTTCTCAGTGCTGACCTTTCCACAGTGTGACAATCAATACAAATCATATGTTAATCTAAAATACCTCCAAAGATGACTTCACAGTGAAATTCTTGTCAAGGGTTGATCGGCATTTTTTTGAGCTGCTGCACTGTAAACAGAGCAGCATGTAAACAGAACACATATTTCACTTCCGGATCATCACCAAAGCCTTATTACTCCATGTGCACTGTCGCCAAATTACACACTGACAACCACTCTCTCTGCTCATATTCTCAAGAATAAACAATTACCTTTAAATCCATACCAAATATGCATCAATATAACTCTTCTACCAACACCAAAATGAGAGAGGAAAAAATGTTCTAAAAATAGACTGGAACTACATTCGTGGGTACTGAACTGGAAGTATTAATTGTGGTGTGATTCCTGACAGGCCCAACTTTTTGGGGCAAATTTTAGTAAAACTTTTATATTTGAATGCCACACATATTTGAACTTTATACATGAAGTCTTTTTGAATTTCCTTGCATACAAGTCATGTGACACCTGCTGGAAAGTGTGTAGTGTTGGTGTTATACAGGGTGCACGTTTTGATCCATGTGTTCTTGAGAAACCAAAACTAAATTTGCTATATCTTCCTTATTTATAGGACTTTTTCAATGCTGTAAAAACCTAATTGTACTACAAGATGAGGCCTGTCTGAAAATATGTTTAAAGTTTATACATTTGGATCATTTAAAATTTTAATGGAAATTTAAAAAAACATTTAAATTTATTAACTAAATTTTATTGAATAATTAAATTTTCATAAAAGTTTGAAAACAGATTTTGTCAAAGTTTAAACAGAAAAGTTGATCAATCAATGGTCTTTAAAATAAATGGTGGTTTGGGTCTGTGTAACTGGGAACAATTTTCCCAGGGGTAATGAAGTAGCATGACTCATAGTGATTTTGGCAACAAACCGCAATATGCCTGTCAAGGTGCATATAGGTGTACACACTAAAGAAGCAACAATAAGTGCTATGTTCCATATTTATTGTGTCAGGTATATAGGCAGTTATTTGAATAACTAATAGTGCACTCAGATTTAAACATCTGATGGGACCACTTCCATGTTTTATAGGAAAATTGCATTACATTTCAGTGTCGATAACTACAAAAAGCGACTATAAGATAGGAAAATACAGTTTTTAGGCAGGCTTTACCTTACTGAACAATGGTGCTAATCTCTCTCATGAAGATCTAAGCCATATCCTTGAGGTGCTTTATATTAGTGTTGTGATATCATGATCACTTATGGCAGTACACTGCATATGTCCTTATGAAACCTTGCTATCACCACCTGACTACTGGAGAGCTTCCAAGCTGATCCACCACTGACACTTTGTTCCAGATACCAGCCTAGACCTGAAAAGATATAAAATGTTTCACTTATATCTAGAAAACAGTAAGATGTATGCAAATGAAGTTAAAATGTGTTAGATATAGTGATTTACAAATAACATTCAGGCTGCAAGCATAGGAAATAAATATTAAACTTGACAGAGTCACACTCAGAAATGTGAAGTAATAGTCATGTATTAAAGTAATAAATTCATCCTAAAAGTATATGAAGTTTCTATAAGCATATCTGGCCATGCACAGGTGAAATAACTAATCAGGTAGACTATGCATCACAAACTTTAAGGAAATGCGGGGACGGTGAGGTTTGATCATTGGTGGAAACATTAGTACATGCCAGTATACAGGAAAGTCAAGCGACAATGTAGTAAAAAAGAATATATTACTATAAGCAATCTTATTCATGAGGGAAATAATAATTCTGGATATTGCAAGAGAATACAGCCAAATGTGGCCACACATATCAACTACAGGTACCAATACATCCTATATCATAAACTAAATGTGAAATTCTGATCCCCAAAACTTGTAAACAAGAATGGAAATTTGCATATGTGGGACATATACAATGTAATTGTTATGATCAAATGTGCAAAAATAATTCCAATGATCTGTTTGAACATTTAAAGTGTATTTTTAAGGGTGTTTGATACCAATTATTAACCTCAATGGTTCAATAGAATCAGATATCAGCTGATAATGCAATACCGCACTCTATCCAAGTACTGAATTGAAATATGTTACCATACATGGGCATATTAATGAAGAAAATAACATTTTGGGATACATTTAGTGCACACAGCCAAAAATGTGTCTTACAGATTCACTGTAGGTACAATGTCAGCCTATATGATATACTGAATGTGAACTTTGGATCCCAAACATTGTAAAATATGTGGATATTTGTTCATGTGGGATATGTAACCATGCTAAAATCAGTTGTACACAGTTAAACTCAAAATATCTGTTTGAATATATCTTATGCAATCTTTAGAGTGTCAGTTAGCAAATATTATTAGCAATTAACAATGCATAAATTAAGATAGATCATTAGAATTCACATAACATCATACAGGCCACAATGCCGCGCTTCACTAATCAATATCTTAACCAAACTGAACAATAAAATTGAATGCATTTTGTGTTCACCTTACATCATTTTGCTGTTTTCTTAGATCCAAGGGTAAATATACATGTGGGAAGTATATTTTATCCCTTCAGCCTGCATTTCATTCTCAGAAAGTTTAAACTGATTTAGTAGAGAACTTGAGTAGGTTCTAGTATGAAGTTTTCATCACTGTCCTCTCACTAAACACCCTGTAACTATATTTGTTAACAATTACTAAAGGCTATATAAGCATATATGTCTTACTCAGGAAGTCACCCCATCATAAACACATAAATTATCTGACTGGACCCCTAATAAATAGTTTGAATGATCAATACAAAATAGAATCTGTCTTTCATACATTTTAAATGTATGTCTCATTTTGACTTACAAAGATATTTTCTATGACAAAATTTGACAAATATCCATCATTGTAGCTTGTATATGGTGTAGAAGTATAAACATGCTGATATCATTTGATATAATTTCCAAAAATATTATCTATGTGCATTTTAGGGGGCAAATTTTAATTTTTTATTTTTTTTAAAAAAAATTATTAAAATTTTAAAAAATAAAATTAATTTTTAAATTCTAATGGCATTTTTCTATTTTAAATGTTAATATATATAACACCTACAAATTTCATGTGTTTATCATTAATATTAAAAATTTTATAGCATATTAAAGTTTCATCAATACTGCCTGTACAGGACATAGACCACAATTAATTTTACTATATGTTCTCTACATATATTTCTCAGTGCTGACCTTTCCACAGTGTGACAATCAATACAAATCATATGTTAATCTAAAATACCTCCAAAGATGACTTCACAGTGAAATTCTTGTCAAGGGTTGATCGGCATTTTTTTGAGCTGCTGCACTGTAAACAGAGCAGCATGTAAACAGAACACATATTTCACTTCCGGATCATCACCAAAGCCTTATTACTCCATGTGCACTGTCGCCAAATTACACACTGACAACCACTCTCTCTGCTCATATTCTCAAGAATAAACAATTACCTTTAAATCCATACCAAATATGCATCAATATAACTCTTCTACCAACACCAAAATGAGAGAGGAAAAAATGTTCTAAAAATAGACTGGAACTACATTCGTGGGTACTGAACTGGAAGTATTAATTGTGGTGTGATTCCTGACAGGCCCAACTTTTTGGGGCAAATTTTAGTAAAACTTTTATATTTGAATGCCACACATATTTGAACTTTATACATGAAGTCTTTTTGAATTTCCTTGCATACAAGTCATGTGACACCTGCTGGAAAGTGTGTAGTGTTGGTGTTATACAGGGTGCACGTTTTGATCCATGTGTTCTTGAGAAACCAAAACTAAATTTGCTATATCTTCCTTATTTATAGGACTTTTTCAATGCTGTAAAAACCTAATTGTACTACAAGATGAGGCCTGTCTGAAAATATGTTTAAAGTTTATACATTTGGATCATTTAAAATTTTAATGGAAATTTAAAAAAACATTTAAATTTATTAACTAAATTTTATTGAATAATTAAATTTTCATAAAAGTTTGAAAACAGATTTTGTCAAAGTTTAAACAGAAAAGTTGATCAATCAATGGTCTTTAAAATAAATGGTGGTTTGGGTCTGTGTAACTGGGAACAATTTTCCCAGGGGTAATGAAGTAGCATGACTCATAGTGATTTTGGCAACAAACCGCAATATGCCTGTCAAGGTGCATATAGGTGTACACACTAAAGAAGCAACAATAAGTGCTATGTTCCATATTTATTGTGTCAGGTATATAGGCAGTTATTTGAATAACTAATAGTGCACTCAGATTTAAACATCTGATGGGACCACTTCCATGTTTTATAGGAAAATTGCATTACATTTCAGTGTCGATAACTACAAAAAGCGACTATAAGATAGGAAAATACAGTTTTTAGGCAGGCTTTACCTTACTGAACAATGGTGCTAATCTCTCTCATGAAGATCTAAGCCATATCCTTGAGGTGCTTTATATTAGTGTTGTGATATCATGATCACTTATGGCAGTACACTGCATATGTCCTTATGAAACCTTGCTATCACCACCTGACTACTGGAGAGCTTCCAAGCTGATCCACCACTGACACTTTGTTCCAGATACCAGCCTAGACCTGAAAAGATATAAAATGTTTCACTTATATCTAGAAAACAGTAAGATGTATGCAAATGAAGTTAAAATGTGTTAGATATAGTGATTTACAAATAACATTCAGGCTGCAAGCATAGGAAATAAATATTAAACTTGACAGAGTCACACTCAGAAATGTGAAGTAATAGTCATGTATTAAAGTAATAAATTCATCCTAAAAGTATATGAAGTTTCTATAAGCATATCTGGCCATGCACAGGTGAAATAACTAATCAGGTAGACTATGCATCACAAACTTTAAGGAAATGCGGGGACGGTGAGGTTTGATCATTGGTGGAAACATTAGTACATGCCAGTATACAGGAAAGTCAAGCGACAATGTAGTAAAAAAGAATATATTACTATAAGCAATCTTATTCATGAGGGAAATAATAATTCTGGATATTGCAAGAGAATACAGCCAAATGTGGCCACACATATCAACTACAGGTACCAATACATCCTATATCATAAACTAAATGTGAAATTCTGATCCCCAAAACTTGTAAACAAGAATGGAAATTTGCATATGTGGGACATATACAATGTAATTGTTATGATCAAATGTGCAAAAATAATTCCAATGATCTGTTTGAACATTTAAAGTGTATTTTTAAGGGTGTTTGATACCAATTATTAACCTCAATGGTTCAATAGAATCAGATATCAGCTGATAATGCAATACCGCACTCTATCCAAGTACTGAATTGAAATATGTTACCATACATGGGCATATTAATGAAGAAAATAACATTTTGGGATACATTTAGTGCACACAGCCAAAAATGTGTCTTACAGATTCACTGTAGGTACAATGTCAGCCTATATGATATACTGAATGTGAACTTTGGATCCCAAACATTGTAAAATATGTGGATATTTGTTCATGTGGGATATGTAACCATGCTAAAATCAGTTGTACACAGTTAAACTCAAAATATCTGTTTGAATATATCTTATGCAATCTTTAGAGTGTCAGTTAGCAAATATTATTAGCAATTAACAATGCATAAATTAAGATAGATCATTAGAATTCACATAACATCATACAGGCCACAATGCCGCGCTTCACTAATCAATATCTTAACCAAACTGAACAATAAAATTGAATGCATTTTGTGTTCACCTTACATCATTTTGCTGTTTTCTTAGATCCAAGGGTAAATATACATGTGGGAAGTATATTTTATCCCTTCAGCCTGCATTTCATTCTCAGAAAGTTTAAACTGATTTAGTAGAGAACTTGAGTAGGTTCTAGTATGAAGTTTTCATCACTGTCCTCTCACTAAACACCCTGTAACTATATTTGTTAACAATTACTAAAGGCTATATAAGCATATATGTCTTACTCAGGAAGTCACCCCATCATAAACACATAAATTATCTGACTGGACCCCTAATAAATAGTTTGAATGATCAATACAAAATAGAATCTGTCTTTCATACATTTTAAATGTATGTCTCATTTTGACTTACAAAGATATTTTCTATGACAAAATTTGACAAATATCCATCATTGTAGCTTGTATATGGTGTAGAAGTATAAACATGCTGATATCATTTGATATAATTTCCAAAAATATTATCTATGTGCATTTTAGGGGGCAAATTTTAATTTTTTATTTTTTTTAAAAAAAATTATTAAAATTTTAAAAAATAAAATTAATTTTTAAATTCTAATGGCATTTTTCTATTTTAAATGTTAATATATATAACACCTACAAATTTCATGTGTTTATCATTAATATTAAAAATTTTATAGCATATTAAAGTTTCATCAATACTGCCTGTACAGGACATAGACCACAATTAATTTTACTATATGTTCTCTACATATATTTCTCAGTGCTGACCTTTCCACAGTGTGACAATCAATACAAATCATATGTTAATCTAAAATACCTCCAAAGATGACTTCACAGTGAAATTCTTGTCAAGGGTTGATCGGCATTTTTTTGAGCTGCTGCACTGTAAACAGAGCAGCATGTAAACAGAACACATATTTCACTTCCGGATCATCACCAAAGCCTTATTACTCCATGTGCACTGTCGCCAAATTACACACTGACAACCACTCTCTCTGCTCATATTCTCAAGAATAAACAATTACCTTTAAATCCATACCAAATATGCATCAATATAACTCTTCTACCAACACCAAAATGAGAGAGGAAAAAATGTTCTAAAAATAGACTGGAACTACATTCGTGGGTACTGAACTGGAAGTATTAATTGTGGTGTGATTCCTGACAGGCCCAACTTTTTGGGGCAAATTTTAGTAAAACTTTTATATTTGAATGCCACACATATTTGAACTTTATACATGAAGTCTTTTTGAATTTCCTTGCATACAAGTCATGTGACACCTGCTGGAAAGTGTGTAGTGTTGGTGTTATACAGGGTGCACGTTTTGATCCATGTGTTCTTGAGAAACCAAAACTAAATTTGCTATATCTTCCTTATTTATAGGACTTTTTCAATGCTGTAAAAACCTAATTGTACTACAAGATGAGGCCTGTCTGAAAATATGTTTAAAGTTTATACATTTGGATCATTTAAAATTTTAATGGAAATTTAAAAAAACATTTAAATTTATTAACTAAATTTTATTGAATAATTAAATTTTCATAAAAGTTTGAAAACAGATTTTGTCAAAGTTTAAACAGAAAAGTTGATCAATCAATGGTCTTTAAAATAAATGGTGGTTTGGGTCTGTGTAACTGGGAACAATTTTCCCAGGGGTAATGAAGTAGCATGACTCATAGTGATTTTGGCAACAAACCGCAATATGCCTGTCAAGGTGCATATAGGTGTACACACTAAAGAAGCAACAATAAGTGCTATGTTCCATATTTATTGTGTCAGGTATATAGGCAGTTATTTGAATAACTAATAGTGCACTCAGATTTAAACATCTGATGGGACCACTTCCATGTTTTATAGGAAAATTGCATTACATTTCAGTGTCGATAACTACAAAAAGCGACTATAAGATAGGAAAATACAGTTTTTAGGCAGGCTTTACCTTACTGAACAATGGTGCTAATCTCTCTCATGAAGATCTAAGCCATATCCTTGAGGTGCTTTATATTAGTGTTGTGATATCATGATCACTTATGGCAGTACACTGCATATGTCCTTATGAAACCTTGCTATCACCACCTGACTACTGGAGAGCTTCCAAGCTGATCCACCACTGACACTTTGTTCCAGATACCAGCCTAGACCTGAAAAGATATAAAATGTTTCACTTATATCTAGAAAACAGTAAGATGTATGCAAATGAAGTTAAAATGTGTTAGATATAGTGATTTACAAATAACATTCAGGCTGCAAGCATAGGAAATAAATATTAAACTTGACAGAGTCACACTCAGAAATGTGAAGTAATAGTCATGTATTAAAGTAATAAATTCATCCTAAAAGTATATGAAGTTTCTATAAGCATATCTGGCCATGCACAGGTGAAATAACTAATCAGGTAGACTATGCATCACAAACTTTAAGGAAATGCGGGGACGGTGAGGTTTGATCATTGGTGGAAACATTAGTACATGCCAGTATACAGGAAAGTCAAGCGACAATGTAGTAAAAAAGAATATATTACTATAAGCAATCTTATTCATGAGGGAAATAATAATTCTGGATATTGCAAGAGAATACAGCCAAATGTGGCCACACATATCAACTACAGGTACCAATACATCCTATATCATAAACTAAATGTGAAATTCTGATCCCCAAAACTTGTAAACAAGAATGGAAATTTGCATATGTGGGACATATACAATGTAATTGTTATGATCAAATGTGCAAAAATAATTCCAATGATCTGTTTGAACATTTAAAGTGTATTTTTAAGGGTGTTTGATACCAATTATTAACCTCAATGGTTCAATAGAATCAGATATCAGCTGATAATGCAATACCGCACTCTATCCAAGTACTGAATTGAAATATGTTACCATACATGGGCATATTAATGAAGAAAATAACATTTTGGGATACATTTAGTGCACACAGCCAAAAATGTGTCTTACAGATTCACTGTAGGTACAATGTCAGCCTATATGATATACTGAATGTGAACTTTGGATCCCAAACATTGTAAAATATGTGGATATTTGTTCATGTGGGATATGTAACCATGCTAAAATCAGTTGTACACAGTTAAACTCAAAATATCTGTTTGAATATATCTTATGCAATCTTTAGAGTGTCAGTTAGCAAATATTATTAGCAATTAACAATGCATAAATTAAGATAGATCATTAGAATTCACATAACATCATACAGGCCACAATGCCGCGCTTCACTAATCAATATCTTAACCAAACTGAACAATAAAATTGAATGCATTTTGTGTTCACCTTACATCATTTTGCTGTTTTCTTAGATCCAAGGGTAAATATACATGTGGGAAGTATATTTTATCCCTTCAGCCTGCATTTCATTCTCAGAAAGTTTAAACTGATTTAGTAGAGAACTTGAGTAGGTTCTAGTATGAAGTTTTCATCACTGTCCTCTCACTAAACACCCTGTAACTATATTTGTTAACAATTACTAAAGGCTATATAAGCATATATGTCTTACTCAGGAAGTCACCCCATCATAAACACATAAATTATCTGACTGGACCCCTAATAAATAGTTTGAATGATCAATACAAAATAGAATCTGTCTTTCATACATTTTAAATGTATGTCTCATTTTGACTTACAAAGATATTTTCTATGACAAAATTTGACAAATATCCATCATTGTAGCTTGTATATGGTGTAGAAGTATAAACATGCTGATATCATTTGATATAATTTCCAAAAATATTATCTATGTGCATTTTAGGGGGCAAATTTTAATTTTTTATTTTTTTTAAAAAAAATTATTAAAATTTTAAAAAATAAAATTAATTTTTAAATTCTAATGGCATTTTTCTATTTTAAATGTTAATATATATAACACCTACAAATTTCATGTGTTTATCATTAATATTAAAAATTTTATAGCATATTAAAGTTTCATCAATACTGCCTGTACAGGACATAGACCACAATTAATTTTACTATATGTTCTCTACATATATTTCTCAGTGCTGACCTTTCCACAGTGTGACAATCAATACAAATCATATGTTAATCTAAAATACCTCCAAAGATGACTTCACAGTGAAATTCTTGTCAAGGGTTGATCGGCATTTTTTTGAGCTGCTGCACTGTAAACAGAGCAGCATGTAAACAGAACACATATTTCACTTCCGGATCATCACCAAAGCCTTATTACTCCATGTGCACTGTCGCCAAATTACACACTGACAACCACTCTCTCTGCTCATATTCTCAAGAATAAACAATTACCTTTAAATCCATACCAAATATGCATCAATATAACTCTTCTACCAACACCAAAATGAGAGAGGAAAAAATGTTCTAAAAATAGACTGGAACTACATTCGTGGGTACTGAACTGGAAGTATTAATTGTGGTGTGATTCCTGACAGGCCCAACTTTTTGGGGCAAATTTTAGTAAAACTTTTATATTTGAATGCCACACATATTTGAACTTTATACATGAAGTCTTTTTGAATTTCCTTGCATACAAGTCATGTGACACCTGCTGGAAAGTGTGTAGTGTTGGTGTTATACAGGGTGCACGTTTTGATCCATGTGTTCTTGAGAAACCAAAACTAAATTTGCTATATCTTCCTTATTTATAGGACTTTTTCAATGCTGTAAAAACCTAATTGTACTACAAGATGAGGCCTGTCTGAAAATATGTTTAAAGTTTATACATTTGGATCATTTAAAATTTTAATGGAAATTTAAAAAAACATTTAAATTTATTAACTAAATTTTATTGAATAATTAAATTTTCATAAAAGTTTGAAAACAGATTTTGTCAAAGTTTAAACAGAAAAGTTGATCAATCAATGGTCTTTAAAATAAATGGTGGTTTGGGTCTGTGTAACTGGGAACAATTTTCCCAGGGGTAATGAAGTAGCATGACTCATAGTGATTTTGGCAACAAACCGCAATATGCCTGTCAAGGTGCATATAGGTGTACACACTAAAGAAGCAACAATAAGTGCTATGTTCCATATTTATTGTGTCAGGTATATAGGCAGTTATTTGAATAACTAATAGTGCACTCAGATTTAAACATCTGATGGGACCACTTCCATGTTTTATAGGAAAATTGCATTACATTTCAGTGTCGATAACTACAAAAAGCGACTATAAGATAGGAAAATACAGTTTTTAGGCAGGCTTTACCTTACTGAACAATGGTGCTAATCTCTCTCATGAAGATCTAAGCCATATCCTTGAGGTGCTTTATATTAGTGTTGTGATATCATGATCACTTATGGCAGTACACTGCATATGTCCTTATGAAACCTTGCTATCACCACCTGACTACTGGAGAGCTTCCAAGCTGATCCACCACTGACACTTTGTTCCAGATACCAGCCTAGACCTGAAAAGATATAAAATGTTTCACTTATATCTAGAAAACAGTAAGATGTATGCAAATGAAGTTAAAATGTGTTAGATATAGTGATTTACAAATAACATTCAGGCTGCAAGCATAGGAAATAAATATTAAACTTGACAGAGTCACACTCAGAAATGTGAAGTAATAGTCATGTATTAAAGTAATAAATTCATCCTAAAAGTATATGAAGTTTCTATAAGCATATCTGGCCATGCACAGGTGAAATAACTAATCAGGTAGACTATGCATCACAAACTTTAAGGAAATGCGGGGACGGTGAGGTTTGATCATTGGTGGAAACATTAGTACATGCCAGTATACAGGAAAGTCAAGCGACAATGTAGTAAAAAAGAATATATTACTATAAGCAATCTTATTCATGAGGGAAATAATAATTCTGGATATTGCAAGAGAATACAGCCAAATGTGGCCACACATATCAACTACAGGTACCAATACATCCTATATCATAAACTAAATGTGAAATTCTGATCCCCAAAACTTGTAAACAAGAATGGAAATTTGCATATGTGGGACATATACAATGTAATTGTTATGATCAAATGTGCAAAAATAATTCCAATGATCTGTTTGAACATTTAAAGTGTATTTTTAAGGGTGTTTGATACCAATTATTAACCTCAATGGTTCAATAGAATCAGATATCAGCTGATAATGCAATACCGCACTCTATCCAAGTACTGAATTGAAATATGTTACCATACATGGGCATATTAATGAAGAAAATAACATTTTGGGATACATTTAGTGCACACAGCCAAAAATGTGTCTTACAGATTCACTGTAGGTACAATGTCAGCCTATATGATATACTGAATGTGAACTTTGGATCCCAAACATTGTAAAATATGTGGATATTTGTTCATGTGGGATATGTAACCATGCTAAAATCAGTTGTACACAGTTAAACTCAAAATATCTGTTTGAATATATCTTATGCAATCTTTAGAGTGTCAGTTAGCAAATATTATTAGCAATTAACAATGCATAAATTAAGATAGATCATTAGAATTCACATAACATCATACAGGCCACAATGCCGCGCTTCACTAATCAATATCTTAACCAAACTGAACAATAAAATTGAATGCATTTTGTGTTCACCTTACATCATTTTGCTGTTTTCTTAGATCCAAGGGTAAATATACATGTGGGAAGTATATTTTATCCCTTCAGCCTGCATTTCATTCTCAGAAAGTTTAAACTGATTTAGTAGAGAACTTGAGTAGGTTCTAGTATGAAGTTTTCATCACTGTCCTCTCACTAAACACCCTGTAACTATATTTGTTAACAATTACTAAAGGCTATATAAGCATATATGTCTTACTCAGGAAGTCACCCCATCATAAACACATAAATTATCTGACTGGACCCCTAATAAATAGTTTGAATGATCAATACAAAATAGAATCTGTCTTTCATACATTTTAAATGTATGTCTCATTTTGACTTACAAAGATATTTTCTATGACAAAATTTGACAAATATCCATCATTGTAGCTTGTATATGGTGTAGAAGTATAAACATGCTGATATCATTTGATATAATTTCCAAAAATATTATCTATGTGCATTTTAGGGGGCAAATTTTAATTTTTTATTTTTTTTAAAAAAAATTATTAAAATTTTAAAAAATAAAATTAATTTTTAAATTCTAATGGCATTTTTCTATTTTAAATGTTAATATATATAACACCTACAAATTTCATGTGTTTATCATTAATATTAAAAATTTTATAGCATATTAAAGTTTCATCAATACTGCCTGTACAGGACATAGACCACAATTAATTTTACTATATGTTCTCTACATATATTTCTCAGTGCTGACCTTTCCACAGTGTGACAATCAATACAAATCATATGTTAATCTAAAATACCTCCAAAGATGACTTCACAGTGAAATTCTTGTCAAGGGTTGATCGGCATTTTTTTGAGCTGCTGCACTGTAAACAGAGCAGCATGTAAACAGAACACATATTTCACTTCCGGATCATCACCAAAGCCTTATTACTCCATGTGCACTGTCGCCAAATTACACACTGACAACCACTCTCTCTGCTCATATTCTCAAGAATAAACAATTACCTTTAAATCCATACCAAATATGCATCAATATAACTCTTCTACCAACACCAAAATGAGAGAGGAAAAAATGTTCTAAAAATAGACTGGAACTACATTCGTGGGTACTGAACTGGAAGTATTAATTGTGGTGTGATTCCACATGTCTTCAGCATGGTGCCCCAGAGCTAGACACCACTGCAGACATTGTAGCAATATGACTGAAATATTGCTAAAGCTATATTAAAAATCTTTAAAACACATACATACCTGATATTAAATCAGTGCAGTACCAATGAATTGCTCAAATTAGTTGACATTAATAGTTTCTAGAATCCTGTTTGCTTTACTTCATCAATTTATATTTAGTTGGTATAGTCTATATATGTTGGCCAGTTGGCTAAAAAATGGAGTATTATGCTGCTGGCTGGCATGCTAGATAATTATTTAATAATGACTATTTCAAGTTAACCTTTTAAGATTATGATACATACTCAAATTTATAGTCCCTGATGTTTCATTTGTATACATCATCACATTTATGTTTGGTTTTTCTGTCCTTTATTTCTGTGTTACATGCACATGTTGACTGCCCTATCATGCAGTATACCTCAGTTATATTCTAATAGTGCATAACATTTTCTGAACCATTGCTATGAGCTACAGCATAACACAATGTGCCATGAAATACAAAACTGTTTTTGTCTCCTTTTCTTAGGGAAATACAATCACAATGTAACAAAGTGTAAAATATCAAGCTGGTAATTTCTATAAATAATAATTGTAAAAATTGACTAAATATGCTGATGCATGGTTGTTTGAATATTCCATCAAGAATTGTGGGTTTCATTAGTGTGGGTTTTATGGGCTCTTTTGGTTGTGGGCTTTATTAGAACTGTGAGTTTTGTTGGTTGTGGGTTTTGTGGGATTTATCAGGAGTACCGGTATATAAGGTTTTGTGGGTTATGTTGGTTGTGGGTTTTGTGGGATTTATCAGGAGTACCGGTATATAAGGTTTTGTGGGTTATGTTGGTTGTGGGTTTTATGGGATTTATCAGGAGTATATAAGGTTTTGTGCGCTGCTTTTGTGGGATAACTCTGCTACCTGCAGTCAACTAGGTACATTAACGTTATGGTGAGTTTTAATTTAATTTTTTTTTAAAAAGTTTATTATATAACTTTATAACATTAAACAATATTTTGGACAGTAAATTTTTGTTTATTAAGTACAAATCAATTACTCTTTGAAACTTATATGGTCAAGTGTGTCCCTACAGAGAATTACTTTTTAATTCTATTTTCTTTATTTATCAAAATCATTGTTTTCCTCACTGACTTGACAGCAAATTTATTTCCATCTATATCAAATCACTTCAAAAATATTAATTCTGTTACAGATGAATTGTAATTTCAAGCAAGTGTTTCCTTGCAGCTTTTACATATCACAATCAAGTCAGTTTCTTCTTTGTAGTAAAATAAATCCAAATATGGTAAATCTTATATAATTTTCATTCACAGAAGAAGTAATAATATAATGAATTAATAATATAGGGCTAATGTGTATCCTGACCTTGCATGAAATTAAAGTGAACGATGGTATTTTGTCTTAGTACACAATCAAAACTGCCATTATAATAAATGGAGTTTGTTCAATGTTTCTTAATAAATTTTTCATCTTGTGTTATGGTTGAAAAGACATCAAAGAGTTTACTCTGTTGTCCACTCTTAGCTGATGAAAAGCATACTCATCCCTGGTGCCAGACTCAATGTTGTAATATCAGGATCTAGTTCAGCCATTACAGGTTTTAAAAACAGATCTGCAATTTTGATGAATGTTTCAATTTAACATTATATTTACTGAAGAAGAAACCCTTTGTAGTTTATTTTATTAGCACAACTATATTCACATTTCATAAAACAGAATATGGTTTTTCCAAATTGCAGGTAATATACCTATTTCTTTAGAAATTAAAATCTGATATAATGTAATAAGGGGGAGTTACTTGACTAAAATCAAGATATTATGAGAACAGAAGGTAGTCGTGGAATGACCTCTAAATTAAGGAGCATATTGCTCAACCTCTGTAACAAGTTGACAGGTATGCATTGGAAAAACACCTACCATAATTTGTTTTGTTTTATCTCAGAAATTTGCATTTGACCTTGTTCCCAGTAAAATGAGAAGTCATATAAACTGGTCTCTACCCTTTGCTCTAACCTGGTAATAAACACAAAAATTAAGGACTTATGCCTGTTCTCCTTTCAGATGCAGACTTTGGAAATTGCTAAACTTGTGGAGACTGTTGCCAGTGAACTCCTTCTTGTAGACCAGCCGGATCCTGCCATTATCACAGAGAAGAGTCTGGAGGAGCATGTGGAAGAAATTGGACCAGAAGCCATAGAAGATGTACATAGTGATCTGGCAAATCTTATGGAAGATTTCAACAAAAAAGAAAAGGGAATACATGTATTTTCAAAGCCTGTTCCTCTATATCTAGGATGTCCAGTGTGTTTGTTTGTGTTTATGGTGTGTTTATACCTTAATCTATTTCTGACATTTTCTATGTTTGCTTTTAAATCCAAGCCTGACATAAGATTTAACTTATGTCATGTTATCCATTTATCTGTTTGTCTGTTTCCAAGGTGGCTTCTGCATGATAACTCATCCATTTTGTGAAAGAACCATATTATTCCTAGAGGTGTATGGTCAAATTAAAAGAATTACAAATCAATTTGGACATCATATGTCCAAGGTAAACAACTTAATTGGAACGCTTGTTTCACACATTAACATTACTTCTGTACGGCATCAAACTATGTAGGATTGATCCGACGGGACATCTTTCAAAATTGCAGTCATATAATTTTATTTTGTACTATTTCCTCAATAGTCCCAAAGTGATGGTTATTCCAAAATGGTTAGGAATAGTTAGGATCATCATTCCAGAGTCAGTAAAAGTATTAACTATAAAGTCAAAAAGAAACAATAGAAGTTAAGGATGCACCAGTTCAAAATGAAAAAAAAAGTTGTCTCTGCAGTTTGGCATAGAAATAAAACATGTCATATGAAATTATTTTGGTTTATTATTCAAGCACAGGTATTAATGTTAAGCATTAGGCATGGATCCAGATCTTTTAACAAGAGAAATTGATAAGATTAGCACTGTCTTTCAAATCTCTATAAAGAGTCTTTGGCTTCATTTTTATATTTTGTAGTATACAATCCTGTGCATATTTTGATTATACTTGGAATTAAAAATGGCATGAAGTTTTGGACTTAGTTTAGGTCTTGCAAGAGATTCTTTCTAGATAAAACTGGTGTGTATTTTGGCATTAATTAAATGCACAGTATAGTTTCTAGACTCTGGATTATTGTCACCATCACAAGGATATTCATCAACTAATATAACTGTAAAAGGTGTGATTGAACAATTGCTCTTGGAATATATACCTTATTGACAATTTTATTGCATACATTGATGTCAAGGTCAAAAGGTCATATACCACTACTACTGTAATCATCCACAAGGTTAAATTTATGAATGGCAAGGTCACGCAGAAGGAATTATTGTATTGTAATCATTGATTTGCTCCATAGTAATATTTAGGACTTTTATTCTAGCAGGCTTGTGTGCATGTACATCTTTGTCTGTGATGTATATGTATGTGATTCTTTCTATTATAGTGCATTGTTTTCACATGTTCATTATGCTTTATTTGTATATTTATATATATGTATTATGTAAGCAAGTCTGCTACATAAGGCAATTTATTCTGATGTCCATTCATCCATTTGTTGATTGTCGATGACATAAATGAACCAAATTTTGCATACCTTGCACTCTGGGTAAGTGAAAATGCTATTGATGTTAGGTCAAAAGATAGAAGGTCAAGGTCTATGACTAGCTAGCTCTGGTAATATTTCTTGTCCTATTCAAAGTGATGGCTATTCCAAATTGGTTAGGGTTATCTAGGGACATCTTACCCGAGTCGGTAAAAGCTGAAATTCTACACTCAAAATTAAAAAAGTAAAGTTAAGGATGCACCAGTTCAAAATTCCAATTAAGAAATGTCTCTGCACATTGGCTTTTAAATACAACATGTCATATGCAATTAGTTTTGGTTTATTAATCCTGCACAGGTTTTAAAAGTTAACATTTCAGCATGTTTTCCGATCATTTTGATTCAAAATTGGACAGGTGAACTGGGTCAGTCAGCATGCCTACTGATGTATATGCACTGAAGATTGGTTTTTATGCATTGCATCTTTTAGTGTTGTAGAGTATAGGATGATTTACAAAATGGATAGTCAAAGATTATTTTTTAACTTGTGTACTGCTTTCACAGACATAGTACTTCTATTAAGTATTGACTTTTTGGCTAGATCCACTTAGAGCAAAACCTTCTGTTGATGAATTGCAACTGAATTCTTCCAAGTATATTGCCTAATCTCAGCAATTTTGGATTAATACCCAAGACATGGCTATATACTCCATAATTTGGAATCACATCACACCTTTTCCTTCTAAGTTGTAACTTCCTGGGGTGTTCAATTTAAGGAACTTTTGTAGGGACCACAAAATGGGGATTTAAGACGAGGTGCCTACAAAAATAGGTTATTGAAAGGGTACAGCAGGAAAGGGGGGTGATTACAGTGGGGGTGAGGGTTACTTGTGGGTGGAGGTTACTTGTGGGAGGCAGGGGGGTGGGGTGGGGAATAGGTAGGGACCTGCAGTACCCATTAAACATTTGTTTACCGTTACAAAATCCGGATTTACATAGCAACAAGGCACAGCTTACAAGTAGATTAGAAAAACACTGGCTACTTATTGTTTTTGTTTTTTTTTAATGATTTTGCGTTACGGTTTGTTTTTGGACAACTCCGCTGCATGATTTGGCCATAGTTATCAATTGCACTTGTGTTTGCGATTAGTAGTGACTATTTAAATATGTTAGTTAGGGCTTTGCTGTAAGATTGTTAGGCTTAGGAGACCAGTGTGTTAGTATTAGGTTAAGAAGGATTTGGCTTTTTAAAAGACCTGTGCCTCATTTGGTGTTAAGTCTCCGGTACATGTAGGATTAAAATAAATGGGTGGGTCCTACTTATTGGAAAGTTTTCTTTGGGGGGTTAAAAAGGCACTCCATTTGAAAGTATTAATTGAAAAGGTGATTTTGTGAGGATCCTTTTTTTTGTGTAATGTGATATGCTGCAAATGATTGGTCTTGTATATGCAGTTTTTGACAAACCAGAGTATATGATTGCAGTCTTCTCTCATCATTCAACTTAGTGAATGGCATCACGACTCCATTTAATGCATGGGACTGATTCCAGTATTAAGTCTTTCAAATGTCTATACATTTTATTGGGTTGTTTTTGGTATTATTTTATAACAGGTCCTGTGCATATTTTTGATATTATTTTGGAATAAAAATGGGATGAATTTCTGGAATTAGATAGGTTATGCAAGAGACTCCTTCTAGATAAAACTGGTGTTTTGGGACAATAATTAAATATTCACATTAGGGTTTCAAGACTCGGGATTTTAGTTGCCATCACAATGATATTTGTAACTTTAAATAACTGAAAGGTTCAATTCAACTCTTCTCTTGGAATTGGTACCTTTTCAATAAATTGATTGCATACATTAATATCAAGGTCAAGGTCATACAAGCCTGATATTGTAGTGATCATCATGGTGTAACTATATCACTAATTCATTTCAAGGGGACACAGCTTGTGATTTGGATCCCCATTATTATTTGTCTAATATGCCGACAAGAGTGTCTAATGTACATGTTTATCTATTTGTCTTTGCATTGCATTGTTGCATGCGTGTTAGCTTTATTTGTATGCATATATGTGCTTGTGATTGTATTTGTCTCATATAATGTATTTGGGATACAGTAATATTTTCTGTTGCTCATCCAACAATCTATCCATTTGTTGTGCTACTTATTTTGGATCAGATGTTCATGGCAATATTTTGTTGTGAAAGTGATGGTTGTTCCAAATTGGTTAGGACTAGTTAGGGTCATCATTCCAGAGTCAGTAAAAGTATTAACTATAAAGTCAAAAAGAAACCATAGAAGTTAAGGATGCACCAGTTCAAAATTCAAAATAAAAGAAGTCTCTGCAGTTTGGTATAGAAAGAAAACATGTCATATGCAATTATTTTGGTTTATTATTCAAGCACAGGTATTAATGTTAAGCATTAGGCATGGATCCAGATCTTTTAACAAGAGAAAATTGATAAGGTTAGCACTGTCTTTCAAATCTCTATAAAGAGTCTTTGGCTTCATTTTTATATTTTGTAGTATACAATCCTGTGCATATTTTGATTATACTTGGAATTAAAAATGGCATGAAGTTTTGGACTTAGTTTAGGTCTTGCAAGAGATTCTTTCTAGATAAAACTGGTGTGTATTTTGGCATTAATTAAATGCACAGTATAGTTTCTAGACTCTGGATTATTGTCACCATCACAAGGATATTCATCAACTAATATAACTGTAAAAGGTGTGATTGAACAATTGCTCTTGGAATATATACCTTATTGACAATTTTATTGCATACATTGATGTCAAGGTCAAAAGGTCATATACCACTACTACTGTAATCATCCACAAGGTTAAATTTATGAATGGCAAGGTCACGCAGAAGGAATTATTGTATTGTAATCATTGATTTGCTCCATAGTAATATTTAGGACTTTTATTCTAGCAGGCTTGTGTGCATGTACATCTTTGTCTGTGATGTATATGTATGTGATTCTTTCTATTATAGTGCATTGTTTTCACATGTTCATTATGCTTTATTTGTATATTTATATATATGTATTATGTAAGCAAGTCTGCTACGTAAGGCAATTTATTCTGATGTCCATTCATCCATTTGTTGATTGTCGATGACATAAATGAACCAAATTTTGCATACCTTGCACTCTGGGTAAGTGAAAATGCTATTGATGTTAGGTCAAAAGATAGAAGGTCAAGGTCTATGACTAGCTAGCTCTGGTAATATTTCTTGTCCTATTCAAAGTGATGGCTATTCCAAATTGGTTAGGGTTATCTAGGGACATCTTACCCGAGTCGGTAAAAGCTGAAATTCTACACTCAAAATTAAAAAAGTAAAGTTAAGGATGCACCAGTTCAAAATTCCAATTAAGAAATGTCTCTGCACATTGGCTTTTAAATACAACATGTCATATGCAATTAGTTTTGGTTTATTAATCCTGCACAGGTTTTAAAAGTTAACATTTCAGCATGTTTTCCGATCATTTTGATTCAAAATTGGACAGGTGAACTGGGTCAGTCAGCATGCCTACTGATGTATATGCACTGAAGATTGGTTTTTATGCATTGCATCTTTTAGTGTTGTAGAGTATAGGATGATTTACAAAATGGATAGTCAAAGATTATTTTTTAACTTGTGTACTGCTTTCACAGACATAGTACTTCTATTAAGTATTGACTTTTTGGCTAGATCCACTTAGAGCAAAACCTTCTGTTGATGAATTGCAACTGAATTCTTCCAAGTATATTGCCTAATCTCAGCAATTTTGGATTAATACCCAAGACATGGCTATATACTCCATAATTTGGAATCACATCACACCTTTTCCTTCTAAGTTGTAACTTCCTGGGGTGTTCAATTTAAGGAACTTTTGTAGGGACCACAAAATGGGGATTTAAGACGAGGTGCCTACAAAAATAGGTTATTGAAAGGGTACAGCAGGAAAGGGGGGTGATTACAGTGGGGGTGAGGGTTACTTGTGGGTGGAGGTTACTTGTGGGAGGCAGGGGGGTGGGGTGGGGAATAGGTAGGGACCTGCAGTACCCATTAAACATTTGTTTACCGTTACAAAATCCGGATTTACATAGCAACAAGGCACAGCTTACAAGTAGATTAGAAAAACACTGGCTACTTATTGTTTTTGTTTTTTTTTAATGATTTTGCGTTACGGTTTGTTTTTGGACAACTCCGCTGCATGATTTGGCCATAGTTATCAATTGCACTTGTGTTTGCGATTAGTAGTGACTATTTAAATATGTTAGTTAGGGCTTTGCTGTAAGATTGTTAGGCTTAGGAGACCAGTGTGTTAGTATTAGGTTAAGAAGGATTTGGCTTTTTAAAAGACCTGTGCCTCATTTGGTGTTAAGTCTCCGGTACATGTAGGATTAAAATAAATGGGTGGGTCCTACTTATTGGAAAGTTTTCTTTGGGGGGTTAAAAAGGCACTCCATTTGAAAGTATTAATTGAAAAGGTGATTTTGTGAGGATCCTTTTTTTTGTGTAATGTGATATGCTGCAAATGATTGGTCTTGTATATGCAGTTTTTGACAAACCAGAGTATATGATTGCAGTCTTCTCTCATCATTCAACTTAGTGAATGGCATCACGACTCCATTTAATGCATGGGACTGATTCCAGTATTAAGTCTTTCAAATGTCTATACATTTTATTGGGTTGTTTTTGGTATTATTTTATAACAGGTCCTGTGCATATTTTTGATATTATTTTGGAATAAAAATGGGATGAATTTCTGGAATTAGATAGGTTATGCAAGAGACTCCTTCTAGATAAAACTGGTGTTTTGGGACAATAATTAAATATTCACATTAGGGTTTCAAGACTCGGGATTTTAGTTGCCATCACAATGATATTTGTAACTTTAAATAACTGAAAGGTTCAATTCAACTCTTCTCTTGGAATTGGTACCTTTTCAATAAATTGATTGCATACATTAATATCAAGGTCAAGGTCATACAAGCCTGATATTGTAGTGATCATCATGGTGTAACTATATCACTAATTCATTTCAAGGGGACACAGCTTGTGATTTGGATCCCCATTATTATTTGTCTAATATGCCGACAAGAGTGTCTAATGTACATGTTTATCTATTTGTCTTTGCATTGCATTGTTGCATGCGTGTTAGCTTTATTTGTATGCATATATGTGCTTGTGATTGTATTTGTCTCATATAATGTATTTGGGATACAGTAATATTTTCTGTTGCTCATCCAACAATCTATCCATTTGTTGTGCTACTTATTTTGGATCAGATGTTCATGGCAATATTTTGTTGTGAAAGTGATGGTTGTTCCAAATTGGTTAGGACTAGTTAGGGTCATCATTCCAGAGTCAGTAAAAGTATTAACTATAAAGTCAAAAAGAAACCATAGAAGTTAAGGATGCACCAGTTCAAAATTCAAAATAAAAGAAGTCTCTGCAGTTTGGTATAGAAAGAAAACATGTCATATGCAATTATTTTGGTTTATTATTCAAGCACAGGTATTAATGTTAAGCATTAGGCATGGATCCAGATCTTTTAACAAGAGAAAATTGATAAGGTTAGCACTGTCTTTCAAATCTCTATAAAGAGTCTTTGGCTTCATTTTTATATTTTGTAGTATACAATCCTGTGCATATTTTGATTATACTTGGAATTAAAAATGGCATGAAGTTTTGGACTTAGTTTAGGTCTTGCAAGAGATTCTTTCTAGATAAAACTGGTGTGTATTTTGGCATTAATTAAATGCACAGTATAGTTTCTAGACTCTGGATTTTTGTCACCATCACAAGGATATTCATCAACTAATATAACTGTAAAAGGTGTGATTGAACAATTGCTCTTGGAATATATACCTTATTGACAATTTTATTGCATACATTGATGTCAAGGTCAAAAGGTCATATACCACTGCTACTGTAATCATCCACAAGGTTAAATTTATGAATGGCAAGGTCACACAGAAGGAATTATTGTATTGTAATCATTGATTTGCTCCATAGTAATATTTAGGTCTTTTATTCTAGCAGGCTTGTGTGCATGTACATCTTTGTCTGTGATGTATATGTATGTGATTCTTTCTATTATAGTGCATTGTTTTCACATGTTCATTATGCTTTATTTGTATATTTATATATATGTATTATGTAAGCAAGTCTGCTACATAAGGCAATTTATTCTGATGTCCATTCATCCATTTGTTGATTGTCGATGACATAAATGAACCAAATTTTGCTTACCTTGCACTCGGGGTAAGTGAAAATGTTATTGATGTTAGGTCAAAAGATAGAAGGTCAAGGTCTATGACTAGCTAGCTCTGGTAATATTTCTTGTCCTATTCAAAGTGATGGCTATTCCAAATTGGTTAGGGTTATCTAGGGACATCTTACCCGAGTCGGTAAAAGCTGAAATTCTACACTCAAAATTAGAAAAGTAAAGTTAAGGATGCACCAGTTCAAAATTCCAATTAAGAAATGTCTCTGCACATTGGCTTTTAAATACAACATGTCATATGCAATTAGTTTTGGTTTATTAATCCTGCACAGGTTTTAAAAGTTAACATTTCAGCATGTTTTCCAATCATTTTGATTCAAAATTGGACAGGTGAACTGGGTCAGTCAGCATGCCTACTGATGTATATGCACTGAAGATTGGTTTTTATGCAGTGCATCTTTTAGTGTTGTAGATTATAGGATGTTTTACCAAATGGATAGTCAAAGATTATTTTTTAACTTGTGTACTGCTTTCACAGACATAGTACTTCTATTAAGTATTAACTTTTTGGCTAGATCCACTTAGAGCAAAACCTTCTGTTGATGAATCGCAACTGAATTCTTCCAAGTATATTGCCTAATCTCAGCAATTTTGGATTAATACCCAAGACATGGCTATATACTCCATAATTTGGAATCACATCACACCTTTTCCTTCTAAGTTGTAACTTCCTGGGGTGTTCAATTTAAGGAACTTTTGTAGGGACCACAAAATGGGGATTTAAGACGAGGTGCCTACAAAAATAGGTTATTGAAAGGGTACAGCAGGAAAGGGGGGGTGATTACAGTGGGGGTGAGGGTTACTTGTGGGTGGAGGTTACTTGTGGGAGGCAGGGGGGTGGGGTGGGGAATAGGTAGGGACCTGCAGTACCCATTAAACATTTGTTTACTGTTACAAAATCCGGATTTACATAGCAACAAGGCACAGCTTACAAGTAGATTAGAAAAACACTGGCTACTTATTGTTTTTGGTTTTTTTTAATGATTTTGCATTACGGTTTGTTTTTGGACAACTCCGCTGCATGATTTGGCCATAGTTATCAATTGCACTTGTGTTTGCGATTAGTAGTGACTATTTAAATATGTTAGTTAGGGCTTTGCTGTAAGATTGTTAGGCTTAGGAGACCAGTGTGTTAGTATTAGGTTAAGAAGGATTTGGCTTTTTAAAAGACCTGTGCCTCATTTGGTGTTAAGTCTCCGGTATATGTAAGATTAAATAAATAGGTGGGTCCTACTTATTGGAAAGTTTTCTTTGGGGGGTTAAAAAGGCACTCCATTTGAAAGTATTAATTGAAAAGGTGATTTTGTGAGGATCCTTTTTTTTGTGTAATGTGATATGCTGCAAATGATTGGTCTTGTATATGCAGTTTTTGACAAACCAGAGAATATGATTGCAGTCTTCTCTTATCATTCAACTTAGTGAATGGCATCACGACTCCATTTAATGCATGGGACTGATTCCAGTATTAAGTCTTTGAAATGTCTATACATTTTATTGGGTTGTTTTTGGTATTATTTTATAACAGGTCCTGTGCATATTTTTGATATTATTTTGGAATTAAAAATGGCATGAATTTCTGGAATTAGATAGGTTATGCAAGAGACTCCTTCTAGATAAAACTGGTGTTTTGGGACAATAATTAAATATTCAAATTAGGGTTTCAAGACTCGGGATTTTAGTTGCCATCACAATGATATTTGTAACTTTAAATAACTGAAAGGTTCAATTCAACTCTTCTCTTGGAATTGGTACCTTTTCAATAAATTGATTGCATCCATTAACATCAAGGTCAAGGTCATACAAGCCTGATATTGTAGTGATCATCATGGTGTAACTATATCACTAATTCATTTCAAGGGGACACAGCTTGTGATTTGGATCCCCATTATTATTTGTCTAATATGCCGACAAGAGTGTGTAATGTACATGTTTATCTATTTGTCTTTGCATTGCATTGTTGCATGTGTGTTAGCTTTATTTGTATGCATATATGTGCTTGTGATTGTATTTGTCTCATATAATGTATTTGGGATACAGTAATATTTTCTGTTGCTCATCCAACAATCTATCCATTTGTTGTGCTACTTATTTTGGATCAGATGTTCATGGCAATATTTTGATGTGAAAGTGATGGTTGTTCCAAATTGGTTAGGACTAGTTAGGGTCATCATTCCAGAGTCAGTAAAAGTATTAACTATAAAGTCAAAAAGAAACCATAGAAGTTAAGGATACACCAGTTCAAAATTCAAAATAAAAGAAGTCTCTGCAGTTTGGTATAGAAAGAAAACATGTCATATGCAATTATTTTGGTTTATTATTCAAGCACAGGTATTAATGTTAAGCATTAGGCATGGATCCAGATCTTTTAACAAGAGAAAATTGATAAGGTTAGCACTGTCTTTCAAATCTCTATAAAGTCTTTGGCTTCATTTTTATATTTTGTAGTATACAATCCTGTGCATATTTTGATTATACTTGGAATTAAAAATGGCATGAAGTTTTGGACTTAGTTTAGGTCTTGCAAGAGATTCTTTCTAGATAAAACTGGTGTGTATTTTGGCATTAATTAAATGCACAGTATAGTTTCTAGACTCTGGATTTTTGTCACCATCACAAGGATATTCATCAACTAATATAACTGTAAAAGGTGTGATTGAACAATTGCTCTTGGAATATATACCTTATTGACAATTTTATTGCATACATTGATGTCAAGGTCAAAAGGTCATATACCACTGCTACTGTAATCATCCACAAGGTTAAATTTATGAATGGCAAGGTAACACAGAAGGAATTATTGTATTGTAATCATTGATTTGCTCCAGAGTAATATTTAGGTCTTTTATTCTAGCAGGCTTGTGTGCATGTACATCTTTGTCTGTGATGTATATGTATGTGATTCTTTCTATTATAGTGCATTGTTTTCAAATGTTCATTATGCTTTATTTGTATATTTATATATATGTATTATGTAAGCAAGTCTGCTACATAAGGCAATTTATTCTGATGTCCATTCATCCATTTGTTGATTGTCGATGACATAAATGAACCAAATTTTGCATACCTTGCACTCGGGGTAAGTGAAAATGTTATTGATGTTAGGTCAAAAGATAGAAGGTCAAGGTCTATGACTAGCTAGCTCTGGTAATATTTCTTGTCCTATTCAAAGTGATGGCTATTCCAAATTGGTTAGGGTTATCTAGGGACATCTTACCCGAGTCGGTAAAAGCTGAAATTCTACACTCAAAATTAGAAAAGTAAAGTTAATGATGCACCAGTTCAAAATTCCAATTAAGAAATGTCTCTGCACATTGGCTTTTAAATACAACATGTCATATGCAATTAGTTTTGGTTTATTAATCCTGCACAGGTTTTAAAAGTTAACATTTCAGCATGTTTTGCGATCATTTTGATTCAAAATTGGACAGGTGAACTGGGTCAGTCAGCATGCCTACTGATGTATATGCACTGAAGATTGGTTTTTATGCAGTGCATCTTTTAGTGTTGTAGAGTATAGGATGTTTTACCAAATGGATAGTCAAAGATTATTTTTTAACTTGTGTACTGCTTTCACAGACATAGTACTTCTATTAAGTATTAACTTTTTGGCTAGATCCACTTAGAGCAAAACCTTCTGTTGATGAATCGCAACTGAATTCTTCCAAGTATATTGCCTAATCTCAGCAATTTTGGATTAATACCCAAGACATGGCTATATACTCCATAATTTGGAATCACATCACACCTTTTCCTTCTAAGTTGTAACTTCCTGGGGTGTTCAATTTAAGGAACTTTTGTAGGGACCACAAAATGGGGATTTAAGACGAGGTGCCTACAAAAATAGGTTATTGAAAGGGTACAGCAGGAAAGGGGGGGTGATTACAGTGGGGGTGAGGGTTACTTGTGGGTGGAGGTTACTTGTGGGAGGCAGGGGGGTGGGGTGGGGAATAGGTAGGGACCTGCAGTACCCATTAAACATTTGTTTACCGTTACAAAATCCGGATTTACATAGCAACAAGGCACAGCTTACAAGTAGATTAGAAAAACACTGGCTACTTATTGTTTTTGGTTTTTTTTAATGATTTTGCATTACGGTTTGTTTTTGGACAACTCCGCTGCATGATTTGGCCATAGTTATCAATTGCACTTGTGTTTGCGATTAGTAGTGACTATTTAAATATGTTAGTTAGGGCTTTGCTGTAAGATTGTTAGGCTTAGGAGACCAGTGTGTTAGTATTAGGTTAAGAAGGATTTGGCTTTTTAAAAGACCTGTGCCTCATTTGGTGTTAAGTCTCCGGTACATGTAGGATTAAAATAAATGGGTGGGTCCTACTTATTGGAAAGTTTTCTTTGGGGGGTTAAAAAGGCACTCCATTTGAAAGTATTAATTGAAAAGGTGATTTTGTGAGGATCCTTTTTTTGTGTAATGTGATATGCTGCAAATGATTGGTCTTGTATATGCAGTTTTTGACAAACCAGAGAATATGATTGCAGTCTTCTCTCATCATTCAACTTAGTGAATGGCATCACGACTCCATTTAATGCATGGGACTGATTCCAGTATTAAGTCTTTCAAATGTCTATACATTTATTGGGTTGTATTTGGTATTATTTTATAACAGGTCCTGTGCATATTTTTGATATTATTTTGGAATTAAAAATGGCATGAATTTCTGGAATTAGATAGGTTATGCAAGAGACTCCTTCTAGATAAAACTGGTGTTTTGGGACAATAATTAAATATTCACATTAGGGTTTCAAGACTCGGGATTTTAGTTGCCATCACAATGATATTTGTAACTTTAAATAACTGAAAGGTTCAATTCAACTCTTCTCTTGGAATTGGTACCTTTTCAATAAATTGATTGCATACATTAATATCAAGGTCAAGGTCATACAAGACTGATATTGTAGTGATCATCATGGTGTAAATATATCACTAATTCATTTCAAGGGGACACAGCTTGTGATTTGGATCCCCATTATTATTTGTCTAATATGCCGACAAGAGTGTGTAATGTACATGTTTATCTATTTCTCTTTGCATTGCATTGTTGCATGCGTGTTAGCTTTATTTGTATGCATATATGTGCTTGTGATTGTATTTGTCTCATATAATGTATTTGGGATACAGTAATATTTTCTGTTGCTCATCCAACAATCTATCCATTTGTTGTGCTACTTATTTTGGATCAGATGTTCATGGCAATATTTTGTTGTGAAAGTGATGGTTATTCCAAATTGGTTAGGACTAGTTAGGGTCATCATTCCAGAGTCAGTAAAAGTATTAACTATAAAGACAAAAAGAAACCATAGAAGTTAAGGATGCACCAGTTCAAAATTCAAAATAAAAGAAGTCTCTGCAGTTTGGTATAGAAAGAAAACATGTCATATGCAATTATTTTGGTTTATTATTCAAGCACAGGTATTAATGTTAAGCATTAGGCATGGATCCAGATCTTTTAACAAGAGAAAATTGATAAGGTTAGCACTGTCTTTCAAATCTCTATAAAGAGTTTTTGGCTTCATTTTTATATTTTGTAGTATACAATCCTGTGCATATTTTGATTATACTTGGAATTAAAAATGGCATGAAGTTTTGGACTTAGTTTAGGTCTTGCAAGAGATTCTTTCTAGATAAAACTGGTGTGTATTTTGGCATTAATTAAATGCACAGTATAGTTTCTAGACTCTGGATTTTTGTCACCATCACAAGGATATTCATCAACTAATATAACTGTAAAAGGTGTGATTGAACAATTGCTCTTGGAATATATACCTTATTGACAATTTTATTGCATACATTGATGTCAAGGTCAAAAGGTCATATACCACTGCTACTGTAATCATCCACAAGGTTAAATTTATGAATGGCAAGGTCATGCAGAAGGAATTATTGTATTGTAATCATTGATTTGCTCCATAGTAATATTTAGGACTTTTATTCTAGCAGGCTTGTGTGCATGTACATCTTTGTCTGTGATGTATATGTATGTGATTCTTTCTATTATAGTGCATTGTTTTCACATGTTCATTATTGTTTATTTGTATATTTATATATATGTATTATGTAAGCAAGTCTGCTACATAAGGCAATTTATTCTGATGTCCATTCATCCATTTGTTGATTGTTGATGACATAAATGAACCAAATTTTGCATACCTTGCACTCTGGGTAAGTGAAAATGCTATTGATGTTAGGTCAAAAGATAGAAGGTCAAGGTCTATGACTAGCTAGCTCTGGTAATATTTCTTGTCCTATTCAAAGTGATGGCTATTCCAAATTGGTTAGGGTTATCTAGGGACATCTTACCCGAGTCGGTAAAAGCTGAAATTCTACACTCAAAATTAAAAAAGTAAAGTTAAGGATGCACCAGTTCAAAATTCCAATTAAGAAATGTCTCTGCACATTGGCTTTTAAATACAACATGTCATATGCAATTAGTTTTGGTTTATTAATCCTGCACAGGTTTTAAAAGTTAACATTTCAGCATGTTTTCAGATCATTTTGATTCAAAATTGGACATGTGAACTGGGTCAGTCAGCATGCCTACTGATGTATATGCACTGAAGATTGGTTTTTATGCAGTGCATCTTTTAGTGTTGTAGAGTATAGGATGATTTACAAAATGGATAGTCAAAGATTATTTTTTAACTTGTGTACTGCTTTCACAGACATAGTACTTCTATTAAGTATTGACTTTTTGGCTAGATCCACTTAGAGCAAAACCTTCTGTTGATGAATCGCAACTGAATTCTTCCAAGTATATTGCCTAATCTCAGCAATTTTGGATTAATACCCAAGACATGGCTATATACTCCATAATTTGGAATCACATCACACCTTTTCCTTCTAAGTTGTAACTTCCTGGGGTGTTCAATTTAAGGAACTTTTGTAGGGACCACAAAATGGGGATTTAAGACGAGGTGCCTACAAAAATAGGTTATTGAAAGGGTACAGCAGGAAAGGGGGGTGATTACAGTGGGGGTGAGGGTTACTTGTGGGTGGAGGTTACTTGTGGGAGGCAGGGGGGGTGGGGTGGGGAATAGGTAGGGACCTGCAGTACCCATTAAACATTTGTTTACCGTTACAAAATCCGGATTTACATAGCAACAAGGCACAGCTTACAAGTAGATTAGAAAAACACTGGCTACTTATTGTTTTTGTTTTTTTTAATGATGTTGCGTTACGGTTTGTTTTTGGACAACTCCGCTGCATGATTTGGCCATAGTTATCAATTGCACTTGTGTTTGCGATTAGTAGTGACTATTTAAATATGTTAGTTAGGGCTTTGCTGTAAGATTGTTAGGCTTAGGAGACCAGTGTGTTAGTATTAGGTTAAGAAGGATTTGGCTTTTTAAAAGACCTGTGCCTCATTTGGAGTTAAGTCTCCGGTACATGTAGGATTAAAATAAATGGGTGGGTCCTACTTATTGGAAAGTTTTCTTTGGGGGGTTAAAAAGGCACTCCATTTGAAAGTATTAATTGAAAAGGTGATTTTGTGAGGATCCTTTTTTTGTGTAATGTGATATGTTGCAAAAGATTGGTCTTGTATATGCAGTTTTTGACAAACCAGAGAATATGATTGCAGTCTTCTCTCATCATTCAACTTAGTGAATGGCATCACGACTCCATTTAATGCATGGGACTGATTCCAGTATTAAGTCTTTCAAATGTCTATACATTTTATTGGGTTGTTTTTGGTATTATTTTATAACAGGTCCTGTGCACATTTTTGATATTATTTTGGAATTAAAAATCGCATGAATTTCTGGAATTAGATAGGTTATGCAAGAGACTCCTTCTAGATAAAACTGGTGTTTTGGGACAATAATTAAATATTCACATTAGGGTTTCAAGACTCGGGATTTTAGTTGCCATCACAATGATATTTGTAACTTTAAATAACTGAAAGGTTCAATTCAACTCTTCTCTTGGAATTGGTACCTTTTCAATAAATTGATTGCATACATTAACATCAAGGTCAAGGTCATACAAGACTGATATTGTAGCGATCATCATGGTGTAACTATATCACTAATTCATTTCAAGGGAACACAGCTTGTGATTTGGATCCCCATTATTATTTGTCTAATATGCCGACAAGAGTGTGTAATGTACATGTTTATCTATTTCTCTTTGCATTGCATTGTTGCATGCGTGTTAGCTTTATTTGTATGCATATATGTGCTTGTGATTGTATTTGTCTCATATAATGTATTTGGGATACAGTAATATTTTCTGTTGCTCATCCAACAATCTATCCATTTGTTGTGCTACTTATTTTGGATCAAATGTTCATGGCAATATTTTGTTGTGAAAGTGATGGTTATTCCAAATTGGTTAGGACTAGTTAGGGTCATCATTCCAGAGTCAGTAAAAGTATTAACTATAAAGACAAAAAGAAACCATAGAAGTTAAGGATGCACCAGTTCAAAATTCAAAATAAAAGAAGTCTCTGCAGTTTGGTATAGAAAGAAAACATGTCATATGCAATTATTTTGGTTTATTATTCAAGCACAGGTATTAATGTTAAGCATTAGGCATGGATCCAGATCTTTTAACAAGAGAAAATTGATAAGGTTAGCACTGTCTTTCAAATCTCTATAAAGAGTCTTTGGCTTCATTTTTATATTTTGTAGTATACAATCCTGTGCATATTTTGATTATACTTGGAATTAAAAATGGCATGAAGTTTTGGACTTAGTTTAGGTCTTGCAAGAGATTCTTTCTAGATAAAACTGGTGTGTATTTTGGCATTAATTAAATGCACAGTATAGTTTCTAGACTCTGGATTATTGTCACCATCACAAGGATATTCATCAACTAATATAACTGTAAAAGATGTGATTGAACAATTGCTCTTGGAATATATACCTTATTGACAATTTTATTGCATGCATTGATGTCAAGGTCAAAAGGTCATATACCACTGCTACTGTAATCATCCACAAGGTTAAATTTATGAATGGCAAGGTCACGCAGAAGGAATTATTGTATTGTAATCATTGATTTGCTCCATAGTAATATTTAGGACTTTTATTCTAGCAGGCTTGTGTGCATGTACATCTTTGTCTGTGATGTATATGTATGTGATTCTTTCTATTATAGTGCATTGTTTTCACATGTTCATTATGCTTTATTTGTATATTTATATATATGTATTATGTAAGCAAGTCTGCTACATAAGGCAATTTATTCTGATGTCCATTCATCCATTTGTTGATTGTTGATGACATAAATGAACCAAATTTTGCATACCTTGCACTCTGGGTAAGTGAAAATGCTATTGATGTTAGGTCAAAAGATAGAAGGTCAAGGTCTATGACTAGCTAGCTCTGGTAATATTTCTTGTCCTATTCAAAGTGATGGCTATTCCAAATTGGTTAGGGTTATCTAGGGACATCTTACCCGAGTCGGTAAAAGCTGAAATTCTACACTCAAAATTAAAAAAGTAAAGTTAAGGATGCACCAGTTCAAAATTCCAATTAAGAAATGTCTCTGCACATTGGCTTTTAAATACAACATGTCATATGCAATTAGTTTTGGTTTATTAATCCTGCACAGGTTTTAAAAGTTAACATTTCAGCATGTTTTCAGATCATTTTGATTCAAAATTGGACAGGTGAACTGGGTCCGTCAGCATGCCTACTGATGTATATGCACTGAAGATTGGTTTTTATGCAGTGCATCTTTTAGTGTTGTAGAGTATAGGATGATTTACAAAATGGATAGTCAAAGATTATTTTTTAACTTGTGTACTGCTTTCACAGACATAGTACTTCTATTAAGTATTGACTTTTTTTTCTAGATCCACTTAGAGCAAAACCTTCTGTTGATGAATCGCAACTGAATTCTTCCAAGTATATTGCCTAATCTCAGCAATTTTGGATTAATACCCAAGACATGGCTATATACTCCATGATTTGGAATCACATCACACCTTTTCCTTCTAAGTTGTAACTTCCTGGGGTGTTCAATTTAAGGAACTTTTGTAGGGACCACAAAATGGGGATTTAAGACGAGGTGCCTACAAAAATAGGTTATTGAAAGGGTACAGCAGGAAAGGGAGGTGATTACAGTGGGGGTGAGGGTTACTTGTGGGTGGAGGTTACTTGTGGGAGGCAGGGGGGTGGGGTGGGGAATAGGTAGGGACCTGCAGTACCCATTAAACATTTGTTTACCGTTACAAAATCCGGATTTACATAGCAACAAGGCACAGCTTACAAGTAGATTAGAAAAACACTGGCTACTTATTGTTTTTGTTTTTTTTTAATGATTTTGCGTTACGGTTTGTTTTTGGACAACTCCGCTGCATGATTTGGCCATAGTTATCAATTGCGCTTGTGTTTGCGATTAGTAGTGACTATTTAAATATGTTAGTTAGGGCTTTGCTGTAAGATTGTTAGGCTTAGGAGACCAGTGTGTTAGTATTAGGTTAAGAAGGATTTGGCTTTTTAAAAGACCTGTGCCTCATTTGGTGTTAAGTCTCCGGTATATGTAAGATTAAATAAATGGGTGGGTCCTACTTATTGGAAAGTTTTCTTTGGGGGGTTAAAAAGGCACTCCATTTGAAAGTATTAATTGAAAAGGTGATTTTGTGAGGATCCTTTTTTTTGTGTAATGTGATATGCTGCAAATGATTGGTCTTGTATATGCAGTTTTTGACAAACCAGAAAATATGATTGCAGTCTTCTCTCATCATTCAACTTAGTGAATGGCATCACGACTCCATTTAATGCATGGGACTGATTCCAGTATTAAGTCTTTCAAATGTCTATACATTTATTGGGTTGTTTTTGGTATTATTTTATAACAGGTCCTGTGCATATTTTTGATATTATTTTGGAATTAAAAATGGCATGAATTTCTGGAATTAGATAGGTTATGCAAGAGACTCCTTCTAGATAAAACTGGTGTTTTGGGACAATAATTAAATATTCACATTAGGGTTTCAAGACTCGGGATTTTAGTTGCCATCACAATGATATTTGTAACTTTAAATAACTGAAAGGTTCAATTCAACTCTTCTCTTGCAATTGGTACCTTTTCAATAAATTGATTGCATACATTAATATCAAGGTCAAGGTCATACAAGACTGATATTGTAGCGATCATCATGGTGTAACTATATCACTAATTCATTTCAAGGGGACACAGCTTGTGATTTGGATCCCCATTATTATTTGTCTAATATGCCGACAAGAGTGTGTAATGTACATGTTTATCTATTTGTCTTTGCATTGCATTGTTGCATGTGTGTTAGCTTTATTTGTATGCATATATGTGCTTGTGATTGTATTTGTCTCATATAATGTATTTGGGATACAGTAATATTTTCTGTTGCTCATCCAACAATCTATACATTTGTTGTGCTACTTATTTTGGATCAGATGTTCATGGCAATATTTTGTTGTGAAAGTGATGGTTATTCCAAATTGGTTAGGACTAGTTAGGGTCATCATTCCAGAGTCAGTAAAAGTATTAACTATAAAGTCAAAAAGAAACCATAGAAGTTAAGGATGCACCAGTTCAAAATTCAAAATAAAAGAAGTCTCTGCAGTTTGGTATAGAAAGAAAACATGTCACATGCAATTATTTTGGTTTATTATTCAAGCACAGGTATTAATGTTAAGCATTAGGCATGGATCCAGATCTTTTAACAAGAGAAAATTGATAAGGTTAGCACTGTCTTTCAAATCTCTATAAAGAGTCTTTGGCTTCATTTTTATATTTTGTAGTATACAATCCTGTGCATATTTTGATTATACTTGGAATTAAAAATGGCATGAAGTTTTGGACTTAGTTTAGGTCTTGCAAGAGATTCTTTCTAGATAAAACTGGTGTGTATTTTGGCATTAATTAAATGCACAGTATAGTTTCTAGACTCTGGATTTTTGTCACCATCACAAGGATATTCATCAACTAATATAACTGTAAAAGGTGTGATTGAACAATTGCTCTTGGAATATATACCTTATTGACAATTTTATTGCATGCATTGATGTCAAGGTCATAAGGTCATATACCACTGCTACTGTAATCATCCACAAGGTTAAATTTATGAATGGCAAGGTCACGCAGAAGGAATTATTGTATTGTAATCATTGATTTGCTTCATAGTAATATTTAGGTCTTTTATTCTAGCAGGCTTGTGTGCATGTACATCTTTGTCTGTGATGTATATGTATGTGATTCTTTCTATTATAGTGCATTGTTTTCACATGTTCATTATGCTTTATTTGTATATTTATATATATGTATTATGTAAGCAAGTCTGCTACATAAGGCAATTTATTCTGATGTCCATTCATCCATTTGTTGATTGTCGATGACATAAATGAACCAAATTTTGCATACCTTGCACTCGGGGTAAGTGAAAATGTTATTGATGTTAGGTCAAAAGATAGAAGGTCAAGGTCTATGACTAGCTAGCTCTGGTAATATTTCTTGTCCTATTCAAAGTGATGGCTATTCCAAATTGGTTAGGGTTATCTAGGGACATCTTACCCGAGTCGGTAAAAGCTGAAATTCTACACTCAAAATTAGAAAAGTAAAGTTAAGGATGCACCAATTCATAATTCCAATTAAGAAATGTCTCTGCACATTGGCTTTTAAATACAACATGTCATATGCAATTAGTTTTGGTTTATTAATCCTGCACAGGTTTTAAAAGTTAACATTTCAGCATGTTTTCCGATCATTTTGATTCAAAATTGGACAGGTGAACTGGGTCAGTCAGCATGCCTACTGATGTATATGCACTGAAGATTGGTTTTTATGCAGTGCATCTTTTAGTGTTGTAGAGTATAGGATGTTTTACCAAATGGATAGTCAAAGATTATTTTTTAACTTGTGTACTGCTTTCACAGACATAGTACTTCTATTAAGTATTAACTTTTTGGCTAGATCCACTTAGAGCAAAACCTTCTGTTGATGAATCGCAACTGAATTCTTCCAAGTATATTGCCTAATCTCAGCAATTTTGGATTAATACCCAAGACATGGCTATATACTCCATAATTTGGAATCACATCACACCTTTTCCTTCTAAGTTGTAACTTCCTGGGGTGTTCAATTTAAGGAACTTTTGTAGGGACCACAAAATGGGGATTTAAGACGAGGTGCCTACAAAAATAGGTTATTGAAAGGGTACAGCAGGAAAGGGGGGGTGATTACAGTGGGGGTGAGGGTTACTTGTGGGTGGAGGTTACTTGTGGGAGGCAGGGGGGTGGGGTGGGGAATAGGTAGGGACCTGCAGTACCCATTAAACATTTGTTTACCGTTACAAAATCCGGATTTACATAGCAACAAGGCACAGCTTACAAGTAGATTAGAAAAACACTGGCTACTTATTGTTTTTGGTTTTTTTTAATGATTTTGCATTACGGTTTGTTTTTGGACAACTCCGCTGCATGATTTGGCCATAGTTATCAATTGCACTTGTGTTTGCGATTAGTAGTGACTATTTAAATATGTTAGTTAGGGCTTTGCTGTAAGATTGTTAGGCTTAGGAGACCAGTGTGTTAGTATTAGGTTAAGAAGGATTTGGCTTTTTAAAAGACCTGTGCCTCATTTGGTGTTAAGTCTCCGGTACATGTAGGATTAAAATAAATGGGTGGGTCCTACTTATTGGAAAGTTTTCTTTGGGGGGTTAAAAAGGCACTCCATTTGAAAGTATTAATTGAAAAGGTGATTTTGTGAGGATCCTTTTTTTGTGTAATGTGATATGCTGCAAATGATTGGTCTTGTATATGCAGTTTTTGACAAACCAGAGAATATGATTGCAGTCTTCTCTCATCATTCAACTTAGTGAATGGCATCACGACTCCATTTAATGCATGGGACTGATTCCAGTATTAAGTCTTTCAAATGTCTATACATTTATTGGGTTGTATTTGGTATTATTTTATAACAGGTCCTGTGCATATTTTTGATATTATTTTGGAATTAAAAATGGCATGAATTTCTGGAATTAGATAGGTTATGCAAGAGACTCCTTCTAGATAAAACTGGTGTTTTGGGACAATAATTAAATATTCACATTAGGGTTTCAAGACTCGGGATTTTAGTTGCCATCACAATGATATTTGTAACTTTAAATAACTGAAAGGTTCAATTCAACTCTTCTCTTGGAATTGGTACCTTTTCAATAAATTGATTGCATACATTAATATCAAGGTCAAGGTCATACAAGACTGATATTGTAGTGATCATCATGGTGTAAATATATCACTAATTCATTTCAAGGGGACACAGCTTGTGATTTGGATCCCCATTATTATTTGTCTAATATGCCGACAAGAGTGTGTAATGTACATGTTTATCTATTTCTCTTTGCATTGCATTGTTGCATGCGTGTTAGCTTTATTTGTATGCATATATGTGCTTGTGATTGTATTTGTCTCATATAATGTATTTGGGATACAGTAATATTTTCTGTTGCTCATCCAACAATCTATCCATTTGTTGTGCTACTTATTTTGGATCAGATGTTCATGGCAATATTTTGTTGTGAAAGTGATGGTTATTCCAAATTGGTTAGGACTAGTTAGGGTCATCATTCCAGAGTCAGTAAAAGTATTAACTATAAAGACAAAAAGAAACCATAGAAGTTAAGGATGCACCAGTTCAAAATTCAAAATAAAAGAAGTCTCTGCAGTTTGGTATAGAAAGAAAACATGTCATATGCAATTATTTTGGTTTATTATTCAAGCACAGGTATTAATGTTAAGCATTAGGCATGGATCCAGATCTTTTAACAAGAGAAAATTGATAAGGTTAGCACTGTCTTTCAAATCTCTATAAAGAGTTTTTGGCTTCATTTTTATATTTTGTAGTATACAATCCTGTGCATATTTTGATTATACTTGGAATTAAAAATGGCATGAAGTTTTGGACTTAGTTTAGGTCTTGCAAGAGATTCTTTCTAGATAAAACTGGTGTGTATTTTGGCATTAATTAAATGCACAGTATAGTTTCTAGACTCTGGATTATTGTCACCATCACAAGGATATTCATCAACTAATATAACTGTAAAAGGTGTGATTGAACAATTGCTCTTGGAATATATACCTTATTGACAATTTTATTGCATACATTGATGTCAAGGTCAAAAGGTCATATACCACTGCTACTGTAATCATCCACAAGGTTAAATTTATGAATGGCAAGGTCATGCAGAAGGAATTATTGTATTGTAATCATTGATTTGCTCCATAGTAATATTTAGGACTTTTATTCTAGCAGGCTTGTGTGCATGTACATCTTTGTCTGTGATGTATATGTATGTGATTCTTTCTATTATAGTGCATTGTTTTCACATGTTCATTATTGTTTATTTGTATATTTATATATATGTATTATGTAAGCAAGTCTGCTACATAAGGCAATTTATTCTGATGTCCATTCATCCATTTGTTGATTGTTGATGACATAAATGAACCAAATTTTGCATACCTTGCACTCTGGGTAAGTGAAAATGCTATTGATGTTAGGTCAAAAGATAGAAGGTCAAGGTCTATGACTAGCTAGCTCTGGTAATATTTCTTGTCCTATTCAAAGTGATGGCTATTCCAAATTGGTTAGGGTTATCTAGGGACATCTTACCCGAGTCGGTAAAAGCTGAAATTCTACACTCAAAATTAAAAAAGTAAAGTTAAGGATGCACCAGTTCAAAATTCCAATTAAGAAATGTCTCTGCACATTGGCTTTTAAATACAACATGTCATATGCAATTAGTTTTGGTTTATTAATCCTGCACAGGTTTTAAAAGTTAACATTTCAGCATGTTTTCAGATCATTTTGATTCAAAATTGGACATGTGAACTGGGTCAGTCAGCATGCCTACTGATGTATATGCACTGAAGATTGGTTTTTATGCAGTGCATCTTTTAGTGTTGTAGAGTATAGGATGATTTACAAAATGGATAGTCAAAGATTATTTTTTAACTTGTGTACTGCTTTCACAGACATAGTACTTCTATTAAGTATTGACTTTTTGGCTAGATCCACTTAGAGCAAAACCTTCTGTTGATGAATCGCAACTGAATTCTTCCAAGTATATTGCCTAATCTCAGCAATTTTGGATTAATACCCAAGACATGGCTATATACTCCATAATTTGGAATCACATCACACCTTTTCCTTCTAAGTTGTAACTTCCTGGGGTGTTCAATTTAAGGAACTTTTGTAGGGACCACAAAATGGGGATTTAAGACGAGGTGCCTACAAAAATAGGTTATTGAAAGGGTACAGCAGGAAAGGGGGGTGATTACAGTGGGGGTGAGGGTTACTTGTGGGTGGAGGTTACTTGTGGGAGGCAGGGGGGGTGGGGTGGGGAATAGGTAGGGACCTGCAGTACCCATTAAACATTTGTTTACCGTTACAAAATCCGGATTTACATAGCAACAAGGCACAGCTTACAAGTAGATTAGAAAAACACTGGCTACTTATTGTTTTTGTTTTTTTTAATGATGTTGCGTTACGGTTTGTTTTTGGACAACTCCGCTGCATGATTTGGCCATAGTTATCAATTGCACTTGTGTTTGCGATTAGTAGTGACTATTTAAATATGTTAGTTAGGGCTTTGCTGTAAGATTGTTAGGCTTAGGAGACCAGTGTGTTAGTATTAGGTTAAGAAGGATTTGGCTTTTTAAAAGACCTGTGCCTCATTTGGAGTTAAGTCTCCGGTACATGTAGGATTAAAATAAATGGGTGGGTCCTACTTATTGGAAAGTTTTCTTTGGGGGGTTAAAAAGGCACTCCATTTGAAAGTATTAATTGAAAAGGTGATTTTGTGAGGATCCTTTTTTTGTGTAATGTGATATGTTGCAAAAGATTGGTCTTGTATATGCAGTTTTTGACAAACCAGAGAATATGATTGCAGTCTTCTCTCATCATTCAACTTAGTGAATGGCATCACGACTCCATTTAATGCATGGGACTGATTCCAGTATTAAGTCTTTCAAATGTCTATACATTTTATTGGGTTGTTTTTGGTATTATTTTATAACAGGTCCTGTGCACATTTTTGATATTATTTTGGAATTAAAAATCGCATGAATTTCTGGAATTAGATAGGTTATGCAAGAGACTCCTTCTAGATAAAACTGGTGTTTTGGGACAATAATTAAATATTCACATTAGGGTTTCAAGACTCGGGATTTTAGTTGCCATCACAATGATATTTGTAACTTTAAATAACTGAAAGGTTCAATTCAACTCTTCTCTTGGAATTGGTACCTTTTCAATAAATTGATTGCATACATTAACATCAAGGTCAAGGTCATACAAGACTGATATTGTAGCGATCATCATGGTGTAACTATATCACTAATTCATTTCAAGGGAACACAGCTTGTGATTTGGATCCCCATTATTATTTGTCTAATATGCCGACAAGAGTGTGTAATGTACATGTTTATCTATTTCTCTTTGCATTGCATTGTTGCATGCGTGTTAGCTTTATTTGTATGCATATATGTGCTTGTGATTGTATTTGTCTCATATAATGTATTTGGGATACAGTAATATTTTCTGTTGCTCATCCAACAATCTATCCATTTGTTGTGCTACTTATTTTGGATCAAATGTTCATGGCAATATTTTGTTGTGAAAGTGATGGTTATTCCAAATTGGTTAGGACTAGTTAGGGTCATCATTCCAGAGTCAGTAAAAGTATTAACTATAAAGACAAAAAGAAACCATAGAAGTTAAGGATGCACCAGTTCAAAATTCAAAATAAAAGAAGTCTCTGCAGTTTGGTATAGAAAGAAAACATGTCATATGCAATTATTTTGGTTTATTATTCAAGCACAGGTATTAATGTTAAGCATTAGGCATGGATCCAGATCTTTTAACAAGAGAAAATTGATAAGGTTAGCACTGTCTTTCAAATCTCTATAAAGAGTCTTTGGCTTCATTTTTATATTTTGTAGTATACAATCCTGTGCATATTTTGATTATACTTGGAATTAAAAATGGCATGAAGTTTTGGACTTAGTTTAGGTCTTGCAAGAGATTCTTTCTAGATAAAACTGGTGTGTATTTTGGCATTAATTAAATGCACAGTATAGTTTCTAGACTCTGGATTATTGTCACCATCACAAGGATATTCATCAACTAATATAACTGTAAAAGATGTGATTGAACAATTGCTCTTGGAATATATACCTTATTGACAATTTTATTGCATGCATTGATGTCAAGGTCAAAAGGTCATATACCACTGCTACTGTAATCATCCACAAGGTTAAATTTATGAATGGCAAGGTCACGCAGAAGGAATTATTGTATTGTAATCATTGATTTGCTCCATAGTAATATTTAGGACTTTTATTCTAGCAGGCTTGTGTGCATGTACATCTTTGTCTGTGATGTATATGTATGTGATTCTTTCTATTATAGTGCATTGTTTTCACATGTTCATTATGCTTTATTTGTATATTTATATATATGTATTATGTAAGCAAGTCTGCTACATAAGGCAATTTATTCTGATGTCCATTCATCCATTTGTTGATTGTTGATGACATAAATGAACCAAATTTTGCATACCTTGCACTCTGGGTAAGTGAAAATGCTATTGATGTTAGGTCAAAAGATAGAAGGTCAAGGTCTATGACTAGCTAGCTCTGGTAATATTTCTTGTCCTATTCAAAGTGATGGCTATTCCAAATTGGTTAGGGTTATCTAGGGACATCTTACCCGAGTCGGTAAAAGCTGAAATTCTACACTCAAAATTAAAAAAGTAAAGTTAAGGATGCACCAGTTCAAAATTCCAATTAAGAAATGTCTCTGCACATTGGCTTTTAAATACAACATGTCATATGCAATTAGTTTTGGTTTATTAATCCTGCACAGGTTTTAAAAGTTAACATTTCAGCATGTTTTCAGATCATTTTGATTCAAAATTGGACAGGTGAACTGGGTCCGTCAGCATGCCTACTGATGTATATGCACTGAAGATTGGTTTTTATGCAGTGCATCTTTTAGTGTTGTAGAGTATAGGATGATTTACAAAATGGATAGTCAAAGATTATTTTTTAACTTGTGTACTGCTTTCACAGACATAGTACTTCTATTAAGTATTGACTTTTTTTTCTAGATCCACTTAGAGCAAAACCTTCTGTTGATGAATCGCAACTGAATTCTTCCAAGTATATTGCCTAATCTCAGCAATTTTGGATTAATACCCAAGACATGGCTATATACTCCATGATTTGGAATCACATCACACCTTTTCCTTCTAAGTTGTAACTTCCTGGGGTGTTCAATTTAAGGAACTTTTGTAGGGACCACAAAATGGGGATTTAAGACGAGGTGCCTACAAAAATAGGTTATTGAAAGGGTACAGCAGGAAAGGGAGGTGATTACAGTGGGGGTGAGGGTTACTTGTGGGTGGAGGTTACTTGTGGGAGGCAGGGGGGTGGGGTGGGGAATAGGTAGGGACCTGCAGTACCCATTAAACATTTGTTTACCGTTACAAAATCCGGATTTACATAGCAACAAGGCACAGCTTACAAGTAGATTAGAAAAACACTGGCTACTTATTGTTTTTGTTTTTTTTTAATGATTTTGCGTTACGGTTTGTTTTTGGACAACTCCGCTGCATGATTTGGCCATAGTTATCAATTGCGCTTGTGTTTGCGATTAGTAGTGACTATTTAAATATGTTAGTTAGGGCTTTGCTGTAAGATTGTTAGGCTTAGGAGACCAGTGTGTTAGTATTAGGTTAAGAAGGATTTGGCTTTTTAAAAGACCTGTGCCTCATTTGGTGTTAAGTCTCCGGTATATGTAAGATTAAATAAATGGGTGGGTCCTACTTATTGGAAAGTTTTCTTTGGGGGGTTAAAAAGGCACTCCATTTGAAAGTATTAATTGAAAAGGTGATTTTGTGAGGATCCTTTTTTTTGTGTAATGTGATATGCTGCAAATGATTGGTCTTGTATATGCAGTTTTTGACAAACCAGAAAATATGATTGCAGTCTTTTCTCATCATTCAACTTAGTGAATGGCATCACGACTCCATTTAATGCATGGGACTGATTCCAGTATTAAGTCTTTCAAATGTCTATACATTTATTGGGTTGTTTTTGGTATTATTTTATAACAGGTCCTGTGCATATTTTTGATATTATTTTGGAATTAAAAATGGCATGAATTTCTGGAATTAGATAGGTTATGCAAGAGACTCCTTCTAGATAAAACTGGTGTTTTGGGACAATAATTAAATATTCACATTAGGGTTTCAAGACTCGGGATTTTAGTTGCCATCACAATGATATTTGTAACTTTAAATAACTGAAAGGTTCAATTCAACTCTTCTCTTGCAATTGGTACCTTTTCAATAAATTGATTGCATACATTAATATCAAGGTCAAGGTCATACAAGACTGATATTGTAGCGATCATCATGGTGTAACTATATCACTAATTCATTTCAAGGGGACACAGCTTGTGATTTGGATCCCCATTATTATTTGTCTAATATGCCGACAAGAGTGTGTAATGTACATGTTTATCTATTTGTCTTTGCATTGCATTGTTGCATGTGTGTTAGCTTTATTTGTATGCATATATGTGCTTGTGATTGTATTTGTCTCATATAATGTATTTGGGATACAGTAATATTTTCTGTTGCTCATCCAACAATCTATACATTTGTTGTGCTACTTATTTTGGATCAGATGTTCATGGCAATATTTTGTTGTGAAAGTGATGGTTATTCCAAATTGGTTAGGACTAGTTAGGGTCATCATTCCAGAGTCAGTAAAAGTATTAACTATAAAGTCAAAAAGAAACCATAGAAGTTAAGGATGCACCAGTTCAAAATTCAAAATAAAAGAAGTCTCTGCAGTTTGGTATAGAAAGAAAACATGTCACATGCAATTATTTTGGTTTATTATTCAAGCACAGGTATTAATGTTAAGCATTAGGCATGGATCCAGATCTTTTAACAAGAGAAAATTGATAAGGTTAGCACTGTCTTTCAAATCTCTATAAAGAGTCTTTGGCTTCATTTTTATATTTTGTAGTATACAATCCTGTGCATATTTTGATTATACTTGGAATTAAAAATGGCATGAAGTTTTGGACTTAGTTTAGGTCTTGCAAGAGATTCTTTCTAGATAAAACTGGTGTGTATTTTGGCATTAATTAAATGCACAGTATAGTTTCTAGACTCTGGATTTTTGTCACCATCACAAGGATATTCATCAACTAATATAACTGTAAAAGGTGTGATTGAACAATTGCTCTTGGAATATATACCTTATTGACAATTTTATTGCATGCATTGATGTCAAGGTCATAAGGTCATATACCACTGCTACTGTAATCATCCACAAGGTTAAATTTATGAATGGCAAGGTCACGCAGAAGGAATTATTGTATTGTAATCATTGATTTGCTCCATAGTAATATTTAGGTCTTTTATTCTAGCAGGCTTGTGTGCATGTACATCTTTGTCTGTGATGTATATGTATGTGATTCTTTCTATTATAGTGCATTGTTTTCACATGTTCATTATGCTTTATTTGTATATTTATATATATGTATTATGTAAGCAAGTCTGCTACATAAGGCAATTTATTCTGATGTCCATTCATCCATTTGTTGATTGTCGATGACATAAATGAACCAAATTTTGCATACCTTGCACTCGGGGTAAGTGAAAATGTTATTGATGTTAGGTCAAAAGATAGAAGGTCAAGGTCTATGACTAGCTAGCTCTGGTAATATTTCTTGTCCTATTCAAAGTGATGGCTATTCCAAATTGGTTAGGGTTATCTAGGGACATCTTACCCGAGTCGGTAAAAGCTGAAATTCTACACTCAAAATTAGAAAAGTAAAGTTAAGGATGCACCAGTTCATAATTCCAATTAAGAAATGTCTCTGCACATTGGCTTTTAAATACAACATGTCATATGCAATTAGTTTTGGTTTATTAATCCTGCACAGGTTTTAAAAGTTAACATTTCAGCATGTTTTCCGATCATTTTGATTCAAAATTGGACAGGTGAACTGGGTCAGTCAGCATGCCTACTGATGTATATGCACTGAAGATTGGTTTTTATGCAGTGCATCTTTTAGTGTTGTAGAGTATAGGATGTTTTACCAAATGGATAGTCAAAGATTATTTTTTAACTTGTGTACTGCTTTCACAGACATAGTACTTCTATTAAGTATTGACTTTTTGGCTAGATCCACTTAGAGCAAAACCTTCTGTTGATGAATCGCAACTGAATTCTTCCAAGTATATTGCCTAATCTCAGCAATTTTGGATTAATACCCAAGACATGGCTATATACTCTATAATTTGGAATCACATCACACCTTTTCCTTCTAAGTTGTAACTTCCTGGGGTGTTCAATTTAAGGAACTTTTGTAGGGACCACAAAATGGGGATTTAAGACGAGGTGCCTACAAAAATAGGTTATTGAAAGGGTACAGCAGGAAAGGGGGTGATTACAGTGGGGGTGAGGGTTACTTGTGGGTGGAGGTTACTTGTGGGAGGCAGGGGGGTGGGGTGGGGAATAGGTAGGGACCTGCAGTACCCATTAAACATTTGTTTACCGTTACAAAATCCGGATTTACATAGCAACATGGCACAGCTTACAAGTAGATTAGAAAAACACTGGCTACTTATTGATTTTGTTTTTTTTTAATGATTTTGCGTTACGGTTTGTTTTTGGACAACTCCGCTGCCTGATTTGGCCATACTTATCAATTGCACTTGTGTTTGCGATTAGTAGTGACTATTTAAATATGTTAGTTAGGGCTTTGCTGTAAGATTGTTAGGCTTAGGAGACCAGTGTGTTAGTATTAGGTTAAGAAGGATTTGGCTTTTTAAAAGACCTGTGCCTCATTTGGTGTTAAGTCTCCGGTATATGTAAGATTAAATAAATGGGTGGGTCCTACTTGTTGGAAAGTTTTCTTTGGGGGTTTCAAAAGGCACTCCATTTGAAAGTATTAATTGAAAAGGTGATTTTGTGAGGATCCTTTTTTTTGTGTAATGTGATATGCTGCAAATGATTGGTCTTGTATATGCAGTTTTTGACAAACCAGAGAATATGATTGCAGTCTTCTCTCATCATTCAACTTAGTGAATGGCATCACGACTCCATTTAATGCATGGGACTGATTCCAGTATTAAGTCTTTCAAATGTCTATACATTTATTGGGTTGTTTTTGGTATTATTTTATAACAGGTCCTGTGCATATTTTTGATATTATTTTGGAATTAAAAATGGCATGAATTTCTGGAATTAGATAGGTCATGCAAGAGACTCCTTCTAGATAAAACTGGTGTTTTGGGACAATAATTAAATATTCACATTAGGGTTTCAAGACTCGGGATTTTAGTTGCCATCACAATGATATTTGTAACTTTAAATAACTGAATTCAACTCTTCTCTTGGAATTGGTACCTTTTCAATAAATTGATTGCATACATTAATATCAAGGTCAAGGTCATACAAGACTGATATTGTAGTGATCATCATGGTGTAACTATATCACTAATTCATTTCAAGGGGACACAGCTTGTGATTTGGATCCCCATTATTATTTGTCTAATATGCCGACAAGGGTGTGTAATGTACATTGTAAGGGTGCTGCCGGTTATCAAAGTGTTATCAGTACAATCTCGCACAAGGCCTGGTCAGAGGTATTGCGCAACTTGGAAAAACAACACTTGAAGACCGCCTCCATCTAATTATCGTTATCTAGAAGATGTTCTCTACGGTGTAATTTGCCCGGTTAATGGATATGGTAGTTTGGTAAATAAGATGGTACTTTGAACAAGACAACACGAGCCCCCGTAAAGATAAATATGAATTTAATTAAAATACAATTAAAAGAAGAATGACACAATAAATTACAATGTTCTTTCCTTCTGACGATTCTTCGTTCAGAAGTAATTTTTAAAAAAAAACGAAACTTTAAAATAGCAGATACGTTAATTAAAATTCAGAACACTAATAAAATAGATGAATTTAACCGTTAAGGACTGATAGTACTTTCATCATGGAATCGAATGTTCATTTAACATTGGACTGTTGGGTGATTCACAATGACCTTGTTCGTTGACTGGTTTTTTCTTTTTCTCTTTTTTTTTCTCCTGCGTGCGTCCGACTTCAGCTTGCCCTTTGATTGAACGGGAATTCCACACTCTAACTTCTGGCTTCTTTTCCCTCTTTTCCTTTGACACCTCGCTGATTCTCACTCTTTCCAAACAAACTTTTCCTTGTGTTTTTGGCGTCTTACAATCGTTCCACATTCAGTTTCCTGGAACCACAATTTTATACCACAATTTTACGAACGTCTGTCTTTCAAAGCACGCTCGGAGTCCTGGTAATTACTTCTACCTTTGGTTTTCTCTCTTGCAGAAAAATTTTCAGACTGACTAATATCGTTTGATACGTAGTATATATTTCCCCGATTCTGGGTTCGACACCCCCCCCCTTTCCCTCTACATTTGACCAATCGGAATAAATGCTATTCTTGCGGACCTTTTGGAAACCGTCTATCAAGATGCCAAAAATGCCACTTAGGGTCGAAATATCACCTTATCATTTGTTTCCAATCATTTTGACAGCTCTACGTGAGGAATCACCTAATTTTAAGCGTGCCAAACACTCAGTCCGCTTTCACTCTAAATATTGTAACAGTCTGACCGAGGTAAACTAACATTCTTTTCGTTCAAAACTCTACTCCAAGACAGTTGATTGTCGGCTAGACTAAAAAATAATTACTGGATTTCACTGACGAAAAATTTGGCACTTGACATTACCCCCTTTCTAAGAGTAAAATCGGTATTTCTACTCTCCCAAATTTTTCGGTGAACTATACTGCTCCCGTTACATGTCCTTAGGTGACCTATTCACTTCAGCCATTCCTAACCGACTTAAACAATCCGCTCCCACATTATCCCTACCTTTAATGTACCGCACTAGAATCTGATACTGTTGTAGAAACAGAGACCATCTCATCAATCGACCGTTAGTTAATTTCGCCTGGGCCAAATAAGCCAGTGGTTGATGATCTGTTTCTAAAGTAAACTTCCTACCATACAGATACCGTTGGAACTTAGTTATTCCAAGATAATCGCCAAACATTCTTTCTCCGACACTGAATAATTAATTTCCGCATTTGACAGTTTTCTACTTCCATACGCAACTGGGAATAAGCTTCCCTCGTGTTCTTGCAGTAACACTGCCCCTAAACCTCTATCACAAGCATCTGTCCTCAAAACAAAATCTCGTGTCACGTCAGGCAACTTAACTATGGCGTATGACGTCAGTCTGTCTTTTAGCGTCTGAAATGCGCGTTCACATGCGTCTGTCCATACTACTTTGGTCGGCGCTTTTTTCCGAGTCAAGTCAGTCAATGGACTTGCAATAGCACTAAAATTTGCCACATATCTCCTATAGTACCCTGCCAAACCTATAAAAGATCTAACTTCAGTCTTAGTAGTCGGTCGTAATGCGTCCCTAAGTTGTTCGACCTTTGAGCTCTCGGGTTTTAACGTGTCCTCGATGAGGGTATGTCCTAGGTAGTCTAATTGTCTGAACCCTATATGGCACTTCGATGGTCGTGCGGTCAGTCCGGTTTGTCTTAGCCGGTCTAAGACGTTTTTCAGCAAAAGTATGTGTTCTTCCCATGTAGCTGTAGCTAATAGAAGATCGTCCATGAAGTTGGAAACTCCCATCCCCCGCAATGGTTCAAGGAATTGCCGCATCATACGGGTGAAGACACGGGGCGCATTCTGCACCCCGAATGGCATGACTACCCACTGGTAAGTCCCATCTGGAGTTGCAAAGGCAAGATTTGCTCTGTCTTCACTACGGACTGGAATTTGCCAGTATCCTTTGGACAGATCAATCTTAGAAAAATATTTAGCATGGGTTACTCCTGCGAAAATAGACTCAGGGTCAGGTAAAAGTTCTACCTGGAATTCTGTGATTCGGTTTAGCTTCCGGTAGTCGACACAAAATCTGTGTGCCCCATCCTTCTTCTGGACCAGTACAACAGGGGAGCTATACGCCGACTCGCTTGGTTCGATATTACCCAAGTCTAACATAGTTTCAACTTCCTTACGGACCGCTTCTAACTTCGCGTACGGCAAAGGATATGGTCTTAACTTTACTGGGTTCTCGTCCAGCAGCTTCAAAGAGAACTCCTCCAGCTCTGTCCTCCCCGGTCTCTGTTAAGACGCTCGAATATTCTTGAAGTACCGACTCCACCTCTTTACGTTGGTCTGACGTTAACGTAACGTCAAGTGTGACGTCGACGTAGGTTTCCTCCCTCGTCAACGGACAACTAGGGAGTACTTCCGCCTGCCCTGCGTTGTCGTCGGATTCTTCCGTCACGACGGTAGCCACCACGAACTCCGTGGGTGGTTCTCGCACACGGTACCGCTTCAAAAGATTTACGTGGAACAACTTATCCTTATCCCCTACTCGGATACGGCACATTTTGTCCACATTTCCTTTCACAAATGGCCCCCTCCATGAGACTTGCAGCTTGTTGTGCTCCAATGGCAACAACAACAACACCTTGTCACCCACCTCAAAGTGACGTTCCTTCGCCCTTTTGTTGTAATACTTGGCTTGACGTCCCCTCGCGTCGCAGAGATTTTCTTGAGCCAATTTACAAACTTCTTCCAGCTTGTTACGCAAGTCGACAACATATTGGTATGTTGTACGCACTTCTTCGGATGCTTGCTCATCCGTCCATAACTGTTTCAATACAGCCATGGGTCCCTTTACCGTCCGCCCATAAACTAATTCAAAAGGTGAAAAACCAAACTTGCCTGCGGTACTTCTCGATACGCGAACAGTATCGCCGGAAGGTATCGATCCCAATCTCAAGGTCGACCTTCACATAGCTTCTTTAAAGCCTGTTTCAATGTCCCATTGAAACGTTCTACCAACCCATTACACTGCGGGTGGTACGGGGTAGTCGTCAGGTGTCTAATGGAGAGTAATCTATTTACCTCTTCCATCACCTGGCTCACGAACTGCGTCCCTTGGTCGGTCAGTATCTCGTCTGGAACTCCGACTCTCGACCACACCCCTAACAAGGCCTCAGCCACCGTGACTGAGTCCATGTTTTTCAAGGCCACTGCCTCCGGGTACCGGGTAGCGTAATCTACGACCGTTAATATATACCGATTTCCACTTTCCGCCGCCGGCTTAATCGGACCTACTAAATCCATCGCCACTCTCGAGAAAGGTTCGTCAATTAGTGGGGTGGTTCATAGTGGCACTGGGCGATGGGAGGTCTTCGGTGCCACTCGCTGACACTTGTCACATGACAAACAAAACCTCCTCACATCCCCATGCACACCTGGCCAATAAAACTCCCTCACCAACCTATCTCTGGTCTTTGCCACGCCCATGTGGCTTCCGAGAAGACCCTCATGTGCTAACCTAAGTACTTCGTCGCGCTTCCCTACGGGTACCACAACTTGTTTAAACGTATCGACCCCTTTCTTGGCGTACCGATACAAAATACCGCGCTTTGTCGCGAACTTAACCTCGCCGTCTGGCAATTTCCGTACGGACCCGTCCGTCGCGTACCTACGTACCTTGTCAAGAGACACATCTTCCTTTTGAAGCTTCTCTAACTCACCAGGTACCAAAATGTCTATGGGCGAAGTCACGGATCTTAGCGGCTTCGACCCTGACCTTCGCTTCATAGCCCTCGTCTCCACTGACCCGACATGTATAGGATTACACGTCATAGGGTTAGGTTGGGGCAACACATACCTACACCCTAATATTACGTCATGAGACAGTCCCGACAAACACTCTGCTTGAATTCGCCCTTTTACACATGGCGAATCAAGGTCTATGCTAACGGCCGGAAGCGAATCCTTCGTCCTGTTACACGTCATAGGGTTAGGTTGGGGCAACACATACCTACACCCTAATATTACGTCATGAGACAGTCCCGACAAACACGCTGCTTGAATTCGCCCTTTTACATATGGCGAATCAAGGTCTATGCTAACGACCGGAAGCGAATCCTTCGTCATGTTAGCAAACTGTACTTCCACCGTCTGACCTGTATAATTTCCAGGTTTGACGTATCTACGATCTACCAAGGCCGGGTAGCTACAGCCGGTGTCATACAGCACCGTGGCTTCCTCACCATTTACCGTAGCTCTCGCTACATTCGTAGACTCCACTGTTTTCCCTTTCTTAACAGTATTCGGAGTTACCGAGTTAACCGTTGTCGGACGATACTTTCTACAGTCCTTGACAACATGGCCTGGTTTATTACAGCCATAACACACTGGCTCACCTCTTCTACCCGAGGTATCCCTATCTACCCCTTGAGTCTTTCCCGACCCACGGAAATGTACTTGGCTGAGATTTCCGGCCCCTGGCCTCCTACCATTTTGACCATTTCCACCTCAGTGGTCTTTCTAAGCTCACCGATTCCAGGTCGGTCCCTACCGTTCCAAGTAGTTGGACGCGCATGCACGCTCTCATAGCGCTCGGCCATTACGCTTATCTCATCCAAAGTTGAGAATTGGCGCTCCGCCAAAAACACAATTAAATCTTTTCTGTAGGTACTTAACACGTGTTCCTTTAAAATTTCTTCGCGTATTCCTTCGTACGTTAACGCGGTGACAGACATTTTCATCTATTTATCAAAAATCACGCGCACTCGACTGTGAAATTGCGCGTGTGTTTCGGTAGCCCTTTTTGACGATTCCCTAAAAAGTTTCCAGAACGTTTCCGCTGACAACTCATAGTGGCGAAGTAGATCTTTCTTCAGCGCGTCATAATCGTCTATCTCGGTTGGGGTCATGTTGTGGTATACATATACATCTTTCGCCGCCCCCTGCAAAAAGGCTGAAATATTGATGGCCCACTGGTCCTTAGGGATTTGGTGGGCTAGGGCCAACTTCTCAAATTGCGTCAAAAAGTTGTCGATTATTTCATCTCTGTCATTAAACATCGGCATGGTTAACTGTATGGGTCGTCTGTCTTCCACGCGACTACTCGGGGTGTCCGGACGTACGTTCGATTTTTCACCCCTCCTGAACTCGGCTTCGAGCCTTAGTCTCTCCATGGCTAACTCATGCTCTCGTTCTCTCGCCTTCTCTTTCGCCTGTAGTCTGGCCCCCTCAGCCTGTAGTCGGGCTAATTCCATTTCTTTCTGTTTCTCCTCTCGTTTCATGGCTTATTGTTCTCGTTCTCTAGCTTTTTCTTCCTTATGTTCTTTCAAGCTACGTTCCATAAATTCAGATAGTTTGTCTCCGTCGTACCCAAGTTCGTCCTTGCCAATGGATTTAAATTCCTTTAGTAACTGTCTGTCTGTCGCCATTACGTCCTTCTTTTATTTTCCCTAGAACTATGTCCTTAACTGACCTACAATAACCGAATTCCCCCTACGAAAATAGTTTGACCTAAAATAACTTATCTGCAGCGAGATGGACAGGTCAAATCAGCCGCAATTAATTGACCAGACAGAAATTCCAGTAACACACGCTCCGCGCAGCAGTACCCTGTTAGCAAAACGTGATTAACTGCTGTCCAAAATACAGTACTGGCCCAAATTGGCTCTTGCCTCAAGAGACTATTTAGGTAGTACCGCTCTAACGCTTTATGACAATTTCACACAGAAGGTATAAATCTCAAATTCTTATAATTTGCATGCAACTATACAAAAATAGCAGACAATGTTTGATTCACTCGATTCCTCCTTAATAATAATAACCAATTTATTCCTTTGCTCAAAATACGCTCAGATTACTTCAATCGCAATGAAAACTTCAAATCCCGGACGAGCCCCCACTTTGTAAGGGTGCTGCCGGTTATCAAAATGTTATCAGTACAATCTCGCACAAGGCCTGGTCAGAGGTATTGCGCAACTTGGAAAACAACACTTGAAGACCGCCTCTCTCTAATTATCGTTATCTAGAAGATGATCTCTACGGTGTAATTTGCCCGGTTAATAGATATGGTAATCTGAGATGGTACTTTGAACAAGACAACACACGAGCCCCCGTAAAGATAAAATATGAATTTAATTAAAAAACAATTAAAAGAAGAATGACACAATAAATTACAATGTTCTTTCCTTCTGACGATTCTTCGTTCAGAAGTAATTTTTAAAAAAAAACGAAACTTTAAAATAGCAGATACGTTAATTAAAATTCAGAACACTAATAAAATAGATGAATTTAACCGTTAAGGACTGATAGTACTTTCATCATGGAATCGAATGTTCATTTAACATTGGACTGTTGGGTGATTCACAATGACCTTGTTCGTTGACTGGTTTTTTCTTTTTCTCTTTTTTATTTCCTGCATGCGTCCGACTTCAGCTTGCCCTTTGATTGAACGGGAATTCCACACTCTAACTTCTGGCTTCTTTTCCCTCTTTTCCTTTGACACCTCGCTGATTCTCACTCTTTCCAAACAAACTTTTCCTTGTGTTTTTGGCGTCCACATTCAGTTTCCTGGAACCACAATTTTATACCACAATTTTACGAACGTCTGTCTTTCAAAGCACGCTCGGAGTCCTGGTAATAACTTCTACCTTTGGTTTTCTCTCTTGCAGAGAAATTTTCAGACTGACTAATATCGTTTGATACGTAGTATATAATTCCCCGATTCTGGGTTCGACACCCCCCCCCCTTTCCCTCTACATTTGACCAATCGGAATAAATGCTATTCTTGCGGACCTTTTGAAAACCGTCTATCAAGATGCCAAAAATGCCACTTAGGGTCGAAATATCACCTTATCATTTCTTTCCAATCATTCTGACAGCTCTACGTGAGGAATCACCTAATTTTAAGCGTGTCAAACACTCAGTCCGCTTTCACTCTAAATATTGTAACAGTCTGACCGAGGTAAACTAACATTCTTTCCGTTCAAAACTCTACTCCAAGACAGTTGATTGTCGGCTAGACTAAGAATTAATTACTGGATTTCACTGTCGAAAAATTTGGCACTTGACATACATGTTTATCTATTTGTCTTTGCATTGCATTGTTGCATGCGTGTTAGCTTTATTTGTATGCATATATGTGCTTGTGATTGTATTTGTCTCATAATGTATTTGGGATACAGTAATATTTTCTTTTGCTCATCCAACAATCTATCCATTTGTTGTGCTACTTATTTTGGATCAGATGTTCATGGCAATATTTTGTTGTGAAAGTGATGGTTATTCCAAATTGGTTAGGACTAGTTAGGGTCATCATTCCAGAGTCAGTAAAAGTATTAACTATAAAGTCAAAAAGAAACCATAGAAGTTAAGGATGCACCAGTTCAAAATTCAAAATAAAAGAAGTCTCTGCAGTTTGGTATAGAAAGAAAACATGTCATATGCAATTATTTTGGTTTATTATTCAAGCACAGGTATTAATGTTAAGCATTAGGCATGGATCCAGATCTTTTAACAAGAGAAAATTGATAAGGTTAGCACTGTCTTTCAAATCTCTATAAAGAGTCTTTGGCTTCATTTTTATATTTTGTAGTATACAATCCTGTGCATATTTTGATTATACTTGGAATTAAAAATGGCATGAAGTTTTGGACTTAGTTTAGGTCTTGCAAGAGATTCTTTCTAGATAAATCTGGTCTGTATTTTGGCATTAATTAAATGCACAGTATAGTTTCTAGACTCTGGATTATTGTCACCATCACAAGGATATTCATCAACTAATATAACTGTAAAAGGTGTGATTGAACAATTGCTCTTGGAATATATACCTTATTGACAATTTTATTGCCTACATTGATGTCAAGGTCAAAAGGTCATATACCACTGCTACTGTAATCATCCACAAGGTTAAATTTATGAATGGCAAGGTCACACAGAAGGAATTATTGTATTGTAATCATTGATTTGCTCCATAGTAATATTTAGGTCTTTTATATTAGCAGGCTTGTGTGCGTGTACATCTTTGTCTGTGATGTATATGTATGTGATTCTTTCTATCATAGTGCATTGTTTTCACATGTTCATTATGCTTTATTTGTATATTTATATATATGTATTATGTAAGCAAGTCTGCTACTTAAGGCAATTTATTCTGATGTCCATTCATCCATTTGTTGATTGTCGATGACATAAATGAACCAAATTTTGCATACCTTGCACTCGGGGTAAGTGAAAATGCTATTGATGTTAGGTCAAAAGATAGAAGGTCAAGGTCTATGACTAGCTAGCTCTTAAGTAAGTATTAAACACGGCGCGGGTGTGAATAATATCATGTGGGACCTGAAGGACATATTGGAAAATATTTGTATTTTAGGTTAAAAAGTCCATAAAATTAAAATTAATGTAACACTTGGCGGACAAGGAAAAATTAACATTACTATGTAAATATGGGGACCAAAGGCGTTGAACATTATAAATTTATTTTGAAAAATGGCACTGCTGGGAATGAGAAATATATCCACAGGACTTTCGACATATGTTACAATAGGAACAATTGGAAAATGTGTGGAGAAAATGGAACATGTAATGTTAATGATGTCCATATTCATGGATATGTCTGGGGCATGGCAGATGCTATGTTCAAATCTTCTTATTAAAATGTATAGGGCCATGGACATTTATAATGGTAAAACTACCCCTACAAAACAAAATAATAGACCCGTCAAGAGTGTAAATAGACACATACTATCCGCACAAACATGCTTACATTCCTTCATACTTGGAGTGAAAGGAGAAACAATGGTAGGAGTGCTCACATAATGTCACCCCTAAAAAAGGTAGGAATATTCAAGTAGCACGGGGATGGTCATCTCAAATTTTGTCAAACAAACGCTGAAAACGATAATTTAGCTCTCTTTTTATCCCGGCCCTTGCGGCATGTGCAAAATGTTGCGTATCCCAAAGAGTGCGTAATCGTACTAAAATCTTTATTGAAACAAAAGAGCAGAAGCAAACAAATACACGCCCACTATAACTTTAGGTACTCCACCAGGGCGCTCCACTAAAATAGTGGGATTACTTCTGTAAGCCATTAAAGTGATGTTTAATACCGCCCATGTTTTATATTGTTAAAATATACCAAACTGACTGTGAGTACTAACAAATGTGTCTATATAGGACTGAAGCAGAAAAGATGCGGACATAAATGCTTAACGGAATTTTGTCAAGTTCATAAGAAAAGGAATCGCTATGTATTCTTGTATCCAGGGAAGACTAAGAGTAAGGAGGACTAAATTACGTCCCCTATAGGCTCTACCGGGAAGGTGATATGTGTGCTACGATTTTGCGGGAAAGAATAAGGGAGAAACAAAATATTATGTACAAGAGAATTCAGCGCCTGACTGGTATCCGGTGGGTAGTGTCACTTCAATGCTGATAATTGCTTTATATTCATAAAAATATAACAGCAAAGTACACCTATCGACTAGACACGACACATAAAAATAGGATGAGCCCAATACGCAGAATGCTTAAGACACTCGCGAGAAACGGATGGACTACCAGATTAGCGGCTGCACATAGATTGCGAAAGCTGAGTCGAAGGAGCTGAAAGCAGAGCCGAAGGCTTTTGTGACAGCGCGAGCAAGTTAAAGGAAAGAAAAGGAATGTGCTGCTCTTAGCGACATCAAGACTGAGATGTCGAAATAATCAGCGTATCCTGACAAGGTAGTTTCGCACCAGCTCTCAAAAAGGTGGATGCGAGTTGGTACCGCAGCTTTCACAATAATGAATTTCGATTTCGAGGTCGAGAAACCGTCCACGTTTTAAGCACCGTTCGTGTCCAAGGATATAATCCGCTTGGAATGGGAAAAGCTAAGAAAGATATCCGGGTGGGATTTTTGTCTTCACAACAATACACTTTTGACGATGATATAAATACAATGATTAAAAATGAATGAATGACTAGAATGACCAATTAAATTATGCATACGTTCATATATATTTAATCCAAATATTGGATTATTAAAATAATAACGCCAAATTTAATAAAGAAAAATAGAAACAAATTGCTCTACAAAAGACAAACACGAGCGAGAGTACAACGTACTGAGAATGCGCTGAGTCGTAATACGGTTAGAAATAGTCCCTATCCAATGCATACTATTTTTCACATTAAAGTAAAATCACAAATTCTACAAAGCCAAGAACTTAAATTAATGAATAGTAACATTAGTTCTAACTTACTGTTCAACAAAAGCCTCACAAGAGAAATCTTAATTTTTTGTCTGAGCGCATTGATTCTATCACTATCCAGAGTCTCCGCTATTTCGTTAACAAAATTCCACCGATGATTTATGTCACTATTTTATGGACTATCACCATCTTTGAAGTTCCAAAAATCAAGGTAAGATAATTCGTTTCCTAAACTATTCATCAGACATTCCAGCACGATATACGCAAAGTTCAACATGGAAATGAAAAAAGGCACAATAACTGTTAACATGCGAACTTCTTTACACTTAATGTTGATGTCACATGGTTTGTAGAACTGTTGATATCATTATTATGCATGACAACAACGTGACATTACGAGGATCAGATCAAAAGTGTATACGTTCTTTTAGTATATTGGTATGTATTGGTCAAATAAATTAATTCCTCACCTACCCGAGTGTGTCCGCTACAAAATTTAGTTATATGCATTTGTTTGGTTGTTTACAATCTCCTTTGCATATTGAGTGTTGAGTGTGTTCTTTTTTAGTTTCTACTTTTCTTCAGAGTGTGTAAATCAATATAATAAGAACTTATGATTTAAACATAAAAGGTGATTTTAATAATAAGTACAGCACTACAAAAACTTGGTTAGCTATGCCATTCACATGAACGCTAAGCCAATTACCCCAAATGATCATGGAAATTAATGTGGAATATTAATGAGTGAAATGGCGAACCAACACACAGAGCATCATCACGTTGATATGTTATATGTTTCACATGCCTTGACATCTTTACCTATTATTTTGGACTTTGTATGACTTCTTATTTACATTTGATGGAAGGGTTTTTCTTCTATTTTTAGAATTATTGATATTTTCTATTTTAGAACTTAACTATTAATCGGCACATTATGATGAAAAGTGTGCTAACTTGTCTTTAAACTCTAACATACACATTGTATTATTAGTGAAGCACTTCTTACTATCGAACTGTAATGAATTCGGTGGTTGGAATAATATAGTTTCACAGTTACGCAAAGGGAAGAAACGCGTTTATGAAATAATTAATTTATGTTCGTAAAGAAGTAAAACTTCTCTAAGTTTATTTCATTGTTCAGATTATTGGTTTCGGTCAATCATGTCAGGCTTTGTAAATGTGGGACATAATCTAATCCTAGCAAGGAGTTCCGAGTTTTCTCTGCAATAGTATAACTAGAAATCGATCACTCCACTTTGAGATCTAAACAGATCACTCATTATATCAGCGCATCATTCTCGATATTAAGTCATTCATTTTCACATCATCATTAACGGTACATTTGATATTTGAACTCCAAAAATGATATTCCACTATATCGAGAATTAGTTATCAAAACCGATTCTACATCGGCTAAGTCGAATTTCAAGATCAATGGCATACTTTTCATGTAATGTACCTGAAACATGGGTATATTCAGATCCGCTAAAGATAATATTGCAAACACTTTTCTATAAGAAGAGAAGTTTTTTTGTAACTGAACTACTTATGAACACAACAACTATAACAAACAAAACACCTAATAAACAAAAACAAAAGCAAAGCAAAAATGTTACAAAGGCAACCGAATACAGTTTCTTCAAGAAAGAAGGTATGTTGTTTAACATAGTACGACCACTAGGTCGAAGGTTACTATGGAGCACTTATCAGATTAAAGATAAAAGAAGATCTTGGAATGTTGGATTTAAAAATGGTCAGCATTCCAGTTGTTGCAACAAAACAAAAAGACACTGAGCCACAATTATGATGATAATACCATACAAAAAAAATCCAATGTTAGTTGCATGTCTGCATTCACCTCTTTATACATAATCAGTATGTATATGGTTGTAAGTGTAGTTTCCAGATTTCACAGCACATCGTCCACATCTACATACAACTGTCACATTACCATCTGCTATGCGTTGAGACTTGTGTCGATATCACAGACCAATTCCACGAAATGTAAGTCTAGCAACACTGTTATATGTAAAACATCCTCTCCACGAGTCAATCCATATCTTTTCATGGCAAGGCTATGTCGAATCATAGAGTAATAAGTGCAAATTTGCATACCATAGCCAATCATGATGTGATACGATGATTCAGATATATATATATATATATATATATATATATATATATATATATATATATATATATATATATATATATATATATATATATATATATCTAAATTGCGTGTGTGTTAACAAATATCTGTAATAATAATAATATATTATTATTATTATTATTATTATTTTCATTACAGGTAGATGAAAAATGGATAAAGAAGAAGCCCGATTTCGACAAAGATTTCAAGAATTTCCCTCGTCATTCAACCTTGAAATTGAAGAGTTGAAGAACAGCCAAAAAATAGATTTATTTAAGAAGAAGGTAGAGGAGAATGTTTTGTCCGAAAGATATGACTCAACCACAGAGCAGATAAGGATGTATAATTTACTTTCCTTTCTAAACTGGAGTGCCAATGAGAGAGATGTTGCTTATAGTTACAACCGAAAGGCTTTAAAACTGGAAAAAGAAAATATGGTCTCTCTTTCCAATAGGTTATGGATGAGACGGGAAGACGGTAACCTTGCTGAAGCAAACGAAGAACTCAAAAAGTTAGTCAAATTAGCAGAATCTAACAATAATCTACTCCTCACTGGAAAAGCGGAAATAGCGTACTGCTACCCTATATTTGGTCCATCTTATCTCTTGAAGTCTAAAGATATGCTTGAAGACGTAGTTCGTGAACTGAGCGTCAAAGACATCCATCCCGATACTGTATTTTCTTTGAAGTTAGACCTCGGAATCATATATCGTAAGTTATGTAATTCTGGAAACATGCCCAAACAAGGATGGGAAAAGAAGGTCGAAGAAGAGTGCATAAAAAGAGGGGCAGAATTGCTATACGAAGTTGCTTGTTCCGATTCTCCAGCCAAATGTAAGGGTAGATCTTGGGTGTCCCTCGCAGAAATTTTATATGTCAAATCGAAAGGTGTTAGGCTCAACAAATATGGAATAGAAGAATTGTTCCCGAAAGAAATTAAGGAACTTAGCATTGAACATCTTCTTGATTTGGCATGGAAAACATGTGATGAGGACGCCCACACACTGAAAGTATGTGGCAAACTTTACAGGCATTTACATAAATTAGACAAGGCAGAGGAAGTACTGAGAAAGTCCCTAAGTAAAGAAAAAACAGCATATGCTCATCATCAACTTGCTCTTGTTTTGAAGCAGAAACTGAAAGACAAACTGTTTGCCAGGAGAGGTTATAACAATGAACCAAGTGATAGATATCATCCAGTCAGTACCTGTATTCGCCATAAAACGTTGTTAGCTAATGATGTGTCTCAAGAGGCACAAGGCAGCAATGTTCCCATTCGGTACTCTGACAGAGAATACGATGACTATTCACAAGAATTCTTCCAGACCAACATAAGAACAATAGTCTCAGAGAAGGGAAAGACCACATCAACTACTACAGAAAAAGAGACAAGTGTTAAATCTGCCACTGAAGAAGCTCATATCAATTTACAATACCGGAAGACTAAACGAACAACGAGGGCAGCAGCTAAAGCGTTCGATCGTGTCTTCCTCATACCAGAGAAGGAAGGGAAGAGTGTGGAAGAAATTCTATATAATCTAGACGAAGCAATACAGTTTGGGAACGAATGGGCTTCTTTTGATAAAGGCATAGTTTTGAGACAGATAAAGAAATTGAAGGAAGCACGTGATGTATTTTTGAAGACTTTGAAAATGGAATGTAGCATCAAAGCCATAATAGAAGTTTCTTGCTATGAAAATCTTGGTGCCTGTTGTAGAGATATTGCTGAACAAGAGACAGATTTGGAAAAGAGAAGGCTAGTTGAGATAGATGCTGTCATATACTGGAGAAAAGCACTAGAAAAAAAAGCATCCAAAGAAGGTAAGATTCTAAATTTTCGAAAAGAGGAATGGATGTCATATCCAGTACTAAAAGACATGTTCCAGCACCGACAACTGGATGGTGCGATATTGCAAGAACTTGCAAATCTCGGTGAAATACTCGAGAGACCTGCTGAAACTCGATACTTTTTTCAAGAAATTAGGAAACTGGGTGGGGATGAAGCAAACGATCCCACAATAATTAGTGGTGAGATTAAAACTTTACTGAAGGAATATCGTTATGAAGATGCAGTTCAAATGTTAGAACAAAGTGAAAAAGAAGGGATTGAAATTAGTCGAAATTTTCGTTTGAGGGTATACCTTGAGTGTGCTTTCTATCTAGTCACTATGGGAAAGAGAGAAAATGCCAGTGAAAGATTTCAACAGATGTTTCATTTAAACCCAATATCTCAATCAAAGTTTGACATTTTCCTTCTATATGACGAAGACACAGGGACAGATAAGACTATCGTTCTTGCTGAGAAACTGGAGGAATTTTTGTCTGGAAATTTCGGGCTAAGAATCACCAGAAACAGCCAGAATGTATATCCCGGAAAACAAACGTGGGAAGATCAGACAGAACAAATGAAGTCTAGCAAGCACATTGTCCTGATAATGGATACAAATGAAGTACCACCTGGTGAATTTAAACATTTCATTGGGATAGCCCAAGAAATTAGCAAGACAGACAAATCCATTCCGAACATTATTCTTCTTGACGAGTGTACTTGTCCCCTTCATCTTACCATTTTCCCCACAATGCACTTCGAAAGTACGCAACTTAATAGCGACGAAGATTTCATCCAGTGGATTCGTGATTTTATTTTTCACCTGCTACGTGTTGACGACAATGAAGACTAGCTGATTAGCCTTGCAATGAAGCTAAATAGACTGTTATCATCAACCTTTTGGAGTAGTTAGATAATGACCGAAATCGACATATATATATATATATATATATATATATATATATATATATATATATATATATTAAGCGATCATGCATTTGACTATCTGAGCTTAAAAACGTTACAAAAATCCTTTTATTCGGATATCATTGTGAACAAATTACTAATCTAAACTTATATCATCAAATTATCAGACGAGTTCGATAAAGCCGTGTGCCACAATTTTAATTTTTACTGCATAGTCTGCCACAGTGTGCTACGAAATTGGTCATATAATTCGAAGATATATTTATTGTTCTACATAAGGATTGGGCTACTGACACGAAATTGTATTTTTCTAACAATGAGTTTTAGTTCTCCAGGCTAGTTTTGCCAAGGACTGTTTGTTCCTTGAATGAGCGACATCCACATATAACAAAAAGGTGATCTTGGATATGATTGATTGTGCCTATACCATTATAAAAGGCATATTTCTGATCATACTTTGATCAAACTTGAAATTTGGGCTTATATCATCAAGATGATCCAGATTAGTGCATATTACTGGAAGGATTTTGCATCTGACTGACTGAGCTTATTACCACTCTGGTGACTATATTAAAATATCCGCGTTGATAAAGACTAGAGTTGTGAGGATTTGCTATCAAGTTTATGAATGAGTTCGACTGACCAAGATTACATGCATACTTAGGACGTGATTTATATCAATGTATATGGATTTGGTAGCTCTGACCCATTCGACAACTAGTGTGCGTTGTTGCAATGATCTTGCGTTATATTTCCTGACGTGGGTGTCACTTTTGAAGCTTTGTGTTTGATGCGATTTAGATCAATCCTTACATGTCATGATCGATACAATTCTGTCTTTGTAAACAAAAATTTACAACAGAGCTTTGTATACTGGTACACTGAATTCATACAAGATTGTATGATATCGTGCAAATCTTGCGATTACAATATTGGTATCATATTACGATAATGAAATTTCTTTTATGAAACTGATGGTTAACTTGTGTTTATTTATCTGTCTATCGAAGTTATATGCAAGTAATTTCTAAATTTGCTTTGTCGTAATTCATGTCACAATCACAGGGTCCTTTTAACATTAAATTCAAAATGGTCTGATATATTTCATGATGGTTCATTCGAAGTTCTTCTTTTCAATAGACTTACACTAGTAAACATTACAAAGTGAGCATTCTGACTTTACATTAAGATAGAATAATTACACATGTATGGTCCAGCTCTATAAAATATATGTACGCGGCTTCACTAGCATTTTCACTTGTTTATTTTTTTTAACCTGTCGTGGATTTATTTGCTTGTATTTGACATGTACATCAAGATTGTATGTTGAGATTATTCTCACTTTTAACATTCTTATATGAAATATTTAAAAAAATACCATCGACCGTTATTAGCACCAGCTTTACTTATTCTTGATCAGCTATTTTATTTAAGATTTGGATTTAGAGAGAGGTACTAATATTCGAAACATATAACTCCATAAATAAGATCTCGTGACAAGTTTTTCCACAAAACTTGTATCTCCTCAAATTATTGAATTTCTAATGATTGTTTTCACTACAAATACGAGTGCTTTAGATTAATTCTTGGACAAGGACATTAATCCAAACATACACAGACTTTAAACACTTTGATGATATTTTCTGTAATTAAACAAGAGATTTTTAACACTGCAGAACTTTGCGGGTTACAACCGACGTCATCGTTTCAATTTTGGATTTAATCGGGATTCGAACTCTGTTTCATTCAGGAAATTGTATTACTAGGACATCTATCTTTTAATTCTTTGATTAATTTTGGATTTCATTCATAGAAACGTGAGTTATTTTATCTCACTTTTCACTTGATATTATAGGGAAATAAATTATTTATTAAATTTTACAAAGCGTGTTGGCTTCACTTGTATCCTGTTACTTTTTGTAAGAGCTAGACTCGTAAGATACCAAAGACCTATACAAATAGTACTTACAGATGCCTCGCTAGGCGTTCAGCTTTCAGAGGTTAGTGTTAGGAACTGGTCGGCCTGGTGTCAGGATAATGTGACTGAGTGGGCCATTATGCTACATGTCTGCAGCATGATGCCCCAGTGCTAGACGTCATTAAAAATTGCCAAACTACAGACATCATAGCGTTATGACTGAAAAGTTGTTAAAACTACGATAAAAAATCAATATCACGCACACATGTCCCCGACATGCTTACGTCATTCAAATTTACATACATTACATCACACTGATATTGCTGCAGATGTCTAGCTTACAACACACACTGCAGCGGATCATTATATATATAAAGATACGTTGTATATCGATTTGGGATTACATTTATTACTTAGCTCAATGCTAAAAAAATAGTAATAAATATACAGAACTTATTAAATACCCCTCACATCGTTGTCATAACCAACAATAGCCCATAGTAAAATGTATTTATGATACTTGCACCAAAATTATGTATACACTTCGTTAACCACAGTGCAATACATGCAGAGATGAAATTCAATTTTTTTAATTACGTTATACGTTATTTGCATATTGAGAAGATCTTTGAAAGAAATATTTTCCCCACTACGTATGGCTTCGCTAATCTGATGTAGTTTCCGTTATTTGTTTTAGAAATACAGCTAAGAAATTCACTTAACCAAAAGAAGCATACTAAAATATTCAGCATGGAAAGAAACATATTTTAATAACAAGCTTGTAACTCTGCCAATAATTATATTATATGCAGCTGCTGATTTTTATTTTCAGTTAAATGATAATTATCAATATTTACCGGTTTTCAGCGGTTTTCAGTTTTTTCGACGACTTATACGACTTTTTCTCCTGATGTAGGGTTATCGCCAAGTGTTCTACCTACTCAACTATTTTCAAATGTTTTCATAGACATAGCAACATTTAATATGGTCATCCATTTAGCAGTAGCTATCGCAGGAACTGTACAGCGTTTTCTTTCTGTGGTTCTTTATGCCTTTTGCATAACGTTAAATTGTCTTTTACCTTTAACTAATTATTTTCAGTATTTTCCGATGTTTCTCGGGCTGTGTTAGGTGTCAGGGAACATGCACATGTTTACTTTTAAATGGTTTCCATATCTTCTGGCAGATTATCTTTATTGCAACTCATCAACCTATTTTTCATACATTTAAAGAACAGCTTTCGTATATTAGTGTATTAGTTTTCAAATTATATAACATTTACAATACCAAATAACGTTTTGTGCAGTGAACGATCTTTTTACTGTAAGTGTCAGTTTTCCACTTTGAGTATTCGCATGAAATCAATTTTTGCATTCTGTTATTACTTTTTACTGTAAGTGTCAGTTTTCCACTTTGAGTTTTTGCATGAAATCAATTATTTCATTCTCTGTATGTTTTAACTCTTTATTAAACTACTCATAAATTCCATAATTTACAATGACATTTCTCCTGGTACTGTTATGGGTTAGCGTTGTACATCTTTGGATTATATCGATTCTTTTGGTTATGTAACAGATCTCGTAGTGGCCTCATATACCCTTGGGCTGTATGAACAGTCTCCTTTGACCGACATATCATTTGCATGATGGTCGGCAAAAATGATAAGCACTATCATTGATTTGATGCTGCATTTCGCTGAAATTGAACTGTCTTACCATCGAGCTAAATAAGACAAAAACTTTGGTTAGTACTTTAAGTTATTTCTTTCCAATTGTCTTTTGCCAAGTGCATATTTTATCCCTTCTTCGTATGTATTAAAAGCTTCTAATTGACTTCTGGAATCTCCATTTGGTGTAACATCTGACATCATTATTTGACAGTAGCTTCTGGTGGGTCAGTGGTTCTTTCCAGAGATTTTCACGGGTTCTTCCTCCCCCATTAATACTGGTCGCTATATATAGCCTATCGTGTGCTGAAAAATGGCGTTAAACACTACTATTACAACAACAACGATATGATTGATTTTTTATAACATGCCCTCGAAGTTTCCATAAAAAAAGAATCTCCAGAGAAATAAGAATATTTTAAAATCCTTTCATTTTGTGAATTTCTTGTTTCTTCACTGTAAAATGCATTACTGTTGGAAGAACACATAGCTAAAATGTCCCGTTTTAGTAAAGAATGTCACTTTTGAGAACACTTTTGAGAGAAGTGGTCACGTTTTATGGTCTTTTTGTCACAACACATTATTCAGGTTTGTTCAAAAAAATTGTTGTGGATAGAACACTTGTATTTATTTTTTCAAAGCTTTGAGTACATTACCACTCGATTTTCGACAAATTTGTCAAACTGTATACAAATCATATTTAGCGAGTTTTTCATTTCGATGTAAAGTATTCGCTGAAATCAACCGTCATGCTCTTCATATAGATATAGCAGATGTCTGGTATTATTGTCAGTGTATTCAAGATGGGATAGAGAAGTGTATGGTCGAATGAGGAACGACACTTACGGCACAAGCCTCAATCCTAATAGCTGTATAGGCGTACAGTTTCTTTTATACAGCCAATCTCTGAATCCATTCGAATTTTCTTCATGAAACTATGAACTGCATTAATACGAATACCAATCAGTATGGTTGGCATTTTCCATACCATAAATTCATTGTCTTTATTATACAGTAGGTATCCCATTAATATTTCACTAATATATGAATGCGTATGAGTATTCTCTTATGATCATGTGAACTTTAGTAATAGCATATTTACATAATTCCATGTCAAGTCGGACAAGTAAATCTTGTACTTGTCAATGTAATAACTTTGTCATAATTTCTTTAAGTTATGACAAATTAATATAGTTAGGACAACTGAATATACTTACATTCTATTGTAACTGTACAATTAACGCATTGGTAAATAGCAGTCCTGGTAATTGCATATTAACTGCTTATACCATTACTATTGGTATATTCGGCTTCGTGTTACATTAATATGTGTGACCTACCATACGCACGTGTATATAACTCACCATATATGTATATGTTACTTTCAAATCGGTATACTTACTGTATATGTATGTATCACTGTAGGGCACCTCACCCGCCACCCTAGAAAAAAATCCATATGTCAAATTTGGTTTGGCTTTGAGTTTTATGGTGCAACAATGTACGAAGGTTACGTCGTGCATATTGAGGGAATAGGGTTAACTGCTTTGCTGAGAGACATTCCCTGGTAACCACTACGGGCAGGTATGGTGCTAGGATTCAAACACGCACTTTGTCGTCGCAAGTCTGGCACACTAATCAGAGGTAATATATTATGTTTGTATTTAAACAGAGCTAGCGTATCACAGATAGCAACACATTGATCTAATATGCCCTCTAAGTCTGTATAAAGCTGTTAAAAGAGCCAGACATGCACTGTTGTGAGACAGACTTATATTTTAGGTATATTATAACAAGGGTGTCTCATTACAGTGATTAAGAGCACATCCAATAGTTTACGAAATAAAGTAACAGTTTAACTAGTTATCATTAGCCAACAACCTTTTTGTTAGTTTAATATGTCAGTAGCAATAATAAAACGGCATGCAGCCAATTTAGTGGAATCCAAAACTACATCGGAAATAAAAGAGACGCAGTGTTATACAGATGATATCTAAAGTGAGAACCGTTATAACTATTGTCAGCTGGTGTCAGCGCTAGGATTTTACAATGTTGCATGATTTTATTTCAAGTTCTGTCTTGTATTATATTTTCAAAGAATGTATTATGATAAAGCTGAATTTCTTACCACCTCTTGTAGACAGCTTCGTTCTAATTCCGACATGGTCAGTTTTGTTTGAATGAAAGCTTTCGACAACCATATAAAATCTAAATTTGAATAAAATTGTATTAGATTGCGATTTATGACACAAATGTCTTAATAAGACTCGTAATAAAAGGTTTTGCCGTTATGATATTATATTATATTATATTATATTATATTATATTATATTATATTATATTATATTATATTATATTATATTATATTATATTATATTATATTATATTATATTATATTATATTATATTATATTATATTATATTATATTATATTGTCTTATTCCGGCACAATATAAATAATGAGAGAGAGAGAGAGAGAGAGAGAGAGAGAGAGAGAGAGCACAAACAAACGACAGAGTATGAGGCGCCTTGGGGACAAAAGTAGGTTAAATTAGAAAGTAGCTGTTGAAATTTCGATTTCAAATGTTGAGATCGCCAGTCTCAGATATTGAACTGAATTGCTTGTGCTGAAAGTTCTGTTTCATTTGTTGCTTATTTCAATTTCATGTTATATGATGAATTATTGTGAGGTGGTTTACTGTTCCATTGTTGTTTATACCGATTGTTTGCAGCGGTGATGGAAAATTCAATGTAGTATATCGAGAATTTTAGATTCAAAAGTTAAATGAAATTATGTTTTTTTTCTTCTGTTCAATTACACAAAAATGGTAAGTAATTATAATTCCAATGTCGCATTTTTAGATTTTAACTTTTTAATCACACAGCTGTGGTTATATTTCATGGTTGTATCTCAAATTTTGGACTTCACATGTTAAGTGAAGTTGTCTGTGCTGAAAAAATTGGAGATTTTAGATCTTATCTGTTCAATTACAAGACGGTGGTTGAAAGCTTTATTTTTTATGTTCAGGTTTTTCAAGTTATCGGTTGAGTTATATAGCAGTAGTTGTAAGGTCAATTTTCTATGTAGAGATTTCCAATTTCATGTGTTGAGTCGAATTGTGTGTGTTGCTAATTCTTGAGACAGTAAATGCGATGCGATGTTAAAGGACACTGTATTTGTTTTTAAAACAAGAACTGTATGCACATTAGAAATTATAATGTAAAAAATGTGTATATTCAGACTACAAGTAGGTAATGGCAGATTTAAGAACACTTAATTATTGACATGTTCCTCAAGTATTAAGCCAAGAAAACTTCTTCCATTCGTTTCCATATTATTTGCACTTTCAACCAACCAAAGTTTTCATTTTCCTTTTTAAGGTCGTTTTATTGGTAATTTTAAACACCAACGTATCAGAACAAATAGCGTTTTTATTAAAATAAATTATCGAATAAGTTTTGTTTGTATTCAATTAAAGTCAACGGTTACAATAACTATGCATTCATTGTAGCATAATGTTATAAAAAGGGATCGAGTTAAGTTACACTTGTAGCAAGAATCTCTAGTATGCCTCAAAAAGTATTTTTCCCTGTGGGAATATACTGAGTACTATGGGAAAGTTGAAAGAAATTACATAAGTTGTAGACGTAAAACTGGAACATTATTAGTCTCTGCGTGGTGCGCTGGAGCAAACTTTGGCTAAATAACAATAGGTGAAGGAAATAAGCTCTATTGCAGCGGAACAGGAGACCAACACAGTCATGGTGTTGGATTTTTTGTCCACAAGGGCATTGTGAACAACATTATGGGTTGTTGCCTTGTCCCTAGCAGGCTCCTTACCATCCGCCTGAGCCTCAAACTGAGAGTGAATCCCTTCAACATCACAATCAGACAAGCATAGGCACGTACATAGATATATGATGACAACAAACTGTAGAAATTTTACAACCAAATGCAAGATGTCATTGACAACTCACGCAAGAAGGACATTTGTACAAGGAGAATGGAATGCAAAGGTGGGACTTTAGTCACAGACAAACTGGTATAGCACATGTTGACCCTCCTGCATTGCAGACGCAAATGAAAGAGGACCCATGCTCTTGAAGTTTGCGGCCACCAACAATATTGTGCTAGCCAGCACATTCGGCCCTCAAAAAGTAGCTCGTCGATGGATCTGGCACAGTCCAGATGTTAAAAATCACAATTGATTGATAAAATCTTGGTGAAAAACGATTCTGCACAAGATCTTTTATGTGACCATGAATTATTAATGACAATCTTTCGCATCCACCTGAAAATGATCAAAACGCCTAACCAACCAAGAATCAGATTTAACCTTGAAAAACTAAAAGATACAAAAGTCGCAGAAACCTTCCAAGCAATGATAGGTGTTAACTTTGTACCTTTGATAACCCTGGACAGCCAAGACACCGATCTCGAGTCCTTAACAACTACATCCGACACAGTTGTGACTAGCACAGCTAGCGAGATCACTGGCAAATATCGTCTAAAAAGATACATTGGGTCACAACAGATGTCATTTAACTATGCGACAAAAGAAGAGAACTGAAAAAGGAATAATGAGCTCATGAAGGAGGTAGGAATTACAGAGAGATAAACGACATGATCAGGAAATCATGGAAAGCAGATGAATCATGGATAGAAAGGCAGTATGAGTAGAAACGATAGTAAAATGACATATCAACTGGTGAAAGATCTCACAACCCATAAACTGTGACCACCATCCAAGACAAATAAGGAAAATGCCTCACAGAAGATCAAGAGATCCTCAAGTCATTGACATAATACTGATCAGAATTGTACAATCATAAGACCCAAGGAGATCCAACAGTACTAAATTGCAATCAGACAGAAGGCATTGATGACAGCCCCATTCTGCGTGAAGAAGTATAAAATGCAGTTAGGTCACTAAAGAAAAGAAATTAAGCTGACGTAGACTACACACCAGCAGAGCTCATTAATGCAGGAGAAGAAGAGACAATCACAGTGTTGACAACAATCTGCAGCAAGATATTGCAGACAGGAAACTGGCCCCAACATGGACTCAATCCTTGATCATCGTGCTCCACAAAAAGGAAACCTACAGCGATGCCAAAATTACAGAGCCATCAGTCTAATCAATCACCTGAGTAAAGTCATGCTGAAGATGATTTTCAACAGACTAAAACCTCAAGCAAAGAAATTATTGCTGAAGAACAGGAGGGCTTTAAAGCAGTAAGAAGTACCACAGAACAAATCTTCCATATCAGACTCCTTTGCCAGAAATACCTTCAGCATCAGCAGAATCTATAGTCTTAACAGATTTCAAAAGGCTTTTCATACTGTATGGCATGCGGCCTTATGGGCAATTATGAGGAAGTACATCGGCTCAGACACTGGCAGCATCGCAGGAAATACTATTACCAACTTTAGTTTCGTAGATGACTTTGATGGTTTAGTAGGAGAGTAAAACGAACTGGCAGGCTTCATTGAGTGACTAGGCACAGCCTCCACATGATACGGTATAGAGATTAACACCGAAAAACCAAACCGATGACAAACGACATCAGTGCAGAAATAAAGGTCGGTGGAGAGAAGCTGTAAAGAATCACAAGATTCAAGTACATGGAATAAGTTATCATAGATGAGGGCTCTAAACCTGAACTTCTTTGCAGGATTGCCCAGCCAACAACAGCAATAATAAGGATTGATTCCGATATGGAAAGATACCAACATTTCTTTTTGTTCCAAATTCGGACTGATGCGGTCGATTATCATATCCATCTTTCTGTATGATTGTGATGCATCATATCAACAAAGAATGCTCCACACTTTGGAGATAAGATACTACCTTAAGATCTATGGCATTTCATACATAGACCATCAACCAACGAAGATGTCCACAACTGGATTCACCGAACCATAGGATCTTATGAAGGCATCTTGACCACTGCAAACAAGAGCGAACTGAACCGGTACGGTCTTGTCTCAATATCATCTGGACTGGCAAAAGCAATCTTGCAATGTACAATGTAAGGGTGCAGAAAAGAGGTAGGCAGAACAAAAGATGGGAAGACAACCTCTAGGAGTGGACAGGCATGAAATCTGGAGTTTCTAAAAGGGCACTAGAGAACAGGGAAAGATGGAGAGACCTCATGTGATAAGCGTTTGATGATGACGATGAAACTTGTAGCAAGAAAAATTAGTGTGCCTCAAAAGTATTTTCCCCAGCATTTTGCAGAATAATAGTCTTCCAAGAAAGGCACCTTCGCTATTACTCATTTCCAAGTATAAACAAATCCATAAAGGAATTCAGAAAATATACACTTTATGTAAAATCTTATTGTAAACTTTAAACGAATGTAACCTTGTCAACAATGTCATATGGGTAAGCAAGCGATCCATATAATGAATTGTTTCATTTTATCATGGCGAATACCATATTTGATGAGAATCTCAATATAAACAAATAAGAAAAAGAAAGAAAAAAACAACAAATAGAAACAGCGTTTCTGTGAACTAGAATCCAAGGTGAAAGTGGCTAGTGAGCATATTATCGAATTAATTACTTTAAGTCATACTTATTTATACCAAGTATGTCGAGACTCTACAAACTGGTTTAGGAAATGTACGCGAATTATTAACTAAAACAAAAAGTCTTTAACTTAGGAATAGGGAATGTTATGTCCACTTACCACTATCATCGCCTCGGAAAAAAATATATGAGTGAAGCACTGATGGCTATAAAATGAATACAGTTACTTACTTTTCGACGCATCTACATACAAAATTCTATTGCACCCGGACATACACAACAGAGGAACTAACCAAATAATGTTTTTAATAAAGGAAATACAACTGAAAGCAGCCTATAATGATTTGTTTTTAAAAACTACAAACATAATTAAAATCATTAAGGAGTTTGTTTAGACAGGGTTTTCGTGGAAGCCAGTTATGGCGCCGGATCATAGACCTTATATCAATCTCATGACAGCATTACAAAATACACGTAATAGAATCACAGATCAAGCATAATTGAAAACTAGGTGCAAGATTAAAACAGGAATACACATAAAACAATGTCTTCCATACTTATGGGAATCTCTTGAGATTTAAAATTTAACTTTCAAACACAGTTGTGTAATTCAGCAGAGACAAATCTAAACTCGCCAACTTTCAACACAATTAGATTGTGAAGGTTGTCCTTATTCAGTTTCGGATGGGGTGCTCTCAATTTATTTAAATTAATACAGAAAACCCACCCTGGCTTGTTTTCTCAGAAATTGAAGTAGTGATAGAGAGATGCAAAGCTTTGAGCCCCCAGTTAGCGGTGCCGACAGTTAAATTAATGAATACACAAAATGTAAAATTCAAATAACAACAATTTAATACAATTCAGGAACAATCATCTCTCAAATAAAATTCAACTAAAATCCTATCACTCGACCAAGTGAGGGAATATTTCATCCTTTGAATTTCCTCCTCTCCTGAGTTCCTACTCATCTGTATGATTCTTCCTTCTATTTTCCTTTGTCTCCCTCCGGTCTTCCTTCGAACTTGTCATTCCGTTCTTCCTTCTCTTTTTTCTCCCAGAGACGCGGACCAACTACACTGGGGTAATCCCTTCTGGTCCCTAAAGGCTGTACTGAAGCTTCATTTTATTCCAGGAATAACCAATGCGCGCCTATATCGAATTACGTCGGAGTAGCTTATTGTCATTGCTTCCCGCAAAGTGGTTGTAGCACTACTACTTTTAGTTCTCAAGATGATATATTTAAACTTGCAATTTTAATGTTTGCCACGCCTTGCTCAATTCCGATTGGATGCTGGGTCATATAATTTTCAGACACCGCCCCTCTCCCACCAGTCTGTCAGGCCGATTTACGACCCTCTTTTGATGCTCCTTGTTCCGAACAAGAATTTCACCACTTAGCTGTGAACAATGTTACGTAACTGGCTCTGGCAAAAATAAAGCGCGCGTCACTAGTTGTATGGCAATGTCAATTAATTGCCGTGACAAATATTGTTTGCCGAATTGACCTTCATACATATTGACGGCGCAAAATTATAGCCTCAGGGTCTAACATACACATTTTGAAATCTGGTTAATTCTACAACGTGAAATAGATTAAACGTTTGAAATTGTAATTAATTACATACAAAATTCAATGTTCAATAACCGTTGTGTAATTCATCAAATACAGTTTTAAAACGCAACATATAAAATGAAACTTTCAATATGTGAAACTGGAATTCTGGTCAATATTGAAATTTCAACCATCACTTTGTAATTCAACATAAAAATAAATATACAACCTCGGCACATAAAATGTGACATTCAATCACCGTTATGTAATTCAACAGATGAAGTTGCAAAACTCAAAATATGATACAATTCTGAGCACTAACAATTTGATTCAACATGTGAAATTGGAATTCTCGGTAATATAACATTGAAATTTAAACTGCAACATTCTTGTGGAACCAACTTTGCTCCTCTATGGCGCCCCAAACAGATATGAAGCCAGAAGAAAGGAACGACTGCATTAGTCTACAACTCGATCGATTCTTGTTTAGTTTAGTTTACCTAGTTGTCAGGTGCATGACGTAATGGAATGTGTATTTGCGTCTTAACCTGTTCCGAATTAGAATGCGTACCAACAACATCGTTATTCAAGCTGTCGTTGGATTTGTTTGAAAAAGAAATTACGGTAAGTACTATTAGAAATCTTTAAGATTTAGTAAATTATATTATCGTACAGGACGATCCGTGAAATGGAGAGTGGGATGTGTACTGTTTGCACCTGTGAATTGGTCACTTTTTTTCCATTATAGATTAGTGTTAATGCTAAATTTAGTACGGGTGTTTGGGGAATGGTTCCCGGATAATAAACAAATGGCTTTAATTGTTGGTAATAGTGATGTTCCATTTATTTCCATTACTATGCTGTAACACTTAGCAGTAAGCTTGTGAAAAAATAACTTACAATGAATATATCGACACTTTGTTGTCAACCGACCAGGAAGTTGTACATCAGTAACGTATATGTATACAATGAAACAGAACTGTCACCAACATTTATGAATAATGAATAATCCACTGAGTAGTAAGAAAAAGTTGGTTATGTTTAAAACTTTGAGAAACAGAACATAAACTGCTTTTCTGCCTATAATGTTTGCAAATAAAATAGTTTGTAGTCAGACCTGATAATCTGGAGAAGATATCTTAATGAAAGCTATGGAGGCCTCCACTGGCCATTAACATCTTATGAGAAACAATATGACACAGTCGTACATGTATTTTGGCAATAATAAAACCGAGAGTAAGGTCAGTGAAAAACTTTATTATCATCTCCAAGCTGAGCAATTTAGAATAGTTTAATACCGTCTGTTCATATGTCTTACGTAATAGGAAGTACGTTTATCATTATGTGCCTGTCTCGTTGGATTTAATTATATTTGTTATTTTTCCTGATTTCAGTGTCATTTCTGGTTTATCATTATTTAACCAACCGACATGTCTACAGATCATTATCTGAATCGTAACCTTTATTTTACTAAATTGTTGAAACACATAGCTTCCTAGTATACCGAATTAAAATGTTGTTCACAACAGTGTTCCTAACCTGCTCTTGAGCGGAAATCCCTGTCATCTTTTTCAAATGATATGGTTGGTGCCAAATTTTGGTACTATGATACACAACATAGATTCCGCTGTACAACACGAGGACATGCGTATTTATGCATGACAAACTCGCTGTCTGTAACCGTGTTACGCTACACTTCAGTTACAATTCATGACCAGCGATAATCGTAATACCCAACATATCTGACTGCGAGACTTTCTTATCAAGTATGCAATTTCTCATGCATTTTCCTTAATCAGTTCTTAATTTGCATATCATTAACGATTATCGTCGCTTCAACCTTACTTTTTGCCTTGCAGAAAGTGCCTTCTCACACACTAGCTTAGATACATCCTACACATACATCACTTCTTCCAGCTGTAAGCTAAATGAATGCATCTACTGTTTGCAAACAAGTTGAATATGTAATACATATTTACTTTATAAGACAAATTTTCATAGTTGTCACAATCCCTTAGAAACGACCGATAATACTGAAATATAACCATTTTAGTGGAATATATTATGATTATAGGACTAATAGTCATTAATTAGGACTATAAGACTAACAGTCATTAATTAGCACTATAGAACTAATAGTCATTAATTAGGACTATAGGACTAATAGTCATTGATTAGGACTATAGGACTAATAGTCATTAATTCGACTATAGGACTAATAGTCATTAGTTAGGACTATAGGACTAATAATCATTAATTATGATCATAGTACTAATAGTCATTAATTAGGACTCTAAGACTAATATTCATTAATCAGGACTATAGGACTAATTGTCATTAATTATTACTATATTGTGGAATGGACAGAGAACAAGCAAGTGAACGCAAACTATGACTAACGTGTCCTAACTAACGACTATTAGTTTGCTAACTGTAAATATCTTTGTAAGAAAAGTAATACTATGTGGATTGCACATAATTTACTAATAAATGTTTTTAAACAGGAATTATATATATATATATATATATATATATATATATATATATATATATATATATATATATATATATATATATATATATATATATATCCACGTTAGAAGCATCACTATCATATAGAGGCTCTTATAAAATATAAATGCCGTCTGCTTTGCAATGAAACCACGAGCAAAAGGTGTTATGAAAATATTAGCTGTACTAAAATGTTGAAAAATAGTTAATGTTTTGGACATTTAATGTCAGAAGGGTAAGCATAGTATTATTGTTCACTTCAAGTTGGAGAAAGGATTATAGTTAGTAGAGAGTTTACAGATCAAATAATAAACCTTAACTAGTGAACTATAATTGTAAATTGATGTTAAATTATAATTATGTATGTTGCTAGCGAATAAAGGTTATTGAAGCAAAATAATTATAAACCCATTAATGAAAGCTAGTAATGATAAGTTATACAGCAAAGTACAAAAAAGATGAACCCATACAGCAAAGTACAAAAACTCATTAGTTGCAAAGTAAAACACGAAGACCTCATACAGCAAAGTAGTTTCAAAGTCTCTCTCTCTCTCTCTCTCTCTCTCTCTCATTTAAACAACAAATAATACCGGGTTGTTCTTCCTTCATTACTACTGGCCGCCATGTATAGCCTATAGTGTACTGAAAAATGACTTTAAACCCTACAATAACAACAATAACAACAACAACCTTCGCGTTGACACTTGTGTCGGTGATTTCAAACACCAGTTTCACGGTATGTAAGCATAGCAACTTAAAAAGTGTTAGAAACATTCTATTCCCATGCAAGTCATACATCCTTTACCCACTGTTGCTGAGTCAGATCATACAACATTGTTGAAATCGACGGACCAGATTATATTAGTGATATAATAAACCTGCGCTGAAGCGAAGATCACGATGATTTGGATAGTATTCATTAATCTCCTCCCTTCCTCCTACTTCTCTCTCTCTCTCTCTCTCTCTCTCTCTCTCTCTCTCTCTCTCTCTCTCTCTCATTTAAATTTTCTGCGATATATTCGACTCAACATGAATCATATAATATAGGAAGAGTTGACTTCCATCTAACTCGACAACGTCGCAATTTCAAATATTACATTTGTTTGAGTTCATACAAACACGACATTAGTAGTATATATTATGATTATGTATTAATTGATTAAGTGATGATTACAGTTGTCGAATATTGGTTAAATATCTGACACATCCCAACTAGGTTTTTCCAAACATACACTCATATTATGGTTATCTTCAGACAAAATATTTATCTTTCTGTGTAAAATCATATGATTAAATTGAACACTACTGCAGGGTTCCTGTAATATTCATAGATTTAGAGTATTTCAAGCAATGTATGAAGAATATTTTAACATCATGCACACACGTCCGGACAGACAGTATAAAAAAAATCCGTCTAGAATACTACTGCTCTTAAAAATAATATTCCAAAGTACATGCATCATAACGTAGAGTTTAATGTCATGGATGTATGTGTGCGTGTGTGTTATCCTATGTAAATAACAAATATCTGTTCCTTGTACAATTCCTTTTCAGCAGAAATTTAACATTTGGATCAAAGATGCATGCCGTGTAGCTAAAATTGATCTCGTGTGAACTTGTGTTTACTGAACAGCTTGGTTATTATTATTATTATTATTATTATTATTATTATTATTATTATTATTATTATTATTATTATTATTTACAGGGTGATAAAAAATGGATAAAGAAGAATCCCGGTTTAAACGAAAATTTCAAGCATTTCCTTCGTCATTCAACCTTGAAATCAAAGAGCTGAAGAGCAGCAAGACAATAGAATTGTATAAGAAGAAGTTAGAGGTGAAAATTTTGTCCCATGAATTTGAATCAACTACAGAGCGAGTAAGGATATATAACTTACTTTCCTGTCTTTGTTGGAATGCAACTGAGAGAGATGAAGCGTATAGTTACAACTTAAAAGCTTTAGAACTGGATAAAGAAAATATTGTCTCTCTTTTCAATAGGCTCTGGATGAGGCGGGAGGATGGTCATCTTAGCGAAGGAAACAAAGAACTAAATAAATTATCAGAATCTAAACATAACCTATTCCTCATTGGAAAAGCGGAAATAGCTTACTGCTATTCTGTATTTGGTCCTTCCTATCTCTTGAAGTCCAAAGATATGCTTGAGGACGTAGTTCGTGACATGGGTGAACAAGATATAGATTCTATTACTTTAGCTTTATTGAAGTTAGATCTCGGAATCATATATCGGAAGTTGTCATATTGGAAACATGCCCAGAGAAGGATGGGAAAAGAGGGACGATGAAGAATGCATAAAACGAGGGGCAGAATTGTTATATGAAGTTGCTTGTTCCAATTCTTCAGCAAGATGGAGAAGCAAATGTTGGGCATCCCTCGCAGAACTTTTACATAGAACTCAAAAAGGTGTTTGCCTAAACAAATATCAAACAGACGAATTGTTTCCCCAAAAAGTTAAGGACATCGGTGTCGAAGGTCTTCTTGATTTAGCAATGGAAACATGTGGTGAGGATTCCCACGTTTTGAACGTATGTGGAAAGCATTATAAGTATATATGGAAACTAGACAAGGCAGAGAAAGTACTGAGAAAGTCTCTAAGTATAAGAAATACATCATATGCTCATCATCATCTTGCTCTTATTTTGAAGCTGAGATTGAAAGACAAACTGTTTGGAAAGAGAGGTCATAACAATGAAACCAGGGATAGATATGATCCAGTCAGTACCTATACTCACCATAAAACGTTTTTAGGTAATGTGGTCCAAGGTGCCAAGGGCAGCAACGTTCCCAGTCGGTCCTCTGATGGACACAATCGCAGTAAACAAGAATTGTTTCAGATAAAGACAAGAACAACTGTTGAAAGAAATGAAGCGTCCGTGTCAGCAACTTCAGAAAGGGAGAGAAACATTAAATATTCAACTGGACAAACTGATAGTACGTTACAACACGCAAGCACTAAAAAAACAACGAGGTCACTCGCTAAAGGGTTCGACCGTGTATTCATCATACCAGAGGATGAAGAGAAAAATGTACAAGAAATTCTGCACCATCTAAATGAAGCCATAAAATTGGGCAACGAATGGGCTTCTTTGGAAAAGGGTATAGTTTTGAGACAGATAAAGAAATTTAAGGAAGCACGTGATGTATTTTTGAAGACGTTGAAAATGGAAAATTGCATCTCGGCCATTCTAGTAGTTTCTTGCTATGAAAATCTTGGCGCCTGTTGTAGAGATATTGCTGAACAAGAGACAGATTTAGAAAAAAGAAGGCTAGTTGAGATAGATGCTGTCATATACTGGAGAAAAGCACTAGAAATAATAGCATCCAAAGAAGGAAAGATGCTAAATTTTCCCAAAGAGGAATGGAAGTCCTATCCAGTACTGAAAGACATGTTTCAGCACGGACAACCGGATGCTGAGATGTTGAAAGAACTTGCAAATCTCGGTGAAATACTCGAGAGACCTGCCGAAACTCGATCCTTTCTTCAAGAAATTCGGAAACTGAGTTTGGATGAAGCAAACAATCCCACAATAATTAGTTGTGAGATTAAAACCTTACTGCAGGAATATCGCTATGAAGATGCAGCTCAAATGTTAGACAAAAATGAAAAAGAAGGGATTGAAATTAATGGAAATTTTCGTTTGAGGGTATACCTTGAGTGTGCTTTCTATTTAGTCACTATGGGAAAGAGAGAAAACGCCGGTGAAAGATTTCGACAGGCGTTTCATGTAAACTCAATAGCTAAATCAAAGTTTGACATTTTCTTTCTATATGACGAAGAAAAAGGGACAGATAAGACTATCGTTCTCGCTGAGAAACTGGAGGAATTCTTGTCTGGGAATTTCGGGCTCAGAATCGCCAGAAACAGCCAGAATGTAGATCCCGGAAAACAGAGGTGGGACGATCAGACAGAACAAATGGAGTCTAGCAAGTACATTGTCTTGATAATGGATACAAATGATGTACCACCTGGTGACTTTAAATATTTCACTGGGATAGCTCAAGGAATTAGCAAGACAGAGAAATCCATTCTAAACATTATTCTTCTTGACGAGTGTACATGTCCGCTTGCATTTAACATTTTCCCCACAATGCACTTCAAAAGTAAGCAACTTAATAGCAAAGACGATTTCATCCAGTGGATTCGTGATTTTATATTTCACCTGCTAAGTGTTGAAGACAATGAAGATTAGCTGATTAGCCTTGCAATGAAGCTAAATAGACTCTTATCATCAACCTTTTAGAGTAGTTAGATAATGAGCAAAATCGACATATATATTTTATGCGATCATTTGACTGATTGAGCTTATAAACATTACAAAAATCCTTTTATTCGGATATCATTGTGCACGAAGTAGTAATATAAACTTGTATCATCAAGTTATCAAACCAGTTTGATAAAGCCGTGCGCGACAATTTTAAGTTTTACTGCATGGTCTGCCACAGTGTGCTAGGAAAATGGCCATATGATTCGAAGATATATTTATTGTTCTACGTAAAGATTAGGCTACTGACACGAAATTGTATTTTTCTAACAATGAGTTATAGTTCTCCGGGCTCGTTTAGCCAATAACTGTTTGTTCCCTGAATGAGCGACATCCACAGATAACAAAAAGGTGATCTTGGATATGATTGATTGTGCCTATACCATTATGAAAGGCATATTTCTGATCATACTTTATTCAAATTTGAAATTTTGGCTTATGTCATCAAGATGAACCAGATTAGTGCATATTACTGGAAGGATTTTGGATTTGAATGACTGAGCTTATTAACACTCTGGTGACAATATTAAAATATCCGCGTTGAAAAAAACTAGAGTTATGAGGTTATACTATCAAGTTTATGAATGAGTTCGACTGACCAAGATTACATGCATACTTAGGACGTGATTTATATCAACGTATATGGATTTGATAGCTCTGACCCATTCGACAACTAGAGTGTGTTGTTGCAATGATCTTGCGTTATATTTCCTGATGTGGGTGTCACTTTTGAAGCTTTGTGTTTGGTCCGATTTAGATCAATCCTTACATGTCATGATCGATACAATTCCGTCTTTGTAAACAAAATTTATAACATAGCATTGAATGCTGGTACACTGAATTCATACAAGATTTTATGATATCGTGCAAAATTTGCCATTACAGTATTGATATACATATTGCAATAATGAAATATCTTTTATGAAACTGATGGTTAAATTGTTTTTATTTATCTGTCTATCGAAGTTATATGCAAGTAACTTCCAAATTTGCTTTGTCTTAATTCATGTCACAAATACAGGGTCTTTTAGCATTAAGCTCGATTCAAAATGGTGTGATATATTTCATGATGGTTCAAACAAGTTCTTCTTTTCAACGACTTACACTAGCAAACCCTCATTACAATGGGAACATTCTGACTTTACGTTAAAATAGGATAATTACACAATTATGGTACAGCTCTATAAAATATATGTACGTAGCTTCACTAGCAGTTTGACTCGTTTATTTAGTTTAGCCTATATTGGATTTATTTGCTTGTATTTGACATTTACATCAAGATTGTGTGTTGAGATTATTCTCACTTTTAACATTCGTATATGAAATAATAATAAATACCATCGACCGTTATTAAAAAATAGCTTTACTTAATCTTGATCAGTTGTTTTATTTAAAATTTGCATTTAGAGAGAGGTGCTAATATTAGAAATATATAATTCAATAAATAAGATCTCGTGACAAGTTTTTCCACAAAGTTTTTTTTTCTTCTTCAAATTATTGAATTTATAATGATAGTTTTCACTACAAATACTAGTGCTGTAAAATAATTATTGGACAAGGATATTTATCGAAATTTATACAAACTTTAAACACTGAAATAATATTTTCTGTGATTCAACAAGAGACTATTAACACCGCAGAACTTCGCAGGTTACAACAGACGAGATCGCCTTTCATTTTTTTTTTAAGTGGGATCCGAACTCAGTTTCATTCAGGAAATTGTATTACTAGGACTTCTACCTTTTAATTCTTTGATTAATTTTGGATTTCATTTTGTTCTCATTTTCCAATTGATATTTTAGGGAAATAAATTATGTATTAAATTTTACAAAGCGTGTTGGTTTCACTTTTTCACTGTTACTTTTTGTAAGAGCTAGACTCGTAAGATACCAAAAACCTATACAAATAGTATTTACAGATGTCTCACTAGGCGCTCAGCTTTTAGGGGTTTGTGTTAGAACTGGTCGGCCTGGTATCAGGATAATGTGACTGAGTGGGCCATTACGCTACATGTCTGCAGCATGATGCCCCAGTGCTAGAAATTGCCAAACTGCAGACATCATAGCGATATGACTGAAAAGTTGTTAAAACTACGTTAAAAGTCAATATCACGCACACATGTTCCCGACATGATTACGTCATTACATTGACCTACATTACATCACACTGATATTGCTGCAGATGTCAAGCTTACAACACACACTGATGCAGATCATTATATATAAAGATAAGTTGTATATCGATTTGGGATTACATTTATTACTCAGCTCAATGCTACAGGATAGTAATAAATATTCAGAACTTTTTAAATACCCTCACATCGTTGTCATAACCAACAATAGCCCATAGTAAAATGTATTTATGATACTTGCACCAAAATTATGTATACACTTCGTTAAACACAGTGCAATACATGCAGAGATGAAATTCAATTTTTTTAATTACGTTATACGTTATTTGCATATGGAGAAGATCTTTGAAAGAAATATTTTGCCCCACTACGTATGGCTTCTCTAATCTGATGTAGTTTCCGTTATTTGTTTTAGAAACACAACTAAGAAATTCATTTAACCAAACGAAGAATACTAATATATTCAGCATGGAAAGAAACATATTTTAAAAACCAGCTTGTAACTCTGCCAATAATTCCGTCCCTTGCTAATGCTGATTTTATTTTCAGTGAAATGATTATTATCAATATTTAACGGTTTAAAGCGGTTTTCAGTTTTGTCGACGACTTATTCGATTTTTCCTCCTGATGTAGGATTATCGCCAAGTGTTCTACCAACTAATCCATTTTCAAATGTTTTCATAGACATAGCAACATTTAATATGGTCATCCATTTAGCAGTAGCTATCGCAGTAACTGTACGGCGTTTACTATATATGGTTCTTTCAGCCTTTCGAATAATGGTAAATTGTTGTCAATATTTTCTTAGACTTGTTTCTCGGGCTGTGTTAAGTGTCAATGAACATGCACATGTTTACTTTTAAATGGGTTCCATCTCTTCTAGCAGATAAGCTTTATTGCAACTCAGCAATCTATTTTTCATACATTTTAAGAACAGCCTTCATGTATTAGTTTTCAAATTCTACAACATTTACAATACCAAATAACGTTTTGTGCAGTGAACGATTTTTTTTACTGTAAGTAGCAGTTTTCCACTTTGAGTATTTGCATGAAATCAATTATTGCATTCTCTGTTATTACTTTTTATTGTAAGTAGCAGTTTTCCACTTTGAGTTTTTGCATGAAATCAATTATTGCATTCTCTGTTTGCTCTAGCTCTTTATTAAACTAATAATAAATTCCATAATTTACAATGCTATTTCTCCTGGTATTGTTATGGGTTAGCGTTGTACATCTTTGGATTATATCGGTTCTTTTGGTTATGTAACAGATCTCGTAGTGGCCTCATATACCCTTGGGGTGTATGAACAGTCTCCTTTGACCGACATATCATTTGCATGATGGCCTGCAATGATGATAAGCACTAGAATTGATTTGATGCTGCATTTCGCTGAAATTCAACGGTCTTAAAATCGAGCTAAATAGGACAAAATCTTTGGTTAGTACTTTTAAGTTATTTCATTCCAATTGTCTTTTGCCAAATGCATATTTTATCCCTTCTTCGTATGTATTAAAAGCTACTAATTGACTTCTGGAATATCCATTTGGTGTAACATCTAACATCATTGTTTGACAGTAGCTTCTGGTGGGTCGGGGGTTCTTTTTGCAGATTTTCACGGGTTCTTCCTCCCCAATTAATGCTGGTCGCTATGTATAGCCTATCGTGTGCTGAAAAATGGCGTTAAACACTACTACAACTACAACAACGACATGATTGATTTTCTATAACATGCTCTCGAAGCTTCCATAAAAATGAAATCTCCAGAGAAATAACAATTTTTTTAAATCATTTCATTTTGTGAATTTCTTGTTTCTTCACTGTAAAATGCATTACTATTGTACGAACACACATCTAAAAAAGCAGTTTTAGTAAAGATTGTAACTTTGAGAACACTTTCGAGATAAATGGTCACATTCTATAGTCTTTTTGTCACAACACATTAGTCAGGATTATTTAAGATATTATTGGGGATAGAACACTTGAACTTTCTTTTTCAAAGCTTTGAGTACATTACAACTCGACAAATCTGTCAAACTGTATAAAAAATTATATTTAGAGAGCTTTTCTTTCGATGTAAAGTATTCGCTGAAATGAACCGTGATGCTCTTCATATATATAAAGCAGATGTCGGGTATTATTGTCAGTGTATTCAAGATGGTATAAAAAAAAAGTTTATGGTCGAAGAAGAACGACATTTACGGCACAAGCCTCAATCCTATCAGCTGTATAGGAGTACAGTTTCTTTTACACAACTAATCTCTGAATGCATTCGAATGTGCTTCATGGAACTATGAACTGCATTAATACGAATAACAAACAGTATGGTTGGCATTTTGCATAGCATAAATTCATTGTCATTTTTATACAGTAGATATCACATTAATATTTCAATGCGTATGAGTATTCCCTTATGTGAACTTTAGTAATAGCATATTTACATAATTCCTGTCAAGTCGGACAAGTAAATATTGTACTTGTCAATGTAATAACTTTGTCATAGTTTCTTTAAGTTATGACAAATTAATATATCTGTTAGGACAACTGAATATAACTACATTCTATTGTAATTGCAAAATTAACGCATTGGTAAATAGCAGTCCTGATAATTGCATATTAACTGTTTAAACCATTACTATTGGTATATTCTGCTTCGTGTTACATTCACATGTGTGGCCTACCATACGCATGTGTGTGTAACTCATCATATATGTATATGTTACTTTCAAATTGGTATATTTACTGTATATGTATATGTTACTGTACGGCACGTGTAAGATACCATATAGATTTTCTTAATGTAAGTCTTAAAGTGAACGGATTTAGCCTTGAATTAAATATTAAAGTTATAGTTTAACTAGCTCTAATTAGCCAGCACCTTTTTGTTAGTTTAATATGTCAGTAGCAATAATATAACGGCATGCAGCCAATTTCGTGGAATTCAAAACTACATCTGAAATATAAGAGACGCAGTGTTATACAGATGGTATTTGAAGTGAGAACCGTTATAACCATTGTCAGCTGGTGTCAGCTCTAGGATTTTACAAAGTTGCATGATTTTATTTCAATTTCTGTATTGTATTATATATTTAAAGGATGTACTATGGTAAAGTTGAATTTCATACTCACCATCTCTTGTTGACAGCTTCGTTCTAATTCCAACACGGCCAGTTTTGTTTTAATAAAAGCTTTCGACAACCATACAAAATCTAAATTTTAATAAAATTGTATTAGATTGCGATTTATGACAAAAATGTCTTACTAAGACTCGGAATGAAAGGTTTTGTCATTATATTATATTATATGGAATGGTCTTATTCCGGCACAATAGAAATAATGTGTGTGAGAGAGAGAGAGAGAGAGAGAGAGAGAGAGAGAGAGAGAGAGAGAGAGCACAGAAACAAACGACAGGGTATGCGGCTCCTTTGGGGACAAAAGTAGGTTAAATTAGAAAGTAGCTGTTGAAATTTCGATTTCAAATGTCAAACATATTGATCCAAATGACTTGTGCTGAAAACTGAGTCAAATGTTGCGTATTTCAATTTAATGTTGTATATTGAATTTAGAGGTGATTGACTGTTCTATTGTTGTTTATATCGATTGCTTGCAACGATGGTGGAAATTTCAATGTAGTTTATCGGGAATTTTAGTTTCAAACCTTGAATGAAATTGTTTGCATTCATACTTACATTTCATATGTAGCGTTTATATAAGTTTTTTCTTTGTTCAATGACAAAAAGATGGTAAGAAATTCTATTTAAAATGTCGTTTTTAAATTTTAACTTTTTAATCACACATGTTAAGTGAAGTTGTCTGTGCTGATAAAGTTTAATTTCATATCTGGAGATGTTAGATCTTAGCTGTTCAATTACAAGACGGTGGTTGAAAGTTTTTTTTTATGTTCAGGTTTTTCATGTTATCGTTTGATTAACATAGCACTAGTTGTAAGGTCAGTTTCATATGAAGAGGATTCCAATTTCATGTCTTGAGTCTAATTGTGTATTTTCCTAATTCTTTCAACAGTACATGCGATGTTAAAGGACACTTTATTCATTTTTTTTATTTAAAAAAAAAACTGTATGCACATTAGAAATTATAATATTAAAAATGTGTATATTCAGACTACAAGTAGGTATTGGTAGATGTAAGAACACTTACTTATTGACATGTTCCTCAAGCATTTAAGCCAAGAAAACTTCTTCCATTCGTTTCCATATTCTTTGCACTTTCAACCTACCAAAGTTTTCATTTTCCTTTTTAACATCGTTTTATTGGTAATTTTGGTCACCAACTTATCGAGAACAAATAGCGTTTTTATTAAAATAAATTATCGAAAAAGTTTTGTTTGTATTCAATTAAAGTCAAAGGTTACAATAACTATGTATTCATTGTAGCATAATGTTATAAAAAGAGATGGTGTTTAATTTTTAGGCATGTGTGTGGCAAACATTTTTTCTTTGTTGTTCATATGTAGCAAGAAATCCTTGTGTGCATCAAAAGTATTTTGCCCCTGAGGGAATATACAGAGTACTATGGGAAAGTTGAAAGAACTTACATATGAGTTGGAGAGGTACAAATGGAACATTATTAGTCTCTGCGCGGTGCGCTGGAACAAATTTTGGCGAAATAACAATAGGTGAAGGGCTTAAGCTTTATTTCATCGGAAGAGGGGACCAACACAGTCATGGTGTTGGATTTCTTGTCCACAAGAGCATTGTGAACAACAGTATGGGTTGTTGCCTAGTCACTAGCAGGCTCCTTACCATCCGTCTGAGGGCGAATACCTTCAACATCACAATCAGACAGGCATAGGCGCGTTCATCGATCTATGATGACAACAAGCCATAGACATTTTACAACCAAATGCAAGATGTCATTGACAACTCACGCAAGAAGAACATTTGTACAAGAGAATGGAATGCAAAGGTGGGACTTTAATCACAGACAAACTGGTAAAGCACATGTTAACCCTCCTGCAATGCAGACGCAAATGAAAAAGGATCCATACCCTTGGAGTTTGCGGCCTACAACAATATTGTGCTAGCCAGCACATTCGGCCCTCACAAAGCATCTCGAAGATGGATCTGACACAGTTCAGATGTTCAACATCACAACCAGATTGATTACATCTTGATGAAAAACAATTTTGCACAAGATCTTTTAAGTGACCATGAAATATTAATGACAATCTTTCGCATCCACCTGAAAATGATCAAAACGCCTAACCAACCAAGAATCAGATTTAACTTTGAAAACCTAAAAGATACAAACGTCGCAGGAACCTTCCAAGCAATGATAAGTGTTACGTTTGCACCTTTGATAACCCTGGACAGCCAAGACACCTATCTCGAGTCCTTAACAACCACATCCAACACAGTTGTGACTAGCACAGCTAGCGAGATCATTAGCAAATATCGTCTAAAAAAGAAAACTTGGGTCACAACAGATGTCATTTAACTATGCGACAAAGGAAGAGAACTAAAAAAAGAAATAATGAGATCATGAAAGAGGTAGGAATTACAGAGATAAACGACATGATCAGGAAAAGCATGAAAATCATATGAATCATGGATAGAAAGGCAGTATGAGTAGAAACGATAGCAAAATGACATATCAACTGGTGAAAGATCTCACAACTCATAAACTGAGACCACCATCCAAGACAAATAAGGAAAATACCTTACAGAAGATCTTCAAGCCATGTGCATAATTCTGATGAGAATTCCACAATCATAAGACCCAAGGAGATCCAGCAGTAATACATTTTGATCAGGCAAAAGAAATTAATGACAACCCCATTCTGCGTGAAGAAGTATAAATTGCAGTTAGGTCACTAAAGAAAAGAAATTAAGCTGCCGTAAACTAGACACCAGCAGATCTCATCCAAGCAGGAGAAGAAGAGACAATCACAGTCCTGACAACAATCTGCAACAAGATATTGCAAACAGGAAACTGGCCCACAACTTGGACTCAATCCTTGATCTTCGTGCTCCACAAAAAGGAAACCTACAGCTATGCCAAAATTACAGAATCGTCAATCTGATCAATCAACTGAGCAAAGTCATGCTCAAGATAATTCTCAACAGACTTAAACCTCAAGCAAAGAAATTATTGCTGAAGAACAGGAGGGCTTCAGAGCAATAAGGAGCACCACAGAACAAATTTTCCATCTCAGACTCCTTTGCCAAATATACCTCCAGCATCAGCAGAATCTATAGTCTGTATAGATTTTAAAATCCTTTCATAGGGTATGGCATGCGGCCTTATGGGCAAGTATGAGGAAGTACATCAGCTCAGACCTGGTTCGGGTTGTTGAGTACCTCCATGAAACAGCCACCAGTGCTGTCCTCATCAGTGGTATCAGAGGAGATTGGTTTCAAACAACAGTTGGAGTCAAACAGGGAAGTATACTGTCACGTACACTCTTCAACATTTTTCTGGAAAGGATCATGGGGAATGCCTTGCATGACGACACGGACACTGGCGACATCGCAGGAAAAACAATCACCAACCTTAGCTACGCTGATGACTTTGACGGTTTAGTAGGAGAGTAAAAAGAACAGGCAGGCTTTGTTGAGTGACTAGACACAACTCCCACATGATACGGTATTGAGATTAACACCGAAAAACCAAACCGATGACAAAAACCACCAACGACATCAGTGCAGAAATAAAGGTCAGTGGAAAGAAGCTGGAAAGAATCATAAGCTTCAAGTACATAGGATAAGTTATCCTAGATGAGGGCTCTAAACCTGAACTACTTTGCAGGATTGCCCAGAAAACAGAAGAAATAATAAGATTGATGCCGATATGGAAAGATACCTACATTTTTTTTGTTCCAAATTCGGACTGATGCGGTCGATAGTCATATCCATCTTTCTGTGTGCTGGTGAAACATGGACGCTCACATCAGATCAACAAAGAATGATCCAAACTTTCGAAATGAGATACTACCGCAAGATGTAGACCATCTCATACATAGACCATCAACCAACGAAGATGTGCACAACTGGATTCACCGAACCATAGAATCTTATGATGGTCTCTTGACCACTTTAAAAAAAAAAGATCAAACTGAATTGGTATGGTCATGTCTCAATACCATCTGGACTGGCAAAAACAATCTTGCAAGGCAAGGGTACAGAAAAAGAGGTAGGCATTAAAAACATGTGAAGACAACATCTAGGAGTGGACAAGCAAGGAATTTGGAGATTCCGAAAGGTCAGTAGAGAACAGGCAAAGATGGAGAGAATTGGTTGTAAGTAAAGTGCGATGCCTAAACGACCTCATGAAATAAGGTTTTGATGATGATGATGACACTTGTAGCAAGAAAAACTAGTGTGCCTCAAAAGTATTTCCCCCTGCATTTAGTAAGGGTTAAATAATTGTTCCCATGAAAGGCACCTTTGTTTTGACTCATTTCCAAGTATAAACAAGTTCATCAAGGAATTTAGGAAATAAAAGACACTTTATGTAAAATCTTTTTGTAAACTTTAAACGAATGTGACCTTGACAGCAATGACATATGGGCAAGCAAGAAAACCGCATAATATATTCTCTTCATTTAATAATGACGAACACCATATCTGATGATAATCTCAATATAAGCAAAAAAGAAAAGAAAAAAAGCAAATAGAAGCAACGTTTCTGTGAACTAAAATCCAAATTGATAGTGAGTATATTATAGGATGAATTGCTTTAAGTCATAATTATTTATATCAAGTATGTCGAGACTCTACAAACTGGTTTAGGAAATGTACGCAAATTATTAACTAAAACAACAAATCTTTGACTTAGGAATAGTGAATTCTACTTCCCACTATCATCAGCTCGAAAATAAAATATGAGTGAACCACTGAAGTGTATAAAATGAATACAGTTACTTACTTTTAGCTGATATTTGTGGTACACACCAAGATGCATATACATATAACGTTCTATTGCACCAGGACTTACACAATTTTATATTCCTTATATTTATCTCATGAAAGCATTACAAAATACATGTAATAGAATCCAGATTACTCCTAAATGAAAACTAGGTACAAGATTAAAACAGGAATACACATAAAACAATGTCTTTTATACTTATGGGAATCTCTTTATATTGAAAATTTAACAATTCTAAACTCTCCAACTTTCACCACAATTAGATTGTAAAGGTTGTCCTTATTCAATTTGGGGTGTGGTGCTCTGAATTCATTTAAATTAATATAGAAGACCCACCCTGGCTCGTTTTGTCATTGAAGTAGTGATAAAGAGATGCAAATCTCTGAATCCCAAGTAAGCGGCGCCGACAGTTATGTTAATGAATACACAAAATGTGAAATTAAAATAACAACAATTTAATATAATTCAACAACAGTCATCTCTCAAAATTTTTTTAAATAAAACCTTATCACTCGACCAAGTGATGGCCTATTATTTAAGGTGTCGTTGGATTTGTTTGAAAAAGAAATTACGGTAAGTACTATTAGAAATCTTTAAGATTTAGTAAATTATATTATCGTACAGGACGATGCGTGAAATGGAGAGTGGGATGTGTACTGTTTGCACCTGTGAATTGGTCACTGTTAGTATTAATGCTCAATTCAGTACGAGTGTGTGCGGAATGGTTCCCGGATAATACACAAATGGCTTTAAATGTTGATAACAATGATGTTCCATTTATTTCCATGAGTATGCTGTATCGTATTTGTATGCAATGAAACAGAACTGTCACCAACATTTATTAATAATCCACTGAGTAGAAAGGAAACGTTGATTATATTTAAAACTTTGAGAATTAGAACATAAACTGCTTTTCTGCCTATACTGTTTGCAAATAAACTAGATTGTAGTCAGACCTGATAATCTGGAAAAGAGATCTTAATGAAAGGTATGGAGGCCTGCACTGGCCATTACCTTTATTTGAGAAAACATTGCCACAGTCGTACATGTATTTTGGCAATAATAAAACCGAGAATAAGGTCAGTGAAAAACTATATTATCATCTCCATGCTGAACAATATAAATTAGTTTAATACCATTTGTTCATACGTCTTACGTAATAGGACGTACGTTTATCATTCTGTTACTGCCTTTGTAGACTCTATTTAATTATATTTGCCATTTTTCCTGATTGTACTGTCATTTCTGGTTTATCATTAAGTAACCAACCGACATGTTTACAGATCATTATCTGAATCGTAACTTTTTTAAAACTAAATTGTTACCGACATGTCTACAGATCATTATCTGAATCGTAACTTTTTTAATCTAAATTGTAACCAACATGTTTAAAGATCATTATCTGAATCGTAACTTTTTTAATTCTAAATTGTTGAAACATATAGCTTCCTAGTATACTGAATTGAAATGTTGTTCACAACAACGTTGGTAACCTGCTCTTGAGCGGATATCCCTGTCAGATCAAATCAGATCAGATCAGATCAGATCAGATCAGATAAGATAAGATAAGATAAGATAAGATAAGATAAGATAAGATAAGATAAGATAAGATAAGATAAGATAAGATAAGATAAGATAAGATAAGATATGATAAGGTAAGGTAAGGTAAGGTAAGGTAAGGTAAGGTAAGGTAAGATAAGATAAGATAAGATAAGAATTCTTTATTTCAGACTACAAAGTCCATACCTCTAAATTAAAATATAAAGTTTTATAACAAATATATAAAAAAACACATTTTAAACATAAAAGTGCATATATATATATATATATATATATATATATATATATATATATATATATATATATATATATATATATATATATATATATATATATACAGCAACATCTACAACTATTAACTGCGTCATGCATTATTAATAATAAAACTTAAATGACACATTTAAAGAGTAATTTTTTTATCCAATGATATGGTTGGTTTAGCGGATATCCCTGTCATCTTTATCAAATTATATGGTTGGTGTAGCGGATATCCCTGTCATCTTTATCAAATGATATGTTTGGTGTAGCTGATATCCATGTCATCTTTATCAAATGATATGGTTGGTGTAGCGGATATCCCTGTCATCTTTATCAAACGATATGGTTTGTGTAGCGGATATCCCTGTCATCTTTACCAAATGATGTGGTTGGTGCCAAATCTTCGAACTATGATAAGCAACATAGATTCCGCTGTAGAGGTAGAAACTGGTGGAATGGGCTACTTCCGTCAGGTCGATTTTTCCAGAAATGGATTGTGACCGTAATGGTGAAAATAAAGGTTAATTTGCCGATTGGATTCAGGATATAGTCATTTAAGAGTTATGCGTTGGTACGTCACTGTCTTTACAATGTATATGTGTAGTTTTTCAGACTTCTTGCGATTCTGAAGCGATAAAATAAAACTCGTGAGAAAAAGTCGAATCTAACGAAGGGTTGTGGTCAAGCTTGCACCCCTTGTGTTTATTTATATTACCGATAAAGGGAATTTATGTTGTCACAGATTTCGCCGTACTTTATTGATAAAACGTCAGACTCCTGTGTTAATACACATCTATTTATGCCTCTTATTCGTAACAAGGATACATTTAATATCACAACACTGTGAGTTCACAACGATACACGTACAGTTGAGATACATCTATCTACATATGAACTATTTCGTGGATCCAGTTAAATACCAAAGCTACAGTAGGTCCCACAAAGGTCAGGCATAAACGAAATAATTTTGACAAAAGATGTTTTGAATGGGTAGTTGTGTCAGCGTTATTATTGACAACATGGACGTGCCTCGAAAATAACCTAGGTCAACTTAACTTTAGTAATATTAAAATTAATACCCCTTAACTCTCTCCGGCACATTTAGCTGGTTTGAGTTTTGGGGTCACACCCTTGTTTTTTTTCTAAGTATGTTTATATTTTGGTTATTGTTTCCTTGTCCACCCATGTATGCTATAATATGTCAGTTTTGTTTTGTGTATTTCCCTTTTATTACTGTAAAAGATAGTTAATAAGGGTTTTTCTTGGTTTTCGTTCTTCATGTAATATAGTTTATTTTTTTACCCAAAAAGAGTCGTCCGATGGTACTCCCTACCCTCTATCTCTTTTGGAATTCGGGTATTGTCGTCTCGTTTTGGAGTTTCAGAGAGTCCTGGTTTCCTTTAAAGTCCACTCTTTTAACTAGGATTGTATTCTCACCCCTTGACGTCATCAAAACGCAGGGGTGATTTCTTTTCCTATTTCTATTGTTTTTCCTTTTTCAGAGTTTTTAATTTGTTTTCGCGAAGTGACATTGCCAGAAGTCATTTTTTTCGTCCGTCATGCATTTTCACTTATCTATCGTTTTTGCATATTTGTGTTGGACAGCATATTTTGAATCTTTGAGTTATTTCTTACTGTTTTTCTCTTTTTGTACTTTTAGGAAAAAACGTTTCAAAATTATCTAAATTTTTGAGTTATATGTGTAGTTATGTCAGTATATGTTTTGTTTTGTTTTTATTTTATTATTTTTGTTATGATTTTGTTATTTATTTTTTAATGTTTGTTTTTTTCTTATTGTTCTTTTGTTTATATTGGGAAATTTTCAATTTTGTTATTTTTTTCATATTCTCCTTTTTTCTTTTCTGGGTGGGTAAGTGTTGTAGGGCTTAGAGTTTTAACTTAACTTCAGACCGTAGCCCTTTGTCCCTCTTTTCGATCTATTGGTTCTGCTCCATAGCGCATTAAATCGGTGGGGTCTTGTTATCTGTAAGATATTGAGTAGTTATTAGATAGCCAAGTATTTTTTTTAAAATTATTCTAAAGTCTTCCCTGGCGATGAGGTTCTCACTACTGTGAGAGCCCTATTTCCAGATAAATATTTTCTCTTTAAGTGAGAATCCCTCATATGGTTATCCTTTGGGCGCAATCTCGCAGGTTTCACCACTTTATTTAAATAGAGACCCGCATCTTATCTAGTATTTATTTATTTTTGAATTTTTGTTGCAGTGAAACATTTATTTAATTTCCACTTTTTGTTTGAGTACAAGATGTTTAGAGAAACTTCTGTCGCTCTAAAGATGCAGTTATTTTTTTGCTCATAAATTTCGTATTTATTAAAATAGCGAGTCGCAGTTAAGTACAATGTGAATAAAAATAACTGCGTCAACTTAGTTTTTTGAAAAGCGTGTATGGTTTTACCTTGTTATTAAAAATTTATTATTTTGGCGCGCTTTTGCCGCAGTTATATATAATGTACATAGTTTGGTGTGTTTATATGGCTCAAATACAGGGTCGCATATATATATACTGTATCTGATCTTATTGTTATGGTTTCTGGATAAGATTGTATATAGTTACTCTTCACTATTATAGTTTGTATATTTTAGTGTTCCTTTAAAGAAAAAGAAACAAAAATGCCTCTAAAACAGCGATCTTCAAGATTGTCTCTAAATTAGCCGTTATTTTTCTGGTATCCATATCGCTAGTCTTCTTTTTTCATATTCATACAATATGTATGCTATTACTTCCTTATATAAATTATTGTTTTTAATTTTATTTGTGTATAAGAGTATATCATAGTGATACAATTTCATTTCAGTTTTTATCATTGTAATTATTATTACACGTTGATCCGTAGTTTTTTCACATTGTAGTATTACATGAATTTTGTTATTGCTGAATTTATGGCACATGGGTTATTTGGGTAGTATACGGATTACTTTCCTTTTATACGCAAGTTCCTCGGTCCACCATGCATCATGTATATATACATACATTCTTGTTATTTCCTTACGATATTTCAGGTTATTCCAATTTATCCATATTGTTTCCAGTCTAGTTCTGGTTTTCTTTTTTTTATTTTGATTTTTGGTAGTTTATTCATTTTCAGATCAGTATATATATCTTTGACATTTTTCTCTGCCCATAGTTTGTTGTTAATTTTTTTTAAGGGCTATAGTTTGTCGATACGCAATTTTAGGTGGTTGTATTAATTTCTTTAGGTTGTTATTATTATAGATTTCAGGTTTATGTGACAGCATGAATCCAAACCAGTATATGTATATTCCCTTCCACGGGAGTGAGGGTGTATCATCAAGTTTGTTTATTCGGTCCATATACGTTGCCGTTAAAAGAGAAAGAGACTGGTAAAGAAATAATAATTAAACCAATGAATGCAGCTGACAAATATATTGATATATGCGCACCTTCGGTTCAGCGCGTTGCAGATAAAATATACAAATCGGTGTTTCGAAAAAATATAAGAAAAATATCGTTATTTAGTGTGCCGTCCTTCAAATAAGTTAATTAAGTTAGTTTTGTGATGTGAATATAATTAAGAATATATATGTATCCTCTAGACTTGCTAGAATTTCGCTTGGCAACCTTGCAGTTTATATCGGGGTTGTAAATTGTTTGTATGAGATTTTCGTTGTTTTGGGTACCAATATAGTACACATCTTTAAGACCTCAAAATCGTTAAGATTACACATAAAGATTCAAATTTAAATTTTGGTGTCTTTAATTAGCCAAGTGTCCGGAATGGTTAGTAAGACTGAAATGTATTCGGGATAAAAAGAAATTATTGTCACAACATATATAATCAAGATTCACGGGTTCTTATCCAATCAAAAATCCAGGAGGTACTTTCGGAGTACAAGAATTTAAAATATATGCTGAGTTTAATTAAATTAATTAAAATCAGCCTGAAAACTGTCATACATTGCATCACCTACAAGATTAATTGTAATATTTGATGTGATAGTAACGTTTCCTGGTGAAATACATCGTTGTCGCCGAACGGATCATTACTATATTTTAGAATAGCTGGAGATGGAGTTGTTTTGTTACACGACGAGGCGATTTTAGAAAGATTTCATTGATATCAAATATCTTGAGTGATATTTTTAATTTGTCCGTTTTAAATTTTGTCAGTACACAATTTAATAAATTCGCTTCAGCTATTTTCTAATGATTAATATATATTTGTCAAATGGTTTTAATTTTATTTCCTAAATCATAAATATTATTATTTATTATCTCAATGAAAACTCAAGGTCTGACATAATTTGTTCTATTGTTTCAGTGATTTTCCATTTTAGATAGTAATTATGTAACTCTAAAATAAAAATTCTAAATAACTGCACTAACGTCGTGGACAAAGTTGTATATTCAGTTCTATTTCAAGTTTCCAATATTTTGAAATCGTCTTCTTAAACAATATACATATTAGGTGTCTTTAATTTATCAACATCAATTATTGATATTGGCGTTGTAGGAAATCTATATGCAATTAACTTATCTGAGGCTAAAGGAAATAGTTTAGAATTATTATATATAATATACTCACCCAAGCTAGTCCATGGATATACATTTCGATATTTTGAAACATTTATGAACTTTTTTAAGTAGTAGAAGAACCATCTCGCTGTTCTGGTATTTTATTATAAACAGGTGGAATTTCTGACCACTTAAAACAGACCTGATCGATGATTGATAAATATCAATACCCTAATCAGGCGAGTTTATTTCAATTGCAGCTGGTAAAGTTGGTTCGTGAATAGTAATAGCTATTTTTGATTCTTTTCTTATAACATATTTCATTCTGCGCTGAATTTCATCATTGAATAGTTCAATTTGATAACTGCCCGTTGGAATAGAAACAACCAACCAATCGAGAGTCACAACACCATCGGTCTTGGCTGCTTTATTTTTCTTTGCAAATACAAGCGAATTATTAGCCTGATCAGCAGAGAGGGCGAATCGGACAACTTTATAGAAGCGTTTATTTGGCAAACCAAGGCTTCCTCCAGAATCGAAGAAAATAAATTCCTTGGAGACGCAAAGTCGTTGTCGCGCCCTCTCTGCTGCTATGGGGGTAAAAATCTGTTTACGATTTCAACCGAATATTTGATCAAGTCCGGTACGATATCTTCTTGATCTAGGATCATGCAAATTTATCGTTACAAATCCATGTGGGATTGACTGAGCGTGACTAAAGAAATATCTAAAGAGAGTATAATCCATATCTCCACTGCACCAAGTCTGGTGAATATTTCGTAGCGTATGTGTGTCAACTCCATTGAATACAGCAAGAATATTGCAGTTATCTCTGATCACTTTTGTTATTTGAGTATATCGTTGAGTGACATATATCACATCGGTATTTTTATGCCTACCTTTGGAAAATATCCTGGCAGGATTCTTTTGATTGTCTAACATCACATCATTACATACGACTAAATTGTTAATACTTCCATCAATAACATCAATGCTCGGTGCTTCCTCGATATCGGTTATAAACTCAATAATATTCTCATCGATTTCCGATTTTGCTTTCTCATTAAAACACATCGTAACATCGCTGATCGTCTACACTCGGGCTACTAATACAACTTGTCCCATTTCATCCATCTCGTTATCAAATTAAGTAGCAGTTGTGTCTTGCCACTTCCTGATGATCCTATTATAATCATGCGAATAGAATTTGGTAGCGCTGCATGATGCTTAACTGGTTCTCGTGTTTTTGTCGCCGAAAAATCAATTACATTCATGTTATTATAAATAAATTATGGATCTATATTGTGTGAAATGCAAGAAACGTGCTAGCACAAACGACTTCACGACGATTACAACTAAAAATAACAGATCAGCATTTGCTGGTAAGTATGTACAATGTGGTACAAACATTATTAGATTTGTTTCTATGAAATCTGGAGATGTTTTTTTTTTTTAAAAAAAACAAGGAGGTGATATTGCAGCCAAGTTAGTAAAACTCCCAGGAACACCATGGGCAAAATGTCCAGGAGAAAAACACCTTTCACGATGTAGTTATTGTGGACCCGGGACCAGACTAGATATCAGACTCGATGATCAAAACCAACCCCGACCCGGTGAAAACCTAATAAACGCTATTGATAAGGCGTGTCATGCTCATGATGTTGCTTATAAAAGCTGTAATCTGCAACATAGACATATCGCAGATGTGAAATTAATTCATGCGTTGAATTCTATCACTGATAAATCTTCAAAGAAAAAGTAGCTTCATGGTTGATAAAATCGGGGATGAAAAGTAAATTGATGTTGGGTGCGGGTAATTAATAACATCATGGAATCCATTTATTATTCTCCAAGACGATACTGGAGGGGTAAATCAGCAATCAGTAGACTCGCTAGCGCTGCAAGATTGGAAAATACTACAGCAGCGGATTGGTTATCCAAACAGGCGATATGGCAAATTTATCTACCACCGCCTAAACAAATTAAGTTCTCGCATTTTGATGTCAGCGTCATTAATGAGGTTCATCAGGCCGATATATTATTTCTGTCGCATGATGGTGTTTACAAGTACGCGCTAATCGTAGTTGATGTTGCGAGAAGGTACAAACAAGCAGAACCTCTAAAAACTAAATCATCAGCTGAAGTAGCTTCTACGTTTGAAAGGATTTATCGTAGTGGTCCTTTGCATCGGCCAAATCTATTACAAGTTGATCCTGGCAAGGAATTTCAGGGTGAAGTGTTATCAACAATGAACCATCATAATGTCACCATCAGACGAGGACATACTGCATTACATCGTTATCAGGCAATTGTTGGACGATTTAATCGGACACTTGCTGAGCGGTTATTTGGATATTAATACGCGAAGGAATTAATACAGGATAAACGATCCCGTGAATGGGTCAAGAGATTACCAGGCGTAATTACCGCGCTGAATAATGAGATTACTCGAACAATTAATATGATACCTAACAACGCGATTTAAAAAGAGTATCTACCTGTAAAACCGCAAAATGATTTTTCGAAACGACCAATACTCGGCAATGTCACTGTTAGATATGTATATGAACCAGGAGAGCTCGAAGGCGGTACACAATAGAGCTACTGGTCCTATTTGGAGTGTCACTACGCATAAAATATCTAGCATAACATGATCCACGGGTAGACCGCCAGTCTATAGGTTGATTCAACTGCTCCTCAGCGACGATTTACTCGTGAACAACTACAAGTGATACCCGAGGATACTCAATTACCGCCGCGTGGTCTTAACTGGCACCTCTGCGTCTGTTGCACTCAAGACAAGTCAGCATCACATTATCTCTGCTATGACCTACGCTGCTATATTTTTCTGTCTACGGTAAATTGGCGGGGTTCTTTATCCGACCAACACCAACGCATTATACAATTACAACTCACGCAGTGATTATTTTGTTGTTGTTTCAGTGTGATAATAAACTCGTCATCAATATCAAATTTTCTGTTATTTTTTTTGGTCCTGTTGTTTATAACCAGAGATTTTTTTTTGATTATATCATTGCTGACAATATCACTTATTGTAGTGTCATTATAGTCTAAATAAACTCTTCGAAGTTGATTTATTCTTCGTACTCTGGACACTGCAAGATAAACTAAATTCTACCACTCGATGCGATTATCTGTGATCCAAACAATTGCATCTGATATAGTCAATCCCTGCGAAGAATGTATCGTCGCTGCTTATCCTAGCTTCCATGGGGATTTATCAGCACCCAATGCATCTTCGACGACATTGATATCAACCAACACAATATCATTTAACACTAAAATTTGCTTCCTTGACTCTGTCAGGCCAGGAATATCAACTTCGATATTTTGTCTTCGTGTATCCTTGGGTCTATAACACAGCGGCACTGGAAGTGTTGCAAATTTTTCTTTATGCGTGTTAAATAACTTCATCTGAAGTGTATATCTGACTATCTTTCTACTATCAAATCGTTTGGTCTCCACGCTTCCCAAAAATCATTTAATGGGGTTTCTGAAATTATTTCACGAGCTATTTCACACTGGATTCTATCCGGTTGTAATCTAATTAGTTTCTTGAACTCGCGTAACAGTTTATCAAGTGATCTATGATCGGTCTTAATTTCTTCATAATAGTCTACAAAATTCTTCAGCCAATCATGTGAGGATAAACCGACAAATGGTGGTGGTTGACCATGATCGCTATATATTATCACTTTTGTATTCGCTAGCAGTAACCAATCGAGAAACCTTTGTAATACATCTAATGACACTGTGCATATCTCATCCCAAATGATGATTTCAGGAATATTTTACTCACCCATTAGATCAGGAGTCCATTCGTCACCTTTCCATCGAAAGAAACTATGATATGTGCAAGCATTATTTCCTTGCTGTTTCATCTCTCTTGCAAGTCTGTGTGTTGGTGTTAGCACAATTATGTTTGATTTCCCTCGAAATAATTCGATCGCACGAGTCGTCTTCCCTGACCCACCACAGCCGTTTAAGTAACTGGTTTTATATTTACATATTGGATCGGAACACTACGGTGCATTAGATAATTCTGACATCTGATTATTTTTCAAGTAATTGTTTTCAATCGTAACATCTGCTGATTTAGAATAATCACGCAGTATATCCTTTTTAATTCTCCATGATCCCCAACTCTCGTCTGAATTAGTAAATTAAGCCACTGCTTCTTTATGTTTTACGTATATATAAAATGAATCAGTTGCGACTCTAACTGCGGATTGAGGAAATCTATTTATCATCGACAGTAAATTAATAGAAGCATAAGCCAGCATAGACGACCTTACGTACGTATACTGAGGATTTTCTCCATCTGTGTAAGTAACAATTGTACATAATTTGGTTCCATCGGACAAGAAAGCGTCTTTACGATAGACTTATATACCCCTAGATGCTACATCTGCGATTATAAAATCGTATTCAGCATCATCTATAATCAACCGCGAAGAATATCGTTAGTGGTCGTATTTTCCACCTTGTGTGAACTTACCAATTATTCTTCTGCCGTGATCTTTTGCGTGTTTATTTCTTGCTTAAAAGATTTCTTTGGACCATTTCACGATATATTCTTCGTCGAGATCGGGGTATTGTTTTTTTTGTTTTCGCTGATTATACTATGTAAACTATCGGGTTGTGGTAACCAGACTTCAGTTTGTTTTCCGATATGATATAATTGCTTCACTGACAATCTGCGATATCAGCATTTTAAATTCAATCATATACCGTAATAACACTATTGGCATCCAGTGTTTTTCAGAGATGTGTCTACCAAACCAAGCAACAGCACGGATGAAGTCATTTAGCCAATTCAAATGATACCACATGAGCGAATCCGGTTAAATCAAAATCGGGTAGTGGTCCATTAATCGCAACACGGGTCGTCTCGTGTGTGGGATGTCCAAATCGTTTAAAATACTCAGAACACTCTCCATACCCAAGAAATCTCCTCGGATAACATGCAATCATATCAACCGAAATAATACTTTTGAGGTCATATTTTGTATTTCATAATCCACCATGGCCATATTTCACGCAGCTTGATTCGATATCTGAGAGAAATTCTGCGCGTGTTGGTTTCCATAGATTTCTCTTTCTCGTGAAATGAACTGCTACTGACGCAAAACAGTTTTGTAGACGAAGAGGGTAAATTCGATCAATTTGTAAGACCAAATGGCGAATTATACCGTACTGAAGACCTCCACAACGAGATCAAAAAACTACTATGTAATATTTTATGGTTTTATCCCGCGAAAATATTGTTACCGCAGGTGTCCACGCGTGTTCATTATGGTCAATAATTTTGATTGGAGTTCCTTTTGATTTACATTTCGATTCGTGTAATCCCTCTACTGTTATCGTCATTACGGCTATTGAGAATCTTAATGATGTTTCTAATTTGGCTATATCTTCAATTGTTGCTCCGCTCTCCTTCACTGTTAATCCCATGTTTTTGTGTGTTTCAGATCCGTCAATTTGTTTCCACGCAACGCATTTATAACATGCTTTATTATTCGTTCTGCTACACAATTTATTCTTGACGAAGTCAACGGTGACAGTTTCATGAGTTTTAATCTTTCACTACTCGGTTTATCATTTATCGGATAGATCCCATAAACAACCGCGGTTCCAGGATAGGATCTCTCGTAATACGGTTTGTCAATCCCAGTCAGAATTCCTGGTTTGGAATCCTGACTCACAGTGACAGTTCTCTTCTTTTCAGGATGGATTCAAATTTATCGCGTATAATCCAATTCCCCGTTTCTGAGCTGATAATGAATTTCACTCTAAACAAATAATTTTAATTGTCAAGATTTGAGATTATCACTGCTGCTCTCTTGTCGTTCATGGTAGCATCAACACTACCATCAATTCGAAATGTTGACCAACAGTGAGATGCTCCATCGCGCTTGAATTCATTAAATGCATCACGGATTCTACCTATCATGCTTCTATCACTTAGACTCTTTGGTACATCAGTGGAGGCTTTATCGAGATTTTATTTAACATTTTTCCAAGGTGTAATTTTCGATAATCTCTCTATTACATATAATTGATTTAAGTCATTTATTTTTAAATTTGCTTTGTTTGCTAGATTTAAATTTGGCATTTTAAGTTTTAAGATTCGTTCATTGAGGTGGGTGACCTGTACTTTACAGAATAAACACGAGGTGTTGACCTCATTCTGACCTGGCTTCAGAGTTGTAAACAAGCGTTTAAAATGACTGGCTTGTTCCAAGGACATTATGGAGCTTTATATAAACATCTTTCTATTTTTAGTTAGGTCATATGGTGGATACGTGAGGTTTTGAAAGTAAATTTATTAGTTTGATAGTTTCTAGAAGCTCACGTGACCCCTTTCTTGTTTACGTAAAAACATAAATAAACTGTTTTGGGAACGAGCTATTCAGTAGAAGTTGGGCTTTTAGAATATTAAATTGTGTCTTTTTGAGTTATTTTAAATTACCTTGTACTGGAAGTTATATCAATTCGTTTGAATTCAAGAGGATTTATTTTGTTACATATCTGGAAAAGAATTGTGCTCTTAGAATTTTATTAACAAAAACTGACTTCATCAAGTGACACCGTCTTTCATTTTGAATACGTCGCTGAAATTTGAACTTAGAATTATTTGGACATTTTATTAACAGGATTTTTGCAATTTCTCTAGTGGATAATATTTTGAATTTTTTTTTTGGATTAATTTTGGAATTGATTCTTAAAACCGTAAGTTTATTTTTCTTTCCTGGAAAATATTTGTGCTCAATAAATTGTTTAATAAGTTTTTACAAGCTTGTTATTTTTACTCTTTCTATGTTACTGTTTATTCGAGCCTAAGCACGTAACATAGAAATTGGGGCCTCGTCCGAAATTGGAATTCGGCTAGAATTTTTTTCAGAAAACTTTTCTTTAAATTTGAATTTCCCTAGTTTTTGAAATTTTTAAAAATCTTTAGTGAGATTGACAGGCTTGTATTAAAATGACATCTAAAGTAGAAATATTTCTTTCTAATCCTACTCAGAAGCAATTAGATCTTTTCAAAAAAGATGAGTAGATTCAACTTGCCAGAAAATATGATCTTTCTGAAGTCAAGCCTTCTTTAACGAAACAAGATATCAAAAAGATTTTGTTCTAATATTTGGTAGAAAAGAATGTTTTGGAAAAAAGTGCTTTGATTTCGGTCAGTAAGTCTGCATCAGACTCTGACATAAAAATGAAGAAATTAGAATTAAATTCAAGATGAAATTAGAGTTGAATAAGCTGGAATTTCAAGAAAGGGAAAAAGAAAGACAATTAAAATATGAAAAAGAGGAGAGAGAGACAGGAAAGGGAGAAAGAAAGACAATTTCAATAAGAAAAAGAGGAGAGACAGACAGAAAAGGGAGAAAGAAAGACAATTACAATATGACAAAGAGAGGGAAGAAAGGGAATATCAATGTAGACTGAAAGAAATAGAGCTGGCAAGTGAAAAACACCTTCATACTTCAAATCCAAATTTAAGTTTTGATTTAGCAAGGAATATTAGATTAGTGCTGCAATTCAAAGAAAAAGAAGTAGATAAATACTTCATTCGTTTTGAAAAAGTTGCAGAAAATTTAAAGTGGCCAAGGGAGCATTGGACTCATTGCAATGTGTACTCACTGGTAAGGCTAGTGAGATTTATACTTCACTGTCTGTTCGCCAAGGTGGTGACTATGATGTAGTTAAAGAATGCGTTCTAAGGGGTTATAAGTTAGTCCCTGAAGCTTATCGGCAAAAATTCAGAAATTACAGAAAAGAAGCTGGACAATCTCATGTCAAATTTGCTAGAGAGAAAGAGCAGTTGTTTGATAGATGGCGCTTAGCCAAGAAAGTCGAACAAGATTATCAAAATCTCAAGCAAATGATATTAATTGAAGAGTTCAAAAACTGTGTCCACAGTGACGTTCAAACTTATCTCGATGAGCACAGGATTGAAACCTTGGAGAATGCTGCTCGAGCTGCTGACGAATATTCTTTGACACATAAAGTTAATTTTGTTAACAAGACTTCTGCTCAACAGTCTTCTGGCAGAAAAGTTTTCAGCTTAATACCAGCCCTTTTAAAACTCAAACTAGCACAACTTTCAAAAATCAAACTTAAGAGAAGCTTGATTCTAGATCCTTGTCTCTTCCGACGTGTACCTATTGCAAGAAAAAAGGACACGTGATTTCTGATTGCTACAAATTGACAAATAGGCATCAGAATCAAGACAGACCTGTTCCAAATGCTCTTATTTCTAAGAGGTCAAGATCACGGTCATGTATTGAAAGCAATACATTTGTTGGGTCTAATAAATCTCAGTCTGACTTTATTATGGAGAATTATGAACCATTCATATCGAAGGGTTCTATATCACTCTTGGGGGATTCAGCCAATCGCACCCCTATTGAAATTTAAGGGACACATGAGCTTCTCAGAGTCTTTTATTATCAGGTACTTTGCCTTTTTCTGAGAAGTCTTCTACTAATGAAAAGTGTTTTTATTCAGGGAGTAGAGTGCGGCTTTGTTAATATTCCTCTCTATTGTGTAAATTTGTCATCAGACTTAGTGTCAGGACCTGTGACAGTCGGAACAGTCTCGGTTTTACCCGTTGAGGGCATTCATTTATTGCTAGGCAACGACTTAGCTGGAGACAAGGTTGTGTTTAATCCACTTGTAATTGACACGCCTTATTTGGATCAGAAAGTTGATCCGATTGAAAAAGAATTCCATGATATATTTCAAGCTTGTGCAGTTACCAGAGCTATGGCAGAGAAAGTTCTTGAGAATTATGTTGATGTAGGCAGTATTCCTTTAGCTGACACGTGTATAGGTCAGGCTTTTGATGAGGTCAATTTTACTCCTTGTTTGGATCAATCAGAAGGTATCAATCATAGTGATTCTCTTTTAACAACTCATTCTCTTTATTCTAATCAGGGTAATAAACGACAGTCACTTGTCGTCGAACATGAAAAAGATCCTGAGATCTCCTGTTTGTTTCAAAGAGCCATAAGTGAGACTGAAGCCACTGAAGTTCCTGTCTGTTATTTCATTAAAAATGGAATTTTTATGAATAAATGGAGACCTCCAGAGGTACCTGCTGGTGATGAGTGGTCAGTGAACTATCAAATAGTAGTTCCAAAACCTTACAGACAGGAAATACTTAATTTTGCCCATGAAACTCCTGTGGCTGGTCATTTAGGGATTAATAAAACTTACCACAAGATCTTGACTCACTTCTATTGGCCAGAAATCAAAAATGATGTTGCCAAATACTGTAGATCTTGTCATACTTGTCAAATGGTAGGAATACCCAATCAGAAGATACCTAAGGCTCATCTACAACATATTCCTGCCTTTGACGAACCATTTAGTTGTATTATGGTAGATTGTGTAGGTCCCTTACCCAATACCAAGTCAGCTAACCAATAACTGTTGACCATTATGTAAGGAGTGGTCAACCACTATATGACCGAAAAGAAGATGATACAAAAGGTGCAACTGGTATCACTAAAAGAAAAAATGGAAAGGGATTTTCTCAAAGAGGAACTCCAAGGGGGTTTTCAGGTAGTGGTCTAGTTCGTTGTCCTTATAGTATTCTCCGGGATATATCACGATTAGAAATTCTCGTAGGAGGGAGACGAGCTGGAAATAACTCACCGGAAACAGTTAATGAGGCAGCTGATATCTGTAGACGACTATTTGAAGGCGATATCATGGATATTGGAGTATATCGAGAGTTTATTGATGAGCTACTGGCGGACGGTTACCACAGTGATTAAATCACCACATTAGATAAATGTCATTTAATTAAGATGAGCATACACTACAACAAAAACAAACCAACCATTGTCTATGTAGTAAATTCACGATTTCCAGTTTATAGAGCGTACTATGGAGATGGTCTCGGCAATACCATTGCAGGGTTATTTGCAAGAATGGCTCCAAAAATAGCACCAATCGCAAAACAGTTATCAATGAAAGCTATTGATGTTATTCGTGATAAGGGTATTAGCGCTGTTGGTGATGTTGCCGGGAAAGCATTTTCCGCGGCTAAGGAAAAACTACTAGCATTAGTTCGGCGACGAAAGAAACCAGCAATGACTTCGTCATCAGTGATAAAGTCACTAGGACCACTACCAGCTACGGAAATTATGCCTGCAAGTATTCGCAAAATATTAAATAACGCAGTGGATCAAATAATAGCAGCACTGAGCAGCATCCGGGATAATATTACTGCAAATATGATAGCTAGAATTGATTGAAATCGCGAGCGAGATCGCGATTTAGATCAATAAATATATAATAATATGTTCAAATCGGCTCCTGATACAGCTTTAGTTATGGATGCCCCAGTACCCAAGAATGATTCTATACTTAATTATCAATTCTATTCCTATAATGCAGTACAACCAAATAATCGATCAAGAATCGAACTTCAAATCCAGGATACCAGCAAATACTTTCTACCCGCTGAAGCGTTTAACGAAGTAGAAGGAGAAATTGTAACAAATGATCCCGACCATAATTATCCACCATATTCACTTGATGTCAAAGTTGGCTTTGTCAATAATGGTATCATGGCATTATTTAGTAGCGCTAGATATTTGATTGATGGAAAAGAGATTGAATCTATAGAGCATGATGTTGATGTTGCCACAACAATAGTGGGGTTAGCAAGATACTCCAATGATTATACAAGATCAGCAGGCCCGTCAATGATGTTCTCTAAGGATATTACTGATCACGCTGAACACAATAAGTATATTAAAGTAAGGACACCAAGAGCTACTGCATCCGATCCACAACCAGTAGCTGATTCCGTTGAACACGAAGCAAGATCAGCTGCTGCCTTTGATGTTATAAAAGGTGATAGTACTCGTTACAACTTAGGGTTTGCAACACGCGTATCAATGTTGCATGGACAGCGTAGATTATTCTCATGCGCGATTCCACTACATCATATATAATAATAATAATGAGGACTTTGTATAGCGCCTAATCTTTCGAAGTTCTAAGCGATTTACTCCATCAATAATGATATGACTACACTACAGAACAACAAATGACAAAAACAATGAAATTTGAAAACATAAAAAACATGCTGAAAACATATAAGATACAAAACATGATTAGGTCGCTAAGTTTGTCCCTGCAGTCGAAACAGGTGAGTCTTAAGAGCACTCTTAAAAGGGACCACTGTATCTTTGTGTCTAATTTCAATGGGCAATTCGTTCCACGTCGCCGGGCCCTGGTGTGCAAACGAACGTTGTCCATATGACTTTGTTTTCACCTTGGGAACAATAAGTATACGATTATCAGAAGAAGAGCGTAAGGATCTAGCTGGTGTATACACATGGGTGAGGCTGGATAGGTATGTTGGACTGGAGTCTGTCATTGAAACATAGCACAGAGAACAAATTTTGTGTTTGATTCTGTATCGAATTGATAGCCAATGTAGGGTACAGAGCAATGGTGAGGTGTGCTCTGATCGAGGTACTCTAACGATGATCCGTTCAGCTGTGTTTTGAACTTTTTGAAGTTTCTGGAGTAAATATTGTGAAGAACCAGACAGAATTTAGTTACAATAGTCCAATCTTGAAAGTACTAATGAACACACAAGTGTTTTATTGGCACCAACTGAAAGATATTTACGAATAGAACTGATGCGTCTCAATTCAAGATATACAGCCTTGCATATGTTCATGACATGTTGGTACAATGGGAGAGTACTGTCTAGAGTAACGCCTAGGTTTTATTACTGACTGTGGCAATTTAATGTTGGTGTTGCTGATATTTATTGTCTGAGGTAAAGGATGTGAATGAGAAAGTCTTTGTGCTGTGATCAGAATAGCCTCAGTTTTATCATTGATTCATCTGCAGCTTGTTACATGTCATCCATAATTTTACATCAGAAATGCACTTCTCTACTCCATGGATGGTAGCATCAACTTCAGTTGGGTGGCTAGACTTGTATATTTTGGTGTCATCAGCATACAATTGGTGCGACACTGGGTGATGATCTATGACACTTGAGAGCGGCTGAGTATACAGAATGAAGAGAACACGTCCAAGAACAGATCCCTGTGGAACACCACAACATGCGTCAACTGGGCTGGATTGTATTCCATTTGCAGATATAATTTGTGTCCTGTTGACTAAGTAGGACTTGAACCATTGTAAGGCTATATTCTGAATGAGAATACAAGCTGGAGACGGTCAAGTAATATATTATGGTCTATTGTGTCAAATGCTGCAAATAAATCCAGGAGAGTGAGGACTGTAATCTTTCTACTATCCAAAGCAGAGAGAATGTCACTAAATACTTTCAGAAGAGTAGTTTCCGTACTGTGGCAAGGCGATATGCAGACTGTACATTTCTAAAAATATTGTTTGAATTCAAATGAGATACAAGTTGAGTTAGAACAGCCTTTTCTAAGATTTTATATATGAATGGGAGATTAGAAACTGGGCGGTAGTTCTTTAAATCGTTATGGTCCAGTGTTGGTTTCTTCAGCAGTGGCTTTACGATGACAGTTTTGAAAAATAATGGGAATTCCCCTGATGAGAGAGAGATATTAATAACATCAGTTAGTGAAGGCAATATTGGTCTAAGTACACAAGCAGCAGTGATGTCGGAATTGGATCAAGATCACAAGACTTTGGTGCACTTTTCATCACGATTGTCCGTACTAAATCAATAGAAACAGGTTTAAATGCTCCTAACGGTTGTCGCTGAAATTCTGCATCATAACTGTATGGTGATGAATCAGTTGAAATTGTGCTGTCAAGCGAATCTCTAATGGTTTGTACTTTGTCATCGAAGAAATTTGCAAATTGGTCTGGTAGGTCTAGTTGAGAAAAGGTTGTTGGAAGTGGTGTACATTTGCTCCTTGACATTAGTTTGTTAGTTATCTCGAAGTGCTCTTTGCAGCTGGAACTCTCCGTGATCTTAGTACTGTAGTGGGATGATTTAGCTCAATGGACTATGTTTGTGACGTTCTTCTTAGCGGCTTCGAAGATCTGTTAAATTTAAGGAAGCACGTGAAGTATTTTTGATGACGTTGAAAATGGAAGAGAGCATCTCAGCCATTCTAGAAGTTTCTTGCTATGAAAATATTGGTGCCTGTTGTAGAGATATTGCTGAACACGAGGCAGATGACGAGCGGAGAACAGAATGGGAGACAGATGCTGTCATATACTGGAGAAAAGCACTAGAAAAAATAGCATCCACAGAAGGTAAGACGCTCTATTTTCCCAAAAAGGAATGGAAGTCATATCCAGTACTAAAAGACATGTTCCAACACCGACAACCGGATTATACGATGTTGAAAGAACTTGCAAATCTTGGTGAAGTACTCGAGAGACCAGCCGAAACTCGATCCCTTCTTCAAGAAATTCGGAAACTGGGTGGGGATAAAGCAAACGATCCCACAATAATTAGTGGTGAGATTAAAACTTTACTAAAGAAAAATCATTATGAGGATGCAGCTCAATTGTTAGACGAAAGCGAAACAAACGGGATTGTAATTAGTAGAAATTTTCGTTTGAGGGTATACCTTGAGTGTGCTTTTTATTTAGTCATTATGGGAAAAAGAGAAAACGCCGGTGAAAGATTTCAACAGGCGTTTCATCTAAACTCAATAGCTAAATCAAAGTTTGACATTTTTCTTCTATATGACGAAGACACAGGGACAGATAAGACTATCGCTGTTCTCGCTGAGAAACTGGAGGAATTCTTGTCTGGGAATTTCGGGCTAAGAATCGCCAGAAACAGCCAGAATGTAGATCCCGGAAAACAGAGGTGGGAAACTCAAACAGAACAAATGGAGTCTAGCAAGCACGTTGTCTTGATAATGGATACAAATGATGTACCACCTGGTGACTTTAAATATTTCACTGGGATAGCCCAAGGAATTAGCAAGACAGAACAATCCATTCTAAACATTATTCTTCTTGACGAGTGTACTTGTCCCCTTGAATTTACCATTTACCCCAGAATGTACTTCGAAAGTAAGCAACTTAATAGCAAAGACTATTTCATCCAGTGGACTCGTGATTTTATATTTCACCTGCTATGTGGTGTTGACGATAATGAAGATTAGCTGATTAGCCTTACAATGAAGCTAAATAGACTCTTGTCATCAACCTTTTAGAGTAGTTCGAAAATGGGCGAAATCGACTCATATCTATTATGCTATCATGCATTTGACTGACTGAGCTTATAAACGTTAAAAAAAATTCCTTTTATTCGGATATCATTGTGAACAAAGTAGTAATATAAACTTGTATCGTCAAGTTATCAAACCAGATCGATAATGCCGTGTGCGACAATTTTAATTTTTACTGCATAGTCTGTCACAGTGTCCATAGAAAATGGACATATAATTCGAAGATATATTTATTTTTCTATGTAAAGATTGGGCTACTGACACGAAATTGTATTTTTCTAACAATGAGTTTTAGTTGTCCAGGATCTTTTAGCCAAGGAATATTTGTTCCCTGAATGAGCGACATACACACATAACAAAAAGTTGATCTTGGATATGATTGATTATGCTTATGCCATTATTAAATTTCTGATCATACTTTGATCAAACTTGAAATGTGGCCTTATATCATCAAGATGAACCAGATTAGTGCATATTACTGGAAGGATTTTGCATCTGACTGGCTGAGCTTATTATCACTCTGGTGACAATATTAAAATATCCGCGTTGAAAAAAACTAGAGTTGTGAGGTTATACTATCAAGTTTATGAACGAGTTCGACTGACCAAGATTGCATGCATACTTAGGACGTGATTTATATCAATGTATATGGATTTGGTAGCTCTGAACCATTCGACAACTAGTGTGCGTTGTTGGAATGATCTTGCGTTATATTTCCTGATGTGCGTGTCACTTTAGAAGCTGTGTGTTTGGCCCGATTTAGATCAATCCTTACTTGTCATGGTGGATACAAGTCCGTCTTTGTAAACAAAATTTACAACAGAGCATTGAATGCTGGTACACTGAATTCATACAAGAGTTTATGATATCGTGCAAATCTTGCGATTACGATATGATATAACATATTGCAATAATGAAATATCTTTTATGAAACTGATGGTTAACTTGTGTTTTTTTATTTGTCTATCGAAGTTATATGCAAGTAACTTCCAAATTTGCTTTGTAGTTATTCATGTCACAATTACAGGGTCTTTTTAACATTAAGGTCGTTTCAAAATGGTCTGATATATTTCATAATGGTTCATACCAAGTTCTTCTTTTCAATGACTTACACTAGCAAACCCTCATTACACTGAGAACATTCTGCCTTTACGTTAAAATAAGATAATTACACAATTATGGTACAGCTTTATAAAATATATGTACGTGGCATGACTAGCAGTTTCACTCGTTTATTTCTTTTGACCTGTAGTGGATTTATTTGCTTGTATTTGACATGTACATCAAGATTGTATGTTGAGATTATTATCACTATTAACATTCGTATATGAAATAATAAAAAATACCATCGACCGTTATTAAAAAAAAGCTTTACTTAATCTTGATTTTGATTTTATTTAAAATTTGCATTTGGAGAGAGGTGCTAATATTAGAAACATATAATTCAATAAATAAGATCTCGTGACAAGATTTTCCAAAGTTTTTTTCTTACTTAAAGTTTTTGAATTTCTTATGATTGTTTTCACTACAAATACTAGTGCTTTAGATTAATTCTTGGACAAGGACATTTATCGAAATTTATACAGACTTTAAACACTTTGATAATATTTTCTGTAATTCAACAAGAAACTATTGACACTGCAGATTTTTGCAGGTTACAACCGAAGTCATCATCTTCCATTTTAGATTTAATCGTGATTCGAACTCCGTTTCATTTAGGAAATTGTATTACTAGAACTTCTATCTTTTAATTGTCTGATTAATTTTGGATTTCATTCGTAAAACCGTGAGTTATTTTATCTCACTTTTCACTTGATATTATAGGGAAATATATTATTTATTAAATGTTACAAAGCGTCTTGGCTTTCCTTTTATCCTGTTACTTTTTGTAAGAGCTAGACTCGTAAGATACCAAAGACCTATACAAATAGTACTTACAGATGCCTCGCTAGGCGCTCAGCTTTCAGAGGTTAGTGTTAGGACTGGTCGGCCTGGTGTCAGGATAATGTGACTGAGTGGGTCATTATGCTACATGTCTGCGGCATGATGCCCCAGTTCTAGACGTCATTACAAATTGCCAATTTACAGACATCAAAGCGATATGACTGAAAAGTTGTTAAAACTACGTTAAAAATCAATATCACGCACACATGTCCCGGACATGCTTACGTCATTCACATTTACCTACATTACATCATACTGATATTGCTGCAGATGTCAAGCTTACTACACGCACCGCTGCAGATCATTATATATAAAGATATGTTACATATCGATTTGGTATTACATTTATTACTTAGCTTAAGGTTAAAAATAGTAATAAATATTCAGAACTTTTTAAATACCCCTCACATCGTTGTCATAACCAACAAAAGCCCATAGTAAAATGTATTTTTGATATGTTCACCAAAATTATGTATACACTTCGTTAACCACTGTGCAACACACGCATAGATAAACTTTAAATTTGTTAATTACGTTATACGTTATTTGGATATGGAGATGATCTTTGAAAGAAATATGTTGCCCCACTACGTATGGCTTCGCTAATCTGATGTGGTTTCCGTTATTTTTTTTAGAAATACAGCTAATTCACTTAACCAAAAGTAGCATACTAAAATATTCAGCATGGAAATAAACATATTTTAATAACAAGCTTGTAACTCTGCCAAGAATTACATTATATGCAGCTGCTGATTTTTATTTTCAGTTAAATGATAATTATCAATATTTACCAGTTTTAAGCCGTTTTCAGTTTTGTCGACGACTTATACGACCTTTCCTCCTGATGTAGGGTTATAGCCAAGTGTTCTACCTACTCAACTATTTTCAAATGTTTTCATAGACATATCAACATTTAATATGGCCATCCATTTAGCAGTTGCTATCGCAGGTACTGTACAGCGTTTTCTTTCTGTGGTTCTTTCAGCCTTTTGCCTAACGTTATATTGTCTTTAACCTTTAACTAATTATTTTCAATATTTTCTTAGACATGTTTCTTGGGCTGTGTTAGGTGTCAAGGAACATGCACATGTTTACTTTTAAATGGTTTCCATTTCTTCTGGCACATCAGTTTTATTGCAATTCATCATCCTATTTTTCATACAATTTAAGAACAGCTTTCGTGTATTAGTTTTCAAATTCTATAACATTTACAATACCACATAACGTTTTGTGCAGTAAACGGTCTTTTACTGTAAGTGTCAGTTTTCCACTCTTTGAGTATTTGCATGAAATCAATTATTGCATTCTCTGTATGTTTTAACTCTTTATTAAACTACTCATAAATTCCATAATTTACAATGCTATTTCTACTGGTATTGTTATGTTTAGCGTTGTACATCTTTGGATTATATCGGTTCTTTTGGTCATGAAACAGGTCTCGTAGTTGCCTCATATACCCTTGTCCTGCATGAACAGTCTACTTTGGCCGACATATCATTTGCATGATGGTCTGCAACAATGATAGGCACTAGCATGTTTTGATGCTGCATTTCGCTTAAATTGAACTGTCTTACCTACGAGCTAAATAGGACAGACATTTTGCTTAGTACATTTAAGAAAGTGGATATTTTATCATTGTATGTATTAAAAGCTTCTAATTGACTTCTGGAATCTCCATTTGGTGTAACATCCGACATTATTTGACTGTAGCTTCTGGTGGATCGGTGGTTCTTTCCAGAGAATTTCACGGGTTATTTCTCCCCCATTAATACTGGCCGCTATATATAGCCTATCGTGTGCTGAAAAATGGCGTTAAACACTACTACTACTATAACAACGACATCATTATTTTTCTATAACATGCACTTGAAGCGGCCATAAAATTTGAATCTCAAGAGAAATAACAATTTTTTTTAATCCTTTCATTTTGTGAATTTCTTGTAGCTTCACTGTAAAATGCATTACTGTTGTACGAACACACACCTAAAATACCCGTTTTAGTAAAGATTGTAACTTTGAGAACACTTTCGAGATAAGTGGTCACGTCTTATGGTCTTTTTGTCACAATACATTAGTCAGGATTATTCAGAAAATTATTGGGGATAGAACACTTGTATTTATTTTTTCAAAGCTTTGAGTACATTACAACTCGTTTTTGGACAAATCTGTCAAACTGTATACAAATCATATTTAGCGAGCTTTTCTTTTCGATTTAAAGTATTCGCTGAAATGAACTGTGATGCTCTTCAGATAGATAAAGCAGATGTCGGGTATTCTTGTCAGTGTATTCAAGATGGTATAAAAAAAAGTTTATGGTCGAAGAAGAACGACATTTACGGCACAAGCCTCAATCCTATCAGCTGTATAGGCGTATAATTTCTTTTACACAACCAATCTCTGAATGCATTCGAATTTTCTTCATGAAACTATGAACTGAATTAATACGAATAACAATCAGTATGGTTGGCATTTTGCATAGCATAAATCCATTGTCTTTATGATACAGTAGCTATCCTATTAATATTTGAATGCGAACGGGTATTCCCTTATAATCATGTGAACTTTAGTAATAATATATTTACATAATTCCTGTCATGTCGGACAAGTAAATCTTGTACTTGTCAATGTAATAACTTTGTCATAATTTCTTTAAGTTATGACAAATTAATATAGTTAATGACAACTGAATATAATTACGTTATACTGTAATTGCAAAATTAACACATTGGTACATAGCAGTCCTGATAGTTGCATATTAACTGCTTATACCATTACCAGTCTCAGATATTGAACTGAATTGCTTGTGCTGAAAGTTCTGTTTCATTTGTTGCGTATTTCAATTTAATGTTATATGTTGAAATATTGTGATGTGGTTTACTGTTCCATTGTTGTTTATACCGATTGCTTGCAGCGGTGGTGGAAATTTCACTGTAGCATATCGGGAATTTTAGTTTCAAACGTTGAATAAAATTGTTTTTTTTCTTCTGTTCAATTACACAAAAATGGTAAGAATTATAATTCCAATGTCGCGTTTTTAGATTTTAACTTTTTAATCACACAGCTGCGGTTATATTTCAATGTTGTATCTCAAATTTCGGACTTCACGTGTTAAATGAAGTTGTATGTGCTGATAAAGTTGTAGAGTTTAGATCTTAGCTGTTCAATTACAAGACGGTGGTTGAAAGCTCTATTTTTTTATGTTTAGGTTTTTCAAGTTATCGGTTGAGTTACACAGCAGTAGTTGGAAGGTCAATTTTCTATGTAGAGATTTCCAGTTTCATGTGTTGAGTCGAAATGTGCGTGTTGCTAATTCTTTCGACAGTAAATGCGATGCGATGTTAAAGGACACTGTATTTGTTTTTAAAACAAGAACTGTATGCACATTAGAAATTATAATGTAAAAAATGTGTATATTCAGACTACAAGTAGGTAATGGCAGATTTAAGAACACTTAATTATTGACATGTTCCTCAAGTATTAAGCCAAGAAAACTTCTTCCATTCGTTTCCATATTATTTGCACCTTCAACCTACCAAAGTTTTCATTTTCCTTTTTAAGGTCGTTTTATTGGTAATTTTCGTCACCAACGTATCAAGAACAAATTAAGTTTTTATTAAAATAAATTATCGAAGAAGTTTTTTTGTATTCAATTAACATCAAAGGTTACAATATCTATGTATTCACTGTAGCATAATGTTATAAAAAGGGATCGAGTTAAGTTACACTTGTAGCAAGAATCTCTAGTATGCCTCAAAAGTATTTTCCCCTGTGGGGATATACTGAGAACTATGGGAAAGTTGAAAACAATTACATAAGTTGGAGACGAAAACTGGAACATTATTAGTCTCTGCGTGGTGCGCTGAAACAAACTTTGGTGAAATAACAATAGGTGAAGGACATAAGCTCTATTTCAGCGGAAGAGGAGACCAACACAGTCATGGTGTTGGATTTCTTGCCCACAAGGGCATTGTGAACAACATTATAGATTGTTACCTAGTCCCTAGCAGGATCCTTACCATCCGCCTGAGCCTCAGAGAGCGAATCCCTTCAACATCTCAATCAGACAAGCATAGGCACGTACATAGATATATGATAACAACAAACTGTAGGAAGTTTACAACCAAATGCAAGATGTCATTGACAACTCACCCAAGAAGGACATTTGTACAAGGATAATGGACAGACAAACTGGTATAGCACATGTTGACCCTCCTGCAATGCAGACGCAAATGAAAGAGGACCCATGCTCTTGAAGTTTGCGGCCACCAACAATATTGTGCTAGCCAGCACATTCAGCCCTCACAAAGTAGCTCGACGATGAATCTGGCACAGTCCAGATGTTAAAAATCACAACCCGATTGATTAAATCTTGGTGAAAAACGATTCTGCACAAGACCTTTTAAGTGACCATAATTATTATTGACAATCTTTCGCATCCACCTGAAAATGATTCAAACGCCTAACCAACCAAGAATCAGATTTAATCTTGAAAACTAAAAGATACAAACGTCGCAGAAACCTTCCAAGTAATGATAGGTGTTAACTTTGTACCTTTGATAACCCTGGACAGCCAAGACACCGATCTCGAGTCCTTAACAACTACATCCAACACAGTTGTGACTAGCACAGCTAGCGATATCATTGGCAAATATCGTCTAAAAAAGAAATATTGTGTCACAACATATGTCATTTAACTATGCGACAAAAGAATGGAACTGATAAAGGAATAATGAAGGAGGTAGAAAGTACAGAGAGATAAACGACATGATCAGGAAAATCATGGAAAGCAAATGAATCACGGATAGAAAGAGAGTATGAATAGAAACGATAGTAAAATGACATATCAACTGGTAAAAGATCTCACAACTCATAAACTGTGACCACCATCCAAGACAAATAAGGAAAATGCCTCACAGAAGATCAAGAGATTCTCAAGCCATGGGCATAATACTGATCAGAATTGTACAATCATAAGACCCAAGGAGATCCAACAGTACTAAATTGCGATCAGACAGAAGACATTGATGGCAACCCCAATCTGCGTGAAGAAGTATAAATTGCAGTTAGGTCACTAAGAAAAAGAAATTAAGCTGACGTATACTACACACCAGCAGAGCTCATTAATGCAGCAGAAGAAGAGACAATCACAGTTCTGACAACAATCTGCAACAAGATATTGCAGACCGGAAACTGGCCCACAACTTGGATTCAATCCTTGATCATCGTGCTCCACAAAAAGGAAACCTAAAGCTATGCCAAAATTACAGAGCCATCAGTCTGATCAATCACCTGAGTAAAGTCATGCTGAAGATGATTCTCAACAGACTAAAACCTCAAACAAAGAAACTATTGTTGAAGAACAGGAAGGCTTTAGAGCAGTAAGAAGCACCACAGAACAAATCTTTCATCTCAGACTCCTTTGCCAGAAATACCTTCAGCATCAGCAGAATCTATGGTCTTTATAGATTTAAAAAGCCTTTTCATAGGGTATGGCATGCAACCTTATGGGCAATTATGAGGAAGTACATCAGCTCAGACACTGGCAGCATCGCAGGAAAAACTATCACCAACCTTAGTTTCGTAGATGACTTTGATGGTTTAGTAGGAGAGTAAAAAGAACTGTCAGCCTTCGTTGAGTGACTAGGCACAATCTCCACATGATACGATATGGAGACTAATACCGAAGAACCAAAAAACATCAGTGCAGAAATAAAGGTCGGTGGAGAGAACCTGGAAAGAATCACAAGCTTCAAGTACATGGCATAAGTTATCATAGATGAGGGCTCTAAACCTGAACTCCTTTGCAGGATTGCCCAGACAACAACAGCAATAATGAGATTGATGCCGATTTGGAATGATACCAACATTTCTTTTTGTTCTAAATTCGGAATGATGCGGTCGATTGTCATATCCATCTTTATGTATGCTTGTGATGTATCATATCAACAAAGAATGCTCCACACTTTAGAGATGAGATACTGCCTCAAGATCTAGGGCATCTCATACATAGACCATCAACCAACGAAGATGTGCACAACTGGATTCACCGAACCATAGGATCTTATGAAGGCCTCTTGACCACTGCAAACAAGAGCAAACTGAACTGGTACGGTCTTGTCTCAATATCATCTGGACTGGCAAAAGCAATCTTTCAAGGTACAATGTAAGGTTGCAGAAAAGTGGTAGGCAGAACAAAAGATTGGAAGACAACATCTAGGAGTGGACAGGCATGAAATCTGGAGTTTCTAAAAGGGAAGTAGAGAACATAGAAAGATGGAGAGACCTCATGGGATAAGTGTTTGATGATGACGATGAAACTTGTAGCAAGAAAAATTAGTGTGCCTCAAAAGTATTTTCCACAGCATTTTGCAGCACTGATGGCTATAAAATGAATACAGTTACTTACTTTTCGACGCATCTACATACGAAATTCTATTGCACCCGGAACAGAGGAACTAACTAAATAATGTTTCTATAAAGAAAATTAAACTGAAAGCAGCCTACCGTTATAAGGATTTAAAAAAACTACAAACATAATTTAAATCCTTAAGGATTTTGTTCAGACAGGGTTTTCGTGGGAGCCAGTTATGTCGCCGGATCATATACCTTACCGCAATCTCATGACAGCATTACAAAATACATGTAATATAATCAAAGATCAAGCATAATTTAAAACTAGGTGCAAGATTAAAACTGGAATACACATAAAACAATGTCTTCCATACTTATGGGAATCTCTTGAGATTTAAAATTTAACTTTCAACCACAGTTGTGTAATTCAGCAGAGACAAATCTAAACTCGCCAACGTTCAACACAATTAGATTGTGAAAGTTGTCCTTATTCAGTTTGGGATGGGGTGCTCTCAATTTATTTAATTTAATACAGAAAACCCACCCTGGCGTGTTTTCTCAGAAATTGAAGTAGTGATAGAGAGATACAAAGGTCTGAGCCCCCAGTCAGCGATGCCGACAGTTAAATTAATGAATACACAAAATGTGAAATTCAAATAACAACAGTTTAATACAATTCAAGAACAATCATCTCACAAATAAAATTCATCTAAATTCCTATCATTCGACCAAGTGACGGAATATTTCATCCTTTGAATTATCGTGTAAACGTTTCCTCCTGTCCTTAGTTCCTACTCATCTGTATGATTCTTCCTTCTCTTTTCCTTCGTCTCCCTCCCTTCTTCCTTCGAACTTCTCCCTCCGTTATTCCTTCTCTTTTCTCTCCCAGAGACTCGGCCAACTACACTGGGGTAATCCCCTCTTGTCCCTAAAGGCTTCTGTACTGAAGCTTCCTGTTATTCCAGGAATAACCAAATGCGCGCCTATATCGAATGACGTCGGAGTAGCTTATTGTCCTTGCTTCCCGCAAGGTGGTTGTAGCACTACTACTTTTAGTTCTCATGATGATAGATTTAAACTTGCGATTCTAATGTTTGTGTTAGGATATATGTTTTGGTAAAATTAATAAAATTGCAATTTTCTTTACATTGTATTTGATGAATGTTTTATTCATTTATATTAAAGTAAGTTCTAAAATATATTAAGATAAATTTAATTTATTTCCAAAGCACAACTATATATTAATGGAATGAAAATAGTTGCTGTGCAAGCATAAAATTGGTAACGTACATCACTAGCTATACGAATGTACATTGTTGTGTGGAATAAGTGTATGATGTTACTAAAGACATTGTATGTTGTGTTCGCTGATTCAGTAAGAACTCCATAGCTGCTCTGTAAGAAATATATAGTTCTAAAAACCAGACAAATTTCAAGATTATGCATTGGCGAATTTACAATCCGGTGACTAAGACTAAGACTGAGTCTGGTCTTCTGTTAGTGATGTAAAACAAAATGGTTCTTATCTAATGGCTTAGTATATTAATGGATTACCATATTTGGTCCTGACTTGCACCAAACGAGTATAAGTAAGAAGCGTATATTGCCCAGGTCAGTCCCTCATACTTAGAAGCTAGAAGGATGTTCGTTTTTTTATTACAGGTAAGAACTGTATATGTCGTAACTTCTTTTAGAAATAGATGTAGCTGTGTCTCATCATCGTGGCGATACTCTTTTAAGAGAGCCTGAACTCTTTCTTTTCTCTCTCTCTGTCTCTCTGTCTCTCTCTCTCTCTCTCTCTCTCTGACCATGGACATTGACTCTCCTTATCTTACGAGTAATTCCATCTCATAGCAAGAAATGAGAAGAAGATTATGAAAAGCTAATCACAACATACATAACAAACAACCTTTTCATAACATTTGCCACGATAGACACCGCCCCTCTCCCACCAGTTTGTCAGGCCGCTTTGCGACCCTCCTTTGATGCTCCTTGTTCCGAACAAGAATTTCACCACTCAGCTGTGAACAATGTTACGTAACTGGCTTTGGCAAAAATAAAGCGCGCGTCATCAGTTGTAGGGTAATGTCAATTAATTGCCGTGACAAATATTGTTTGCCGAATTGATCTTCATACATATTGTCGGCGCAAAATTATAGCCTCGGGGTCTAACAAACACATTTTGAAATCTGGTTAATTCTATAACGTGACATAGATTAAACGTTTGAAATTGTAATTAATTACATATAAAATTCAATGTTCAATAACCGTTGTGTAATTCATTAAATACTGTTTTTAAACGCGACAAGTGAAATGAAACTTTCAATATGTGAAACTAGAATTCTGGTTAACATTGAAATTTCAACCATCACTTTGTAATTCAACATAAAAAAATCGACAACCTCGACACATAAAATGTGACATTCAATCAAAGTTATGTAATTCAACAGATGAAGTTGCAAAACTCGAAATATGACACGCAATTCTGAGCACCAACAATTTGATTCAACATGTGAAATTGGAATTCTCTGTAATATAACATTGAAATTTCAACTGCAACTTTCTTGTTGAACCTGCTTTGCTCCTATATGGCGCCCCAAACAGATAAGAAGCCGGAGGAAAGGAACGACTGTATTAGTCTACAACGCGATCGAATCTTGTTTAGTTCAGTATACCGAGTTGTCAGGTGCATGACGTAATGGAATGTGTATTTGCGTCTTAACCTGTGCCGAATTAGAATGCTTGCAGAAAACATTGTTATTCAACCTGTCGTTGGATTTGTTTGGAAAAGAAATTACGGTAAGTGTAATGTTCTTTGTTTTGAAGAATAACCGTAGAATGCGTTATGTAGAATTTATTCAATACAATACATCTATACAGCTTGGAAGGGGAGTAACGTCTGCCCTGAGAATATATTTCCCATTGCACATAAACCCTAGTGAATGTATAACACAAACCAGCTGTTGGTGTGTATCAGTTCTAGTCCAGTGTGGGATATCTGATTACATTTAATGTCAAGTAATATTTCAAGCTAATTAGATTAAGTTTTGTTTTTTTGTTTTTATTGTTTAACGCCATTTTTTCAGCACAATATATGCTATACATGGCGGCTAGTATTAATGGTGGAGGAAGAACCCGGACAAACCCAGGAAAGAACCACCGACCCACGAGAAGCTACTGGCAAGCTTTCTCACATAACTACATTTCCCGAATCTTAGACTCGAACATACGCAGACAGAGGTGAGATGGCAGTGGTCTGCAGTGGCAGTGGCAGAGGTGAGATCTCAGAGGTTAGATGGCAGTGTTCCTTAACGGGGCCCCTAATTAGATTAAGGCTTACACTACAGTATCATACAGGACTATCCGTGAAATGGAGAGTGGGACGTGTACTGTTTGCACCTGTGAATTGGTCACTGTTTATTTCCCATTATTCATTAGTGTTAATGCTCAATTCAGTACGTTGTGTGGGGAATGGTTCCCGGATAATAAACAAATGGCTTTAGTTGTTGGTAATAGTGATATTCCATTTATTTCCATATGTATGCTGTAACACTTAACAGTAAGCTTGTGAAATAATAACTTACAATGGAAATATAGACACTTTCCTGTGAACAGACCAGGAAGTTGTACATCTGTATCGTATTTGTATGCAATGAAACAGAACTGTCACCAACATTTATTAATAATCCACTGAGTAGTAAGAAAATGTTGATTATGTTTAAAACTTTGAGAATTAGAACATAAACTGCTTTTCTGCCTATACTGTTTGCAAATAAAATAGTTTGTAATTAGACCTGATAATCTGGAGAAGAGATCTTAATGAAAGGTATGGAGGCCTGCACTGGCTATTAACATCTTATGACAAACAATATAACACAGTCGTACATGTATTTTGGCAATAATAAAACCGAGAGTAAGGTCAGTGAAAAACTTGATAATAATTTCCAAGCTGAACAATTTAGAATAGTTTAATACCATCTGTTCATATGTCTTACGTAATCGGAAGTACGTTTATCATTATGTGCCTGAATCGTTGGATTTAATTATATTTGTCATTTTTTCCTGATTTTAGTGTCATTTCTGGTTTATTATTATGTAACCAACCGACATGTCTACAGATCATTATCTGAATCGTAACCTTTTTTTTACTAAATTTTTGAAACACATAGCTTCCTAGTATACCGAATTGAAATGTTGTTCACTACAGTGTTGATAACCTGCTCTTGAGCGGAAATCCCTGTCATCTTTTTTAAATGATATGGTTGGTGCCGAATCTTGGTACTATGATACACAACATAGATTCCGCTGTACAACACTAGGACATGCGTATTTATGCATGACAAACTCGCTGTCTGTAACCGTGTTACGCAACACTTAAGTTAGAATTCATGACCAGCGATAATCGTAATACCCAACAGATCTGACTGCGAGACTTTCTTATAAATTATGCAATTTCTCATGCATTTTCCTGGATCAGTTCTTAATTTGTATACCATTAACGATTATCGTCGCTTCAACCTTACTTTTTGCCTTGCAGAAAGTGCCTTCTCACACATTAGCATTGATACATCCAACACATACATCACTTCTTCCAGTTGTAAGCTAAATGAATGCATCTACTGTTTGCAAACAAGTTTGAATATGTAATACATATTTACGTTATAAGACAAATTTTCATAGTTGTCACAATCCCTTAGAAGACGAAACGACCGATAATACTGAAATATAACCATTTTATTGGATTAATTATGATTATAGGACTAATAGTCATTAATTAGAACTATAGGACTAACAGTCATTAATTAAGACTATAGGACTAATAGTCATTAATTAGGACTATAGGACTAACAGTCATTAATTAGGACTATAGGACTAATAGTCATTGAATAGGACTATAGGACTAATAGTCATTAATTAGCACTATAGGACTAACAGTCATTGATTAGGACTATAGGACTAACAGTCATTATTTAGGACTATAGGACTAACAGTCATTAATTAGGACTATAGGACTAACAGTCATTATTTAGGACTATAGGACTAACAGTCATTAATTAGGACTATAGGACTAACAGTCATTAATTAAGACCATAGGACTAACAGTCATTAATTAGGACTATAGGACTAACAGTCAATATTTAGGACTATAGGACTAACAGTCATTAATTAGGACTATATAACTAACAGTCATTAATTAGGACTATAGGACTAATAGTCATTAATTAAGACTATAGGACTAACAGTCATTAATTAAGACTATAGGACTAACAGTCATTAATTAGGATTATAGGACTAACAGTCATTGATTAGGACTATAGGACTAACAGTCATTAATTAGGACTATATAACTAACAGTCATTAATTAGGACTATAGGACTAATAGTCATTAATTAAGACTATAGGACTAACAGTCATTAATTAAGACCATAGGACTAACAGTCATTAATTAGGACTATAGGACTAACAGTCATTATTTAGGACTATAGGACTAACAGTCATTAATTAGGACTATATAACTAACAGTCATTAATTAGGACTATAGGACTAATAGTCATTAATTAAGACTATAGGACTAACAGTCATTAATTAAGACTATAGGACTAACAGTCATTAATTAGGATTATAGGACTAACAGTCATTGATTAGGACTATAGGACTAACAGTCATTAATTAGGACTATAGGACTAATAGTCATTATTTAGGACTATAGGACTAATAGTCATTATTTAGGACTATAGGACTAATAGTCAATAGTTAGGACTATAGGACTAATAGTCATTAATTATGATCATAGGACTAATATTCATTAATTAGGACTATAAGACTAATAGTCATTAATTAGGACTATATTGTGGAATGGACAGAGAACAAGCAAGTGAACGCAAACCATGACTAACGTGTTGACAGTATAAATTTCATAAATGTTTTCAGAATTTTGGACACTATTAACAGTACTGACCACAATTGCACTTTCTGTATGGAAACAATGATAACCATATAGATATACGTATAATATAAGACAAGTATGGCACTATCAATTACGTTATATGCCATATAGGATGTAGGAAGTCCCCATGTATATACCAAATGTAACACTCGTTGCATCTTGTCTTGCCTTTGTGTAACACGATAACTATAATGTAATAACTCAATTTTTGCCTCTATGCCGTTATCGATTATGCTTAAATTGCAATATGAAATCGCATATTTGAATTGTTTTAAATATCCTTTCTTTCACCTTGTGTTTGCTTAATAATATCGTAACAATTTCAAATACTACGTTCTGTATTTAGCTTATCCAAACCAGTCACATTTTTTTGTACCGATGTAGACTGATTTAGTTATATGTCATTCTTATCCAGGTTTTCAGTTTTTCATCCCCTGATTTTTGAAGTTAAAGCATACATCGCACATCGCGTAATCCTGTCTGTGAGAGAGCGAGTGCGTTTACGATGTTGCGACACTCCTACATTATTCCAAAATTAAAGTTCCGAACTTTGGCAGGAACGACCTTAGCAAACGCAGGGTCCTTTTCTGACTATCCCCCCCCCCCCCCCCCGCATTTGGAAAAATCTTTAAACAAAGCTTTTTTCAGTCGCCTTAAAATTACTTTCTCTCCAGGCCAGGCCGTAGGATGTGCGTGGCCCAAAGCACCTAGCGAAGAGCGCGAGGCTGAAAGCAAAATACTGCATTGCCGAAAGCGGAGGGTCCAAGGCGGTGGTCTTGTTGACCTCTGTTTTAGGGCCGGGCCTGTTTCTCTCTGTATATGTTTTTAAAAAATTACTAACGCGTGGGGCCAATGTAAGAGCGGCGCCCGATTTAGCCAATTCGGACCAATCGGCAAAATGTCGACCCTAAACCTTGGAATACATCCTCTAGTACTGGGATTATGGGCTGGTAATAGCTTTGTTTTGTGAATATTTAAAATTGCTAAACTTGTCGACCAAGATGCCTTCGCGCGAGAGTGGTGGTGGTATGTTGTAGAACTTTCACCGAATTCTTTTCTTCATGTACTCTGGGGATCAACTTGTGAATACGGGTCATAGTCTAGAACTACTGAGCCATTTTGTAGCCATTAATTCACTTACTGATGACGAAATGACGATGCAAGCTATGCAAGTAAAAATAGGCAATGCGTCTGTTCTTTTTTGGCGAACTATACTATAATCGTAATTCTGCAGGCGCATATTATTTCGTTTAAATTGCAGTTGGAACATTGACGCAAAATTCAGGGTCGGTCGAACTTGGTGATATCATCGTTTTTTATTGAGTTGGACAATCCGTTCTAGTAGTTATTGCAATGATTACAGTATTATTATTATTATTATTATTATTATTATTATTATTATTATTTTAAAAATCAGACCAAGTCATTGAGTTGTTTATCCTAATAATTTATATGAATTCAATACTTTAGATTTTCCATCGCTTAGGCCTGATGATATCAGCGAGTATAATTTAGATTTGCCGGCGTCGCTGAATCTAACTTTAATATGTACTCGTGTAGTTTATTTTGTAGTATGTAGATGTTTATTTGGGCCAGCGTCGCTGAATCTAACTTTAATATGTACTCGTGTAGTTTATTTTGTAGTATGTAGATGTTTATTTGGGCCAGCGTCGATGAATCTAACTTTAATATGTACTCGTGTAGTTTATTTTGTAGTATGTAGATGTTTATTTGGGCCAGCGTCGCTGAATCTAACTTTAATATGTACTCGTGTAGTTTATTTTGTAGTATGTAGATGTTTATTTGGGCCAGCGTCGCTGAATCTAACTTTAATATGTACTCGTGTAGTTTATTTTGTAGTATGTAGATGTTTATTTGGGCCGGCGTCGCTGAATCTAACTTTAATATGTACTCGTGTAGTTTATTTTGTAGTATGTAGATGTTTATTTGGGAATCATATTAATAGCACCAGAAATAGTTGTTGCAGCTGAAACACAAATTATTAGAATTATTGCCATTGCTGGTAATGATGTTGTTCTTGATAGTAATACACCTGTTCCAGCGATAACAGCGGACGCTGAATATACAATTTTATCAACGACATCAACACGTCTACGATATTTTTAAAAATGTTGCTGTATACGTATCACCGATATGTTTTAGTTTGTTTTGCCATTCACGCACCTAGTTGTATCTGTACTTTTTCAAGTTGATTGGACAGCTCATTATTTAATTAGATAGTATAGATCAAGGAGACTTTATCAGGTGATAACGCCTTGGAATTGTAGTAGATATTGTAAATGTTGTAACACCGATCACTCACAATCTGTATAGCCCGGTAACTTCAGCGCGATGTTTAATAGATTTTTTTAGGCGGTGACCACAATGCTTGTCCAGACGCTACAGTGTATTCTACGTTGTCGGTTATTGTTTTTATGTCATCGTGTGTAATGTCGATAACCGCTGGATATATTTACGTTTCTAGGAACACTTAAGAACGTGTATAAATGATTAGAAAATTCAGTTATAAAAAAGGTCATTCCAGTAATGATTATTGTTAACGAGTAGGTTATTGGGAGATTGTTATCATCGACATATTTCTCTGTTGCCGTATCATCGTTCGATTCTGGTTCTCCAACGCCAGTAATTTTATTACTTCATGTTAATTACACCGGATATTGTATCAACAGATTTCTGCACTCCATTGCGAATATTATCAAATAATTGCAATCAAGTAGCTGGTGGAGGAAAGTAATGTTTCGATTGGTCAGAATGTTACCACGTGATCAAAATGAATTGCGTTTATTTCGGTATTAACTGTTAGGAGAACTACTTTTCCAAAAATACCCACGTCTATAAATAGAGTCGCGTGTACAGCATAAGATAAACACTGCTAGTGAAGGCAGACACGAAGTAAACATTAAAGGAAATTAACCATTTTTACAATTTTTTAAACACTAATTGAATAAATTTAGTTTGAAAGATTAAAGCAAAATATATTTCTCATCTTTTATGAAATTACTTTTCTCTACGAGCTACTCGGATTGCAATTATTATGCTGTGTTGTCATTATTATTGCACTACTCAGTATAATTCAAAAAGTGTATCAACAATAAACACATATTTAACAAATTTAATTGTCTTACTGTTTTTAAATCTGTCATTGTGTGTGTCTGTTTGTTCACTTTCTACACCGATGTCACAAATTTGACGAGAGGAATCCGGTTTTGAACCATTGTCAAAAACAACTCATGAAATAACTAGAGGGATAAAATAAGTACTTTATTATTTTAGAACTGTGCGTGTATGTGTATGTTAGAGCCAATAAAACTGATCACATACTTTCTATAACCAAACTTCATACACCTACATGTATTAGTACAGCCTGTTTATAACACGAAAATAGGTTTTGAAGAACGAAATCAGATTACTCACTTGTCATAACAGTGATGAATATGCCAAATCATATTAGGTCAATTTAAAATAAGCACACATTCTTATAGCCATAACATCATGACTTTAAATATTGAGCTTCAACTTTAAATACACGTGTTCATTATGATAAAATATTCAAAATGTTCAAATTCCTTCCGTGGGTTCCATTGGATGACGGACTTACAAGCAAGACAATCCCAAGAGCTATAAATAGCTACGTAACAGAAACCCGAGAAAAGTATTACAACGCACAATTATGATTATTTTTTTTTATGATGAAAAAAAAAAAAAAACATAACATTACATTGCAATTTCAATTATAAGAGTTTAACGTTGTTTTTTCTGCGTTCATCGTAGTATAAACTGTCAGATGCCTACTCACACAGCTTACATAACGCCCTTCAAGCATTATTTGCTGTGTAAGTCTGCAACTAACAGTTAATACCACGATGAACGCAGAAAAAACAACGTTAAACTCTTAAATAATTTTGTCATAATAACACCAATTTAATTTTTACACTATTATCAAACACATCTATGCTGTTTTCGGTTACTCCATTACACACGCACACACACGTATATATATATATATATATATATATATATATATATATATATATATATATATATATATATATATATATATATATATATATATATATATATATATATATATATATATCATATCTAGAAATATACAGCAACATCTACAACTATTAACTGCGCCATGCATTATTAATAATTAAATTAAATGACACATTTAAAGAGTAATTTGTTCCATCTACAAATAATATGAGAATTTATATTAATGTCACAGTTCCAACGAGATTTAAATATACAGTTCTTACTATTAGATATTCATGTTATCTTTGAGAATACATACTTTCTCCTCATTTCATTAAAACTGAATACATTATAATTAACAAACATGTTGGAGGCACTGATCCACCTTGGAAGACCTAATACAAAACGAAGACTATTAGTATAACCAATAACTCGTTCTCTTTTCATACATTCACTAAAGTTTGTCCACAGAGGAGCGCAATACATGGTGCAGTAATAAGATTTGAATTATCTAATTTTGATTATTTAATGAACAATTCTTGAATTTACGTAGAAGAATGTTTGTTCTTGTACACAGAGATCGGCAATGTCTCATCATATGTTCATTATCCGACCGATGGATTTCAAAATATGACCTAAATAAGTTTATATGTTGACATAGGTAAGAGCATTGCCTTTAATAAGTACAGGGGGAGGAGATGATAATTTGAAAGAAGTTGGCTGAAAGACCATGCATTCTGATTTGTTTTTCGTATTATACATTATATCATTCTCAAATGCGTGTTGTTCACATCTTCACATATTGGCGGACCTTTCATTGTTTGTGTTGATAATGTTGAATACCAGATCATAAAATTATATTAGTATGGTGCAAGTCCATACGAATCAAAATAAACAATTTCACGTGGATCAATCACGTATGCAACCCAATGAGTTCCTGTGCCAGAACTAGCGTCAAGATTAAAGATACCGATTTCAATATTGCTTAATCTCGCACAAAAACACCTCTAAAAAATTTATATTTAGTTTTGTAGTGACATTAATTAAATCAATATATGACATCGATATAAATAACTATTTTTTTTTACTATCGAACTGTTTCTGGAAGTATCTGATCCATTCCATACTAATGGGGGGGGGGAGTTGTTCCTGGTAGTCTTATACCCTTTCCGTATTGTGATGCCAGCAATCTTAGACGACCCGGTTGAGGCATATTGTTTTTTTTTTTTTTTTGGACGTCTTCCGGGTTTTTGTTTGCGTGCTGAAATTCCCGCTTTTGCGACAGCTGGGGAGGCAGTAGCTACTAACGCTGGTATAGCCGCAAGAAGTGTAAATATACCACCTGATTTAGATAAATCGGAAATAGCATCCGCGGATAGAGTAATTCGTATTCTGGTCTTGTCATGTTCTATCAGTGACAGCTTATTTTGACCACCTGTAATTTCTGTTCTTTCAGCGTTATTGTGGTTCCAGAAATTTTCTCTGTCGCAGTTTGTAGTTCTTCATCTGACCCGGAGTCAGATTAACATTACTACATGACATGATAATTTATAATTTAATTATATATTCAGAAAATATTACATATTTTCAACAGGAGCGTCAATGGCTCATTCGTCCACCAGTGTCTTCAAGTAACATCGCTTTTTCTCTGAATATAACAGCAACTGCTCGGTAATTAGGAATCCATAACGAGAGTTATGTTTTGGGTAGCCAGATGGCATCATTGTTGGTGGCTGATCGTATAAGAACTACTGTGTGCTAAACTCCGAGAATAACGTTTCTAAAATTTCTACAAAAAAACAAAGCTGTGAGATAGTAAAATTGCACTTGAAAATACTTCATCGTGGTTCAACATTGATCTACGTGAGGCAAAACCTTAGATAAAATTTTCATTTGTCAAAACAACTTGAATTCCAGCTGCATTCATTGCCCCATGATTGTTCTCTGGTTGATCAGTGGTATTTTTTGCAAACTGTAACAGAATTGTTACCGAGAGGATGGTGGATTAAATGAACAAGACAAACACAATATGTGAAAGAAAATATAAATTTATGAAATAAATTATTAATGAAAAATAATGATGTATCAACACAATAACTCATGCGCTCAACCCACAATTACACTCACAACCATTCACAATACATGAATAAATGAAATATCAATACAAAATAAAACACAGATATAAAGGGATCTATTGGACTATACACAGATCCAAGGAACCTTTACGAAAGTTATATTACCGCAAGTATAAATTACGATGACAAACACAAAACATCAAACTATACTATCGCACGTATGGATTGCGACAACTAGCACGAACATATACATGTATTCAATCAAGTTGCTAGCTTTTATTGAGATTCATGCAATCCCTTGAAATACTACTGTGATCTGAAATAACCATGTAAATACAACAATGTATTCAATTGTACTACAATTGCAACACACATATGTGTCTCGACCCTGTATAACCGTACGATTCACTAACAGTTGAATCGCCGCCCAGTTTCCCCGAAGACCTAAGGTTGACCAATACTTTTATCGGCCGTTTGCCCTTCACGGATCCACCACAGTTATACGTATAGACAGCATACAACATCTACTAGAACCAACGTTCCTCAATACCCTAGATGTCGCCCCGGATGTTTACAACTTTAGACAGCTCCGACACTCGGACTTCTAGATTTCCGGATATTTACACGTCACAACAGATGTAGACGAACAGACAGTTCGACAGACAGACAGTCAGATACTTCAATTCGATTGCACAATAAATCAGCAACAATTTCAGCTACGATCTCAGAGATGTTATCAGCCGACGTTATCAGAGATGTTTTCAGATACGTTATCAGATGCGTTATCAACGATGTTATCAGACGTTATCAAACGTTATCAGACGTTATCAACGATGTTATCAGACGTTATCAACGATGTTATCAGACGTTATCAGACGTTATCAGCCCTATGGCTGGAGATTGAAAGACGAGCTATCTATCCTGTGATTAGATACTTTAGGTCCCGTAATTATTATGAGAAATATTATGCCTTATATACCTTCAAATAGGTGAGCAGAAATCACGGCAAGATTACCGTGCACTACGTGAAACAAATGTTCCGGATTTCACGTAATTCAAAATCAGGCACATGCAAATCGTTACACGCCGCTTACCTTGAGTAAAACAACTTATTCAACCCAGGCAACGCATGTACGACGAAACAAAAAAAATGGTGAGATTAGTTTGTACATCAAGAAGAAAAATAAATTAAATTTTCGCCTAATTCTGTGACACAAACATCACTGACGGACCAGTTGATCTTGTGTAATCATCAGAATATATTGCTAAACCGATTATTGATTTAGCAATATCAACATTTTCAAGACACTATTCAACATTTTCTTTTGTCAATCATGTATGTGATGCTGTTAAAGAATGGTATAATTCCATTGTTTAAAATTGTTTTATCACCAATTCTGTAATTTGTATCATCTGCTTTTTATAATTTCACCTTCTACTTCAATAAATATTTTGGCTGGTAAGAAATATCTAATTGTATCCTTAACATGAAGTTCAATCCGTCCACGCTGATTTGGTTATTTTGGTTGTCTTCAAAATCCCCTTTCCTTTTCACTTATTGTTTGGAATGATTGATTCAAATTTAGGTTGCTTTATTTTCACCAATTTTAAAAACACAATGAATAATTCATTGATTTAAATCAGTATCATATTTGTACATTTATTTTATTTTAATGAGCAAAATATCATTGAAATATAATGCCAGAAATAGGGAAACTCTTATCAAAATACTTTCCTATTTGTTTCATTGAAATATCGAGCCTTTTAAGTTTTTGCTAACTGTAAATATCTCTGCAAGAAATGTAATACTATGTCGTTTGCATATAATTTACTAATAAATGTTTTTAAACGGGAATTATATATATATATATATATATATATATATATATATATATATATATATATATATATATATATATGCTGGAATTTGTGAGGGAACGTGGTTTATATAACAAATATTGATCCGATATATAGTAGGGATTTATATTTTTTCTTGATATTATATATTATATACATTTGACATACATTGATATATATATATATATATATATATATATATATATATATATATATAGAGAGAGAGAGAGAGAGAGAGAGAGAGAGAGAGAGAGAGAGAGAGAGAGAGAGAGAGAGAGAGAGAGAAAGAGAGGGTCTTATAAAATACAAATGTTGTCTGCTTCGCAATCAAACCACAAGCAAAGGGTGTTATGAAAATATTAGCTGTACTAAAATGTTGAAAAATCGTTAATGTTTTGGATATTTAATGTCAGGAGGGTAAATATTGCATTATTGTTCACTTCATTTGGAGCTATATCAAGTTGTAGAAAGGAATATTGAGTAAGTTGAGTATTTACAAGACAAAAGAAGAATAGTAAAAGTAACAGCCTTAACTCGTGAACTATAATTATAAATTGATGTTAAATTATAATAATGTATGTTGCTAGCGAATAAAGCTTATTGAAGCAACATAATTATCAGCCCATTAATGAAAGCTTTTAATGCTACGTTATACAGCAAAGTAAAACATCTCATTAGACGCAAAGTAAATAAAGATGAACCCATACAGCAAAGTACAAAAATTCATTAGTTACAAAGTAAAAAATGAAGACCTCATACAGCAAGGTAGTTGCAAAGTCAGATATGATGGCCCAATACAACAAATAATACTCCTTAGTTGCAAAGTCAAATAAGATGACCCTATACAGCAAAGTACAACATCTCATTAGTTGCAAAGTCTCAGCACAAGGGTCACAAGGGTCACATTTGTATATATCTGGAATCATTACCTTCGTGTTGAAGGGGTCCCGAATGGTTGAGCGGTCAAAAGGGCTCTCCGTTAAGGATCACTGCCATCTCTCCCGTGTCTTCCGTGGGTTCAAGTCTCAGATTCGGCCAATGTAGGTATCTGAGAAAGCTTGTCAATAGCTTCTCGTGGGTCGGGGTTTCTTTCCGGGGATATTCCCGGGTTCTTCCTCCTTCATTAATACTAGCCAATATGTATAGCCTATAGTGTGCTGAAAAATGACTTTAAACTCTACAACAACAACAATAACAACAACAACCTTCGTGTTGACACATGTGTCGGCGATTTCAATCACCAGTTTCACGGTAACTTAAAAATTGGTAGAAACACCATATTACCATGCAAGTCATACATCCTCTACCCACTGTTACTGAGTCAGATCATACAAAATTGTTGAAACCGACAGACCAGATTATTATAGTGATATAAAAAACCTGCCCTGAAGCGTAGATCACGATGTCTTGGATAGTATTCATTAATCTCCTCCCTTCCTCTCTCTCTCTCTCTCTCTCTCTCTCTCTCTCTCTCTCTCTCTCTCTCTCTCTCTCTCATATTTAAATTTTCTGCCATATATTCGACTCAACATGAATCATATATATATATATAGGAAGAGTTGACTTCCATCAAACTCGATAAAGTCGCAGTTTCTCATATTACATTTGTTTGAGTTCGTACAAACACGACATTAGTAGCATATATTATGATTATTTATTAATTTATTAAGTGTTGATTACAGTTGTCGATTATTGGTTAAATATCTGACACAACCCAACTAGGCTTTTCCAAACATACATTTGGTGATCTTCAGACAAAATATTTCCTTTTCAGTAGGAGTGCGCGATAATATCGAATATCGGTATATAGTGGTATAAAACCGACGAAACAATAATCGCGATATAACTTTCTTATATCGATATAGTGCGATATTGACGTAAATTTTATCATTATAAATTAATATTAGACATATTTCACTACTTATAATAGCTTCTGATTGACAATGTCCTATTGAATTCCATACATATACCTCCGGTAATCAGCTTCAGTAACATTTCTATTTCGTTTCCTGGGCAGTTGTAGCATGGGTAATCGGAAGTTACATGCGTGTGAATCTTCATCCTTTTGATGGTTTAACTTCTCTTTGTCAACAAATAAGCACCTTGCTGACATTGATGACTAACTGACATTGACCTTGAGTTACATTTCAAGCATGGCTGAGTACGACCTGGAGCAGCAGAGGGGGCGAAAAGACAAACTTTGTAGAGGCGTCGATTCGGCAATCTAAGGCTTCCTCGTGAATGCTTAATAGAAGCGTCCATTCAGCAAACCGAGGCTTTTTCGAAATAGACGCCTAGTCGTTGTAGCGCCCCCTCTGCTGCTATGGGGTTAACCGAATTAACCATAAATACGATCTAATCCGATACGATATCGTGTCCGAGGGTCGTGTATATTTATCGTTACAAATCCGTGCGGTTTTGCCCGAGCATTACTAAAGAAATTTCGAAATTGATTAAAGTCCATGTCACCGTCACACCAAATAAATATTTTGTAGTGTGTATTTTCCAACTCCGTTAAACACACTTACTAAATTGCAATTTTCTCTGATTACACTTGGAATCTGTGCGTATTTTCGAGTGACATATATCACGTTTGTGTTTTTATGGCACCTTCGGGAAAATATTTTGGCAGGATTTTATTGTTTGTCCATCATTACATCGTCGTACACAACAAGATTGTTAACGCTTCCATCCAGGTCGTCCACGGATGGCGATTCGTCAATACCTCTGATAAACTCAATAACATCTTCACCGGCAATTTCTGAAGCATTTTCGTTGTAATCTTTTAACACCTGATAACAATGTTGATCGTCTACGCTCGGGGCAACTAAATATAATTTGTCCCATGTCATATATTTCATTATCATCGTGAGCAACAACTGCGTTTTACCACTTCCGGACGGACCAATGATGAGCATCCTGATAGAGTTTGGTAACATAGCCTGATGTTTTATTGGTTGTTTCTCTCGCCGCGCTGAGAAATCAATTACTTCCATTAGATATAATATAATAGTATTATGGATTCCTATTGTGGACTTATTATTGTTCAATAACAATCACCGATATGATATTATCAACGAGGCTCATTGCATAATTTTTCCAAAGATCCATATCGATGAAAGTCATAACCGGGAATGGTTCATAATAATCTATATAATCAACCCAATTGTATATTTTTGTTAAATACCAATCGCGTTCATAATATCTCTCACAGATTACAAAATTTAATAATCGTTCCGAGAACACTTTTTTATTTTAGTGGTTCGACAAATAATATATACGTGTATAAGAATCTGTTCGACGATTTTTATTACATAAAAAAGCGTTCCATGCTAGTTATGTATTTACAATACTTTTTGTTATGCGAAAAAGTAATTTATCGTCAAAGTTACATTTGTAGTAGTTATAACTAATAAATCCCCAATATACCACCATGTTATATAATTGTTTTGATTCTATATTGGATGATGTTTTGCTGGCTTAGTTCCTTCAATGGCCGACCAACCTATAACTTCCATTAGATATAACATACTAATAGTATGGATCTATATTGTGTGAAGTGTAAGAAGCGTACACCAACTATTGACCCAACGACTGTTACCACAAAACATATTCGAACCGCGACAACTGGTAGGTGTGAAGTATGCGGCACAAAAAAAATTTAGATTTAAAAAAAAAAAAAAAGCCAGAGGTGATATCGCCGCCAAGATAGCTAAACTCTCAGGAACGCCATGGGCAAAGTATCCAGGTGAAAAACACCTTCCAGGATATAGTTATTGTGGACCGGGAACACGATTAGATATCAAACTTGATAGCCAAAATAATCCTAACCCGGGAGAAAATCCGATAAATGCAATTGATGAAGCGTCTCGGGTACATGATATAGCTTACCGGAGCGGTGATTTACAACAACGTCATCTCGCAGATGTGAACTTGATTCAAGCGTTGAATTCTATCACCAATAAATCCTTAAAAGAAAAATTGGCTTCATTTTTGATAAAATCGGCGATGAAAGGTAAATTAATGATTGGTGCCGGTAATTAATAACAACATGGAATCTATTTATTATTCCCCAAAAGGATACTGGAGGGGTAAGGCAGCAATCGGTAAACTCGCTAGCGCAGCAGCGGTGAAATATACCACTGAGGCGGATTGGTTATCCAAACAAGCGATATGGCAAATTTATCTACCGCGACCTAAACAAATTAACTACTCGCATTTTGATGTGACCGTCCCTAATCAGGTTCATAAAGCTGATATATTTTTTATGCCGCATGATGGTTTTTACAAATACGCGCTAACCATAGTTGATGTTGCGAGTCGATACAAACAAGCAGAGCCGTTAAAAACAAAATCATCAACTGAAGTCGCTTCTGCATTTGAAAGGATTTATCGACGAGGTCCTCTGCGCTGGCCGAATCTATTGCAAGTTGATCCTGGCAAGGAATTTCAGGGTGCGGTTCTATCAGCAATGAAGAATTATAATGTCACCATCAGACGAGCACATACTTTACTACATCGCGATCAGGAAATTGTTGAACGAGTTAATCGGACACTTGATGAGCGGTTATTTGGATATCAATACGCGAAAGAATTCATCCAAGATAAACGATCTAGTGAATGGGTCAAAAGATTACCTGCTGTGATTACCGCGCTAAATAATGAAATTACTCGAACAATTAATATGAAGCCTAATAACGCGATTAAAAGGAAGTATATACCTGAAAAACCACAAAAAGATTTTTCAAAACAACCAATACTCGGCAATGTCACTGTGAGGTATTTATACGAACCAGGAGACCTCGAAGGTGGTAAAAAAAGAGCTACTGATCCTATTTGGAGTGTCACCGCGCATAAAATATCTAACGTAACACGATCTACGGGTAGACAAGCAATCTATAGACTGGATTCAACTGCTCCTCAGCGCGGGTTTACTCGTGAACAACTACAAGTGATACCCGAGGATCTCAATTACCGCCGCGTGGTCTTAACTAGCACCCCTGCGTCTGTTGCACTCAAGACAAGTCAGCATCACATTATTTCTAGTATGAACAATGCTGCTATTCTTTCTGTCTACGGTAAACTGACGAGGATCCTTATCCGACCAATACCAATTCATTATACAATTGCAACTGGGGCAGTGATTATTCTGTTGTTGTTTTAGTGTAAATATTAATTCGGCATCAATATCAAATTCTCTGTTATTTTTTTTTATCCTGTTGTTTATAACCAGGGAGTTTTTTTCTGATTATATCATCGCTAACAATATCACTTATTGTAGTGTCATTATAATCTAGAACAACTCTTCGAAGTTGATTTATTCTTCATACTCTGGACACCGCAAGATAAACTAAATTCGACCACTCTATGTGATTATCTATGATCCAAACAACTGTATCTGATATAGTCAATCCCTGTGAAGAATGTATTGTCGCTGCGTAACCTAGCGTCCACGGGGATTTATCAGCGCATAATGCATCTTCGACGACATTGATATCAACCAGCACAATATCATTTAGCACGAGAATCTGCTTTTCACGCTGCCCAGGAATATCAACTTCGATATTTTGTCGCCGTGTATCCTTGGGTCTATAACACAGCGGTGTTGGAAGTGTTGCAAATTTTTATTTATGTAATTCAAATAACATCATCTGAAGTGTGTCTCTCACTATCTTTCTACTTGCTACTATTAAATCGTTTGGTCTCCACGCTTCCAAGAAATCTTTTAATGGGGTTTCCGAAATTATTTCAGGTGCCATTTCACATTTTATTTTATCCGGTTGTAATCTAATTAGTTTCTTGAATTCGCGTAATTGCTCATCAAGTGCTCTATGATCGGTATTAATTTCTTCATAATAGTCTACAAAATTCTTTAGCCAATCATGTGGGGATAAACCGACAAATGGCGTAGGTTGGCCATGATCGCCGCACATGATAACTTTTGTATTCGATAGCAATAACCATTCGAGAAATCTTTGTAATACATCCAACGATACCGTGCATATATCATCCAAAATAATGACTTCAGGAATAAATTTCTCGCCCATTTGATCAGGAGTCCATTCGTCACCTTTCCATCGAAAGAAACTGTGATAAATGCACGCATTCACCCCTCGCTCTTTCATCTCTCTTGCTAGTCTGTGGGTCGGTGTTAGCACAATCATGTTTGATGCGTTTCTACGAAATAATTCAATCGCACGAGTCGTCTTTCCTGACCCGCCACAACCGTTTAAATAAACTGTTTTATATCTACATATTGGATCAGATATCGACGGTGCATTAGATAGTTCTGACATCTGATTATTTTTCAAGTATTTATTTCAATCGTAACATCTGATGACTTGGAATAATCATGCAGCATTTCTCGCCTAATTCTCCATGATCCCCAACTCTCGTCGGAATTTGTGAATTTAGCTTCTGCTTCGCTGTGTTTCGTGTTTATATAAAATGAATCAGTGGCTACTCTAACTGCGGTGTCAGGAAATCTATTTATCATCGAAAATAAATTGATAGAAGCATAAGCCAGCATAGATGCCCTCAAATGTGTATACTGAAGACTGTGTCCATCGTTGTAAGTAATAATTGTACCTAATTTGGTTCCAATGGACAAGAAAGCATCCTTACAATTGACATATATGCCTTTAGATGTGATATCCGCTATTATAAAATCGTATTCAACGCTATCTATACTCAACCGTGAAGAATATCTTGTATTGTCGTTTCTGCCACCCTGAGTGAATTTCCCGATTATTCTTCTACCTAGTTCTTTTGTTTGTCTATTTTCACTTTCAAATAACTGTTTGGACCAATTCATGATATATTCTTCGTCGAGATCGTGAAATTTGTTTTTTTTTCGCTGATTATACTGTCTAGATTGGGTTGTGGTAACCAAACCTCAGTCTGCACTCGATATGATATAATTGTTTCACCGACAATCAACGATATTAGCATGCTACAATCAATCATGTATCGTAACAGCACTATTGGCATCCAGTGTTTTTCAGAGATGTGTCTACCAATCCAAACATAACAGCACGGATGAAGTCCTGTAGCCAGTTCAAATGATACCACACGAGCGAATACAGTTAAATCAAAATCGGGCAGTGGCCCATTAATAGCAACACGGTTCATCTCATGTGTGGGATGTCCAAATCGCTTGAAGTACTTAGCGTATTCTCCGTACCCGAGAAAACTCCCGGCATAACACGCAACCATATCAACTGAAATAATAATTTTGGGGTCTTATTTTGTATTCCGTAATCCGCCATGGCCATACTCAATGCAGCTTGATCTGTCATCTGATAGAAATTCAGCTCTTGTTGGTTTCCACGTGTTTTTCTTTCTCGCAAAATGAGCTGCAACCGACGGAATTGTAAAACAATTTGTTAGTAATTGTTCGTCGTGTTCTGTTGAGAAGTCACTAGCTAGTTTTTTCATTGCGTGTTGGAGGGCTCAGTACGGTATAATTCGCCGTTTGGTCTTACAAATTGATCGAATCTGCCCTCGGAGTTTTCAAAACTATGAAGTAACCACACTGACACAGGATCGTTTTTACTCAACTGGTGAATAAAATCGAACAATTTCTCCTCAGAGAATTCCGGGGAGAACTCCTCGGGGATATATTTTATTGTTCTATCCCGTGTAAATATTGTTACTGCAGATGTCAATGCGTGTTCGTTATGATCAATAATTTTGATTGGAGCCCCTCTTGATTTATATTTTGATTCGTATAATATCTCGCCTGTTATCGTTTTTCCGTATATTGGGAATTTTAGTATTCGTTCTAACTCTGCCACATTTTGAATTATTGCCCCGCGCTCCTTCACTATTAGTCCCCATTCATTTATTTTTTGCGCCTTTCGGGTTGAGCACCCGAAATTCAAATCGTGAAACCAAAACAAACCACACGGTCACGTGGTGTGACCTTTTCATTCAAACCAGGTTGATTTTGTAGGCTTGTTTTAGCTCCTAACTTGGACGTAGGGTGCGTATCATCCATTGTATATACCATATCACCTATAATCTATTGTTTGTGCCGTCCATTCATTGTGTACAATCGCCATATACACTCGACTTGGGGTTGTATGTGCCGTCCATGTATTCTGTACAATCGCCATATACACTCAAATTGGGGGTGTATGTACCGTCCATTCATTGTGTACAATCGCCATATATACTCGAATTGGGATTGCATTGTGCTGTCCATTCATCAAATATATCCTTTTGTTGGTCTAAACCAGTATTTGGCGAATTAGATCAACTCGCAGGGGAATATGTTTCATGAAATGTATTGTCTTATATGTAACCTCTTTGCGCCTCCGATGAATATACACCTGAGGCGTTTCCAAATGGGGTTTTAATTGTAGTGCCTAGAAACTACCCTTAAACCGTGGTAACGGCATTGTGCTGTCCTTAATTAAGTATGCTCGTAGTGCCTAGAAACCACCCTAAAACCGTGGTAATGGCATTGTGCTATCCTTAATTAAGTATACTCGTAGTGCCTAGAAACCACCCTAAAACCGTGGTAATGACATTGTGCTGTCAAAAAAAAACGGGTCAAAAATTACCCCCAATTTTTTGTTATTTTTATATTAGAAATATATTTAATTATATAATATGGATTCTGAAAATATTAATGAAATTATAGCTGAAATATCAAATCTGAAATTTCAAAAAATACAATTATCAGATGGTTTAAACTGTGATCAAATTATGTCAGATTATCAGGATATCGAATTCGCTACTATAAATAACAAATACGTGCTTTTAAAGAAGTATGCACTGATAAAGCGAATTCAGAATTCTATTCGTGACTCCCTTGTACTTTGTGAAGATGTTAGTGTGTTTGTCCCGTTATGTACTAACGTGGAAAGGGTAAGAAAAGAACTGGGCCGAGAGTATGAGATCAAAAGGATGGTCAATTCGAAAATCAGAAGTATTAGAGCGCTGATCAGTCAAAATCAAAATCCTCCCTCGGCCGAGTATACTAAAAATCACTGAAAACACTTCGCGTCCGCCATCCCCCCCCCCCTACGCGTTTATACGCGCCTGTTGAATACAAAACACTACATCGACATGTATAAATAACACAATAGACAGGTATGTGCATACAACCAACAAGGTGGTTTTTATTCCTTGTAGTAAAAAATTTTATATTAGATTTTTTTTTATTCGTTAATTACTGAAATACTATTTATTGTCTGATTTTTAGTCGACTTTTGCCATGGATGCTTTATTTTCATGAAAAATTTCCTTGATTGCGTTTTCAAGCTTATGTATCTCGTGAATAACTATTCGCGTATGATGATACATATTATTGAAAAGGTCTACATGCTTCTAAATCATACATAGGGAAAAACTAGCTTGAAAATCCTTTCAGGGTTTCACATCTAACGTCATTTGTAATTGTTCCCCTCGAAGATCAACCAAGGAAAAATCCTGGTCGACTATTCTAAAATTCATCCTTGATATCAAATTGTTAGTTGTTTCCAAGTATGTTAAATGAGGTTGATTCATCACGATTAATCTCCCCGGGGAAACATTTGGGGAAAACGTATACAGAATATAACCTTGATCAGCCCTTGTTAACGTTGCTGTGTCAATGGAAAAACTACCTAACACTACATCATAAATAAAATATATGGCAATCGTGGATGATATGTCAACGTTGCCGGGTGATCTGTATTTGTTGTTGCGGTACACTGAATTATTCGACCGTAGAATTTCTTCTGGAGGAATCGATTTATACCAGTTTTTACTCCAACAACGTTGAATCGTACAACTGGACCATTCTCAAAAACTCTTCCTCGGTTATTGTCGTGTCGTCGATTGATGATGAAATCAACGATGATAATTGCGAGTACACACGAGATACCGCATTGTATCTAACAGTGTAATCGTGCAGTTTTTGTGTCGAGCATGATGATATTTTTTTTATTATTCCGGTAACCACACCCGCGATGGTTGACACCGCGGCTATACAAACCGGAATAACAGCCGGAACGGTCATTGTAACCGCAGATATAACAATATCAGCACCAGCGACTACACTAGTCAACGAGTAAGTTGTTACATCAATAACAGTAATTTTCGTCTGTATTTTTTTATTTTTGTTTGATATTGTTCGGATAACGCTTTAAGTTTTGCTGCGTACTCTTTTACAGCGTCGTATCGGTATTGAGACGGGGATAACGCTGTTATCATTTTATTTTAAAAACGTTTCCGATTTCAATTAAGATTTTTACTCAAATCCGCTACGAATTCCACGTACCATGATACTGAAACCCTAGCCAAATTTTTATCGATGGATTCTATCGCGAACTGTTCAGTTGTATCCTTGTCAATGGTCGTTGATATTGTATTGCCGACCCCAGATGAACTCAACGATGATATATTAAAATTCTAACACAGGCTTATTAATACTGTACACAATGGATTTTTGTAAATCAGTAAACTTATTAAATGTAATTATATGAGAGTTGTATTCATAATGTAGTTTTTTTTAGATCCTCGGTGGAGATTTTAACATTTTGTAAATCCTTAGGTGTATTTATTTGATCGCGAATTTTTGTTAATTCATCTAAGTTTGCTATCGATGAGATAGCTCTCTCGATCATTCGTTTTACTTGCCCGATGGTAACAAATTCTTCACGACGACTTGATACTGATCTTCCCCAAATATCTGCCATGTTATATTACATATTGTTCTTTAAGTAATTCATCAATGTGTACTCGTGGACGACTTTATGAGGTAATTGCGACGACGTTGAGATAGCTGTCAACGTGTTAAGAACCTATCGTCCGCATATCGGAGGGTCGGTTAATGTCTGCGTTCGCAGCGTTGAGTACCATATTGGCGCGTTAATTTTGGATACATATTTGACAAATTCTCTTGGCGGAGGCAACCCATACGAGTCAAAATAAATAATACATCGAGGATGTATCGCGCAACCCACCCAATGCTTTCCAGGTCCGGTGTGTTCATCTAGATTAATTATACCGGTTTCTAGGATATGTGGTTGTTCGGTAACTGATCTTTCATGAATACTCCTCTGAAATGTTTTATTGGGAGTTTCTTTACTGCTTCGGCGAGGTCAAAATTAGACATTGGAGCCACAAAAGTTATCCCAGTACCATTTTTTCCAGCGAGAACGGACCTATGAAACCGCCCTGTTGAGTTCCCAAACCCCGTCCATAGTGATTTGTGTAGTCTGTGTAGTCCTGGTAGTCTGAATCCTTTTTCCTTTTTTATACCCTTTTCCAAAAATGTTACCTATAAGATTGCTACCAACAGTACCAGAAGCGCCTAGTCCAAGTGCTTTAAGAGCAGGAATAACTAATGGAAACAGTGCAGCAAGAGGAAATATTCCACCGGATTTAATCATATCGTTCACCGCGGCTTATGAAAAAGTCAACTTAACTCCTGTACCAGCAGTTTTAGCTTTATCAAAACGATGAAACTTAGTTTTTGTCAGCGATAACTTGATCCACCTGTCATTTGTTCCTTTTTTAGCGTTATCGCTGTGCCACACGTAATAGAATTTTTTGATTGTAGTTTTTTTACCTGACCAGGTGTTAGGGTGACATTAACATGATTGTACGACATTTTTCAGACAGGAATAATCTAATTATCCCATTACATGTTTTCAATGGGTGCTTCAATGACTCGCATTTTTCCACCACCGCCTTCGAGTGTCATAGATTTATCACTGAGAATAACAGCAATTACTCTAAACCCTCCAAGAGCATCGCCGATACGAGCCTGAAATTTTACATCAACGGTCGAGTGTTTAGATAGATCAAGATGTTGCAACGAAAAGTAATAACTCGGATACAATTCTTTAAAATCTCATTGTGATATTTATAGTCCAGTATCGACGTTTTGATCACGACCCATATAAGACCACAACCGATAATACACTCTACCTATTTGATTGCTACCGTAATCGAGAATAAGCTGTTCTGCTGGTTCTTGCTAATTACTTACTCGCAATGATACCTCACTGATATTGCATTTATCAAATATCATATGAGACCGCAATTGTAAACTATCATCTGCAACCCCCGCTATTTCTTGCGTTCTCCCTACATTTTGTAGAGCAACAAAGATATGTATCGGCGTGGAAACATTTTTCGTTAGCGCAAGCTGCCAAGTAAAAACACCAACAATATTACTAGTTATGGTAGCTGTTGTAATATCAGACCAACTCAGTAATGATTTTCCTCCATGATTCATAAAAGATAGCAACCGCGTCTCAACAGTCAACGACGGCGTCATAATTGGCATCCACAGAGCTAATTTCGTCTATTCCACTTTACCATCAGTAACAGGAACAGCACCACGCCAAAGAGCATAATCATCGGTTGTTCTTCGTGTGAGCACTACAGTATGACTAGAACCAAAGATAACTTTTCTGATATCTCTACAAAATCCAAATATATGCGACAACGGAATCGCACATGAAAATCTACCAAGCTTATCTATGGTTTTTTTTCGCGCTGCAAATCCTGCGTTGTAATTAGGATCATTACCGAAAACAACAGCTTCAACATCAGAATCTTCATCAGCAGCAGTAACCTTCTTTGGTCGTCTTAGCGTAAATGGATTACGATCAGCGATATTGGTAGTATCCTTCGCAAACATCATAGAATGACCCGCAGACTTAATAAAATCGTCAGAGTATCTAGTTAAACCCATTATTGTGGTTGCAACATCAGCATCGTTATCGATGGATTCTAATCTAGTAGAATTGACTATATACTGCGAGTTGCTAAATAATGCCATTATGCCATGATTGACAAACCCAGTCGGAATATTTCGAGGTTATCAGCATCAACAAATGGAGTATTATCATCTTTTACTAGCCTCTCCTCTACCTCGATGAAAGATTCACATGGCAAGAAGTATTTAGATGTATCATCAAATCTAAGTTCAATTCGTGACTTTATATTTCGATTCTGAGCACTATACGAAAAATATTGATAATCGCGTATAGAATCATTTTTTCGTACAGGAGCATCTACATCAAAAGCATCATCTATCTCGTGTTTAAACATTTTATTATATAGTCGTTGATCTAAATCATTAATCGCGTTAGACCGGAACCAGAAATTAATCTCAATCGTTGTTTTGCCATTTTGTTGATTGCTCTACCTACATTAGGTGGCATTTGATTCGTAGATTGTAATTTTACTGGTTTTTACCCTCTCGCCAACGACATAAGCTTTTCTTTTGCGGAATCAAACGCGTCAATAGCAAGATTACTAGCCCTGCTACCAACTTCTGTGCCAATCTTATCACCGAGAACTCCAATAGCTTTTGACGCTATTTCCTTTCCGATCGGTAGCAGTTTTGGAGCGACTCTAGTAAATAATCCAGTGACAACATCACCTAATCTTTCTCCGTATGTCACTTTGTACACTGATAACCGTGAATTTACAACGCAAACAGGTCTTGCTCTGCTGATACTACGATGCACTATCATTTTATTTAAATGCTATTTATCTAATCGATGACCAATTGCTGTAATAATCATCGGTAAGTTCATCGATGAAACTACGATATAGTCCAATATCCATTACACGACCTTGAAATAACCGCTGACAGATTTCAGCTGCTTCGTTAATTATCTCCGGAGAATTATTCCCAGCTCGTTTTCCTCCGATGACAACTTCTAACCGTGATATATCATCGAGGATACTTTTTGGACAGGGTATTTTACCACCGGGATACCCCGTACCAGTTTTTCTTTTTTCAGGTATATCTTGCGTGAGATCAGCTTCAGCTTTTGGTTTTATTTCCTCCGGAATAGGGTCTTCATATGGTGGTAGACCTTTTAATACTTCTTGTACTTTTTGTTCATATGCGACAAAAATAGTCTTTTGCGAAGTTACAGTTTCACCATGTTTTCCCAAATACATTTTTTGTACCATTGGTCAAATTTTATATGCTTCCCAAAACTAGTCTTTATATACCTTTCTTTTTCTTAAATGTCTCATCCGCATATCTAGCTAGTTCATCATTTGTAGATGTATTTTCAATTTCACCCAACGTTGTTGTTGTAAATATTTCATCGGGTCGATATATCCTCTTTTCACCTTGGATTTGTTCAGGTTGTACATCTACTGGTTTAGGTTGCGCATCTACTGGTTTAGGTTGTGCAGCTACTATATCACCAGGAAGAGTTTTTAAGATTCTTTATTTTTTTTAGTTCTTTTTGCTATGTTTGCGGTTTCTGTACCAACTTGTTCAGTAGCGGCAACAACTTTTTCAGTTGATGTAGTTATCGGCTTAAATAATTGTTCAGTATCAGCGGTAAAATCTAATTTTTGTTGTTGTCGAGCTTGCAAATTACACTGGTCAACAAAAAAAACTTTTTGTTTGCTACTGAGAACTTAATAACTGTTCCTAGTTCATGTTTTGACGCTGATTTCAGATCTGTAATTGAAATTCAGCTACCACGTCAGGTTTCTGAGATAAACGTTGCTAATGTTTTAGACAAATTGCCTTATCGGCACAATATTACGAGTATGAACTATGTCATACCAAACTTGTGTTAAGGAGTTACTGTGAAAATAATCATGAACACGCATGCACACAGATGTTACAGCATACATTTATAGCTCTCTTAACTCACAAAAAGTGATGTCACCATGTTCAGAAATGTTTAAGACACTTGCTTTTACGCTTGTACTGTTTAGTAGTCTCTCTTTGCAAGAACCAACAGTAGTCTCCATCATATTGGGATTGAACTTTCCCTGATATCTGCTTTCCATCGTCTTCATATCTTGATGAAATCTTTCCCCATGTTCATCGCTTACATCGCCAAGATTGGATGGAAAGAAGTCGAGGTACGAATGCAAGAAGTGCATCTTCAGTGACATTCTGGCACCCATTACCTGATATGCTGTCAACATATTCTCCACCAGCTCCACATATTTCTCTGATCTGTGGTTACCAAGAAAATTCTGATCTGAACAACCAACACGAATGCTTCCCATGCTGCTGATTCCATTGGGTTCAGCTTCTGTTGAAACACAGCATCTAAGATCAGTTTACGGATTTCGGGTCCAACAAAAATTCCTGCTTTGATTTTGGCTTCACTTTTGTCTGAACTAAATTTACTTTGTATGTACTGAAATGTCTCACCCTTTTTGTCCAGCGCCTTTACAAAGTTTTTCATTAGACCCAGTTTTATGTGAAGTAGTGGAAGATAGACTTTCTGGCAATCTACTAACGACCGGTGCTTCACATTGTATCTACCGGGTACTGATTCGTCTCGGTCTGGCCACTGTTTCTGCCTGTAATGGTTGGCATCATCACGACTGTTCCATAGACACAAGAAGCACATGTATTTGGTGTACCCAAGCTGCAGACCCAGAAGAAGTGCCACAACTTTGAGGTCACCACAAAAGTTCCACCGGTGATCGGCATAGCGAATGCGTTTTAAAAGTGTCTCCATCGACTCATACGTTTCCTTCAACCCAACTGCATGAGCAATTGGAACAGATGGCTTCTTATTTCCATTGTGTAAAAGTACCGCTTTAAGGTTTGCTTTGCTGGCATCAATGAATAGTCTCCATTCGTCAGAAACATATTCACATCCCAGTTCACCCATGAGACCATTAACGTCATTACAGAAGCAAATGTCTCCTTCCATTTGGTAAAACGACGCCAGTATGCTGTGACGATCACGGAAGACAGATATTTTGGTGCCCTGTCTTAGCAAATTCCACTGCCTCAGCCTTGAGCCCAACAGTTCTGCTTTCTCCTTTGACAGTGATAAGTCTCTAACGAGATCATTAAGATCTTCTTGACTTAGCAGGTGAGGCTTGTTTTCATCCACATCAGGTTCATACGGCACGTTGACAGCAGCATCTTCGCATCCTTCATCAGAGCGTTCGTCAATTTCTGGTGTTGAAGGTGGAATTGGAACCGGAATCTCCAAGTCATGAGGAACAGGTTTAATTGCTGATGGGCAATCAGGATAAACAATCTTTGATTTATTCTTCTTCGTGAATCCAGCAATGTTGGTCATGGAAAAATAACAGTCTGAGTGATGATCTGTTGGTTCATGCCACACCATTGGCACAGCGAATGGCATTTTCTGTCGTTTGCCATTCAGCCACTGTGTTAAACCGGAATAGCAGACAGTGCAGCAGACATGCAGTGCCCATGCTTTATCTTGATCGCCAACTTTGCAGCCAAAATAATGGTAGTATGCACTTCTAAGTCTGCTGGACATACTTTTTCGCTGATCTTGTGCAGTAAATTGTCCGCAGATATAACAGAAGTTATCAGGATGGTTAACACAACCTCGCCGATTCATATTGTCTTCAACAACTGCAATCAAAATGTAAACATTCAAAGGTAAAAAGTCAGCACTAACTTACTAACTAACTAGTAGTATTAGTAGTTTATTTAATCAATGAGTTGTCCAAACATGCGGTATAATATTACACACGCAGTAAAGTACCGTCGCTTCACGGCAGTGTTAACGACGAATATGGTATAAACACAAACAGGCGTATAACTTAAAAACGTGACGTGGTAGATAAAAACGGTTTTCAGATTTAGAATCAGTATGTCGATTTTTATCAGGTACAGGTGACAGAAGTCCAGTAGCAAAATGACTGTTGACCAGTGTTATCTCTGAAAGAATCTCTCACCGGGAGAAATATCTTGATTGCAGACAACCGTTCTCTAGTAAATCTAGTGGACGCTTCTATTAAGCATTTACGAGGAAGCCTTAGATTGCCGAATCGACGCCTCTACAAAGTTAGTCTGTTCGCCCCCTCTGCTGCTCCTGGTGCAAAATTCAAAAGCGCGGTATGGCACATGGACTCATTTAGCATTAAGAAAGAGTACAAGGGATGGGAAAATTTATGAGGCAATTGCTGTGTGCCGCCTATGTGACGCTCATGTTAAGTTTTCTGGTGGAACCACTAATCTAGCGTACGACATGAACAAGCACCATCCCGGAAAATGTTGTAATTACAAGATGATAGACAACAGATCATCGATCCCTGCTAATGTGAGTTCGTCATGTGAAGATACTTCTGATCTTTCTAAAGTTAAAACGTCGCAGCCAATCCAGAGAACCTAACCAGGGCTCATTGGTGTGAAATACCCATCGCATTCTTCTCATGCTTTACATATAACTGACAAGCTGTGCAGATTTATAATAAAGGACATGCGTCCATACCGAATAGTGGATTCACCAGAGTTTAGAGACCTTTTACATACACTTGACCACCGATATAATGTTCCAGATAGAAAGCAGTTTGCAGAGGTGATCATTCCTCAAAAATATGCTCAAGTCAAGGCACTGGTAAAAGAAGACCTACGAAATGCAGAGAAGGTTGCATTGACAACACATAGTTGGACGTCGAGGTCAACTGAATCATATCTGACAGTCACATCAACTCACATTGATAAAAATTGGAAGCTGTTAAACTATGTTCTTCAAACTCGGCCCATGTTTGAAGGGCACACAGGTGAGAATATAGCTGCACATGCACATATGATAGCAATACAAAATATATTTGGTTCACACAAACAAATGCCACAAAGAAAATTAAATATGGATACGACCACGTGCCCTTGTATATATTACACAGCGTAATGGCTTGTATATATTACACAGCGTAATGGCTTGTATATATTACACAGGTAATGGCTTGTATATATTATACAGCGTAATGGCTTGTATATATTACACAGCGTAATGGCTTGTATATATTACACAGCGTAATGGCTTGTATATATTACACAGCGTAATGGCTTGTATATATTATACAGCGTAATGGCTTGTATATATTACACAGAGTAATGGCTTGTATATATTACACAGAGTAATGGTCCTTATCTAGGAGTTGAGAATTCACGCCATTATTCCTCGTCCTTCTCTAGAATTACGCATCTATATCCAACAATTCCCAGCATGAACAGATTCATCCATTCGTACAGACATACAGACGGACAGACACAACAGATTCGGTTGAACTGGCTTAACTGCACCACTACGCAGACTTGCCTCACCATACTGGTTCTAGCTGGTCTATCCATCCATCCATCCATCCATACAGACAGACAACATACAGACAGACACAACTGTAAATCAATCTGGTCATAATATAGAGGGAAAATCCATTAATATACGTTGCTAAATTGTTTTATGTCAAATAAAGCCACATATTGTTTTTCTAGTGTATTAAACCCGCTGAATTACAAAGGAAGTTAATTGAAAAAAGGCATTTAAACTATAAAAACACGTTTACAAACTGGACTTGTATAAACATTACCATAATGACTAGTTCTAAAGACGAGTCTTGATATTCGTTAACAAGATCCAAGCGATCGCTGTCTCGCATAGAACAACAAGCCTCCTATAAATAAATACAGGATATATATATATATATATATATATATATATATATATATATATATATATATATATATAAAAATGCACGACCAGGGATAGAGTAACCGTGCGATAAAAATATCTCGCCATGAGCCATCTGCAATGAGAAGCGTGTATTGTTCAGTCACACAAAACAACAAGAAATGAACCACCCTATGTAACGCTGTATGTGAAGTTAATCAACGAAATTATTTATAAGGCATACCAAATTATTGTCTCGCCTTATTCCGTGACAACGTTATGGTGTCATTTGTAATGTCATGAGATGATATTACAAGTGTTACACATGTAAAGAGAAATTTGATGTTGGTGTATTATGGTACATATTACAAGTGTTACACATGTAAAGAGAAATTTGATGTTGGTGTATTATGGTACATATTACAAGTGTTACACATGTAAAGAGAAATTTGATGTTGGTGTATTATGGTACATATTACAAGTGTTACACATGTAAAGAGAAATTTGATGTTGGTGTATTATGGTACATATTACAAGTGTTACACATGTAAAGAGAAATTTGATGTTGGTGTATTATGGTACATATTACAAGTGTTACACATGTAAAGAGAAATTTGATGTTGGTGTAGTATGGTACATATTACAAGTGTTACACATGTAAAGAGAAATTTGATGTTGGTGTAGTATGGTACATATTACAAGTGTTACACATGTAAAGAGAAATTTGATGTTGGTGTATTATGGTACATATTACAAGTGTTACACATGGAAAGAGAAATTTGATGTTGGTGTATTATGGTACATATTACAAGTGTTACACATGGAAAGAGAAATTTGATGTTGGTGTATTATGGTACATATTACAAGTGTTACACATGTAAAGAGAAATTTGATGTTGGTGTATTATGGTACATATTACAAGTGTTACACATGTAAAGAGAAATTTGATGTTGGTGTATTATGGTACATATTACAAGTGTTACACATGTAAAGAGAAATTTGATGTTGGTGTATTATGGTACATATTACAAGTGTTACACATGGAAAGAGAAATTTGATGTTGGTGTATTATGGTACATATTACAAGTGTTACACATGGAAAGAGAAATTTGATGTTGGTGTATTATGGTACATATTACAAGTGTTCCACATGTAAAGAGAAATTTGATGTTGGTGTATTATGGTACATATTACAAGTGTTACACATGTAAAGAGAAATTTGATGTTGGTGTATTATGGTACATATTACAAGTGTTACACATGTAAAGAGAAATTTGATGTTGGTGTATTATGGTACATATTACAAGTGTTACACATGTAAAGAGAAATTTGATGTTGGTGTATTATGGTACATATTACAAGTGTTACACATGTAAAGAGAAATTTGATGTTGGTGTATTATGGTACATATTACAAGTGTTACACATGTAAAGAGAAATTTGATGTTGGTGTATTATGGTACATATTACAAGTGTTACACATGTAAAGAGAAATTTGATGTTGGTGTATTATGGTACATATTACAAGTGTTACACATGTAAAGAGAAATTTGATGTTGGTGTATTATGGTACATATTACAAGTGTTACACATGTAAAGAGAAATTTGATGTTGGTGTATTATGGTACATATTACAAGTGTTACACATGTAAAGAGAAATTTGATGTTGGTGTATTATGGTACATATTACAAGTGTTACACATGTAAAGAGAAATTCGATGTTGGTGTATTATGGTACATATTACAAGTGTTACACATGTAAAGAGAAATTCGATGTTGGTGTATTATGGTACATATTACAAGTGTTACACATGTAAAGAGAAATTTGATGTTGGTGTATTATGGTACATATTACAAGTGTTAGACATGTAAAGAGAAATTTGATGTTGGTGTATTATGGTACATATTACAAGTGTTACACATGTAAAGAGAAATTTGATGTTGGTGTATTATGGTACATATTACAAGTGTTACACATGTAAAGAGAAATTTGATGTTGGTGTATTATGGTACATATTACAAGTGTTACACATGTAAAGAGAAATTTGATGTTGGTGTATTATGGTACATATTACAAGTGTTCCACATGTAAAGAGAAATTTGATGTTGGTGTATTATGGTACATATTACAAGTGTTACACATGTAAAGAGAAATTTGATGTTGGTGTATTATGGTACATATTACAAGTGTTACACATGTAAAGAGAAATTTGATGTTGGTGTATTATGGTACATATTACAAGTGTTACACATGTAAAGAGAAATTTGATGTTGGTGTATTATGGTACACATTACAAGTGTTACACATGTAAAGAGAAATTTGATGTTGGTGTATTATGGTACATATTACAAGTGTTACGTGCGATACAAATATATCTCAAATGATTTATTATAAAATTTATAAAACGAGTTGAATAATGCTCAACTTTTGCATGAAACTGTACATACTTTATACAAAGTGTACCGACTATGTGATAAGCTTTCCTATGAGAAGATGTTAGGGGTGCGCGATAATATCGAATATCGGTCTATTGCGGTATTAAACCGACGATACAATTATCGAGAAAATATCTTTCGTATATCGATACAGTGCGATATTGACGTAAATTTTATATATTGCAAACGAACTCTATTTCTATTTGTAAATTAATATTAGCCATATTTCACTACTTATGATAGTTTTGTTTGACATTAACTTATTGAATTCCATACCTTTACCTCCGGTAATCAGCTTCAGTAACATATCCATAATGTTTCCTGAGCAATCAGCATGGGTTATCAGAAGTTACATTTCTCTGACTCTTATCTTTTTGAAGCTTTAACTTTTCTTTGTCAACAAATAAGCGCCTTGCTGACAATGTTGACTAACCGACATTGACCTTCAGCTACAAGTATTTTAAGTATGGCTGAGTACGACCTAGTGCAAAATTTCAAAAGCGCGGTGTCATATATGGACTCATTTTTCAGTAAGAAGGAGTAAAAGGGATGGAAAAATTACTGTGTGCCGACTGTGACGTGACGCTCATGTTTTCTGGTGGAACAAATACTCTAGCGTGCCACATGAACAAGCACCATCCCGGGAAATGCGGTAATTACAAGATGACATACAATAGATAGTCAATCCCTTGTAATGTGAGTTCTCCATGTGAAGATACTTCTGATCTTTCTAAAGCTACAACCTTACCAAGGCTCATTGGTGCGAAATGCCCCTCACATTCTTCTCGTGCTATACATATAACTGACAAGGTGTGCAGATTTATAATAAAGGATATACATCCATACCGAATAGTGGATCTCCCAGAGTTTAAGGACCTTTTACATACACTTGACCCATGATATAATGTTCCAGGTAGACAGCAGTTACCAGAGGTGATCATTCCTCAAAAATAGGTTTTAGTTAATGCGCTGGTAACAAAACCCTACGAAATGCTGAGAAGGTTGAATGGACAACATTTAATTTGATGTCAAGGTCAACTGAATCATATCTGACAAAAAACATTGATAAAAATTGTATGCTGATAAACTATGTTCTTCAAACTTGGCCTATGTATGAAGGAGACACAGGTGGGAATATAGCTGTTGTTATTCATGAGGCCCTCAAAGAATGGGAAATACAGTCTATCCACAACCACCTATTGTATCAGAAAATGCATAAAACATAGACAATACAGTTACTTTTTTAGAATGCAACTTTCATATCAAGTGTTATGCACATGCTATTAATTTAGCTGCACAAAAGTGTCTCAAGATCAGACGCATTGAAATTCTCCTCAGCAGAATTCGTCGAATAGTTGGGTTCTTCCACCGAAGTACAACTGCAGCAGCTAAACTGAGAAGTCAGGCTGAATTGCTAGGTCTACCGGATCATAAGCTTATAGTTGATGTGCCCACTAGATGGAACAGAACTTTTGACATGATTTCAAGGTTTCTTGAAATGCAGTCTGCAATAATTGCCATTTTGAGATCAAACGATCTTGCTAAAATAAAAGAAAAAGATTTGAACACATTGTCAGATGATGACATTCTCCTGGCAGATGAGGTAATGGTTTGTCTAAAACCTCTTAAAGTGGTGACAACCACTCTTTGTGCTGAGTCATTTCCAACCATTTCTGTTATCATGCCTCTTCATCACAAACTTAATGACAGCTTTTTCCAACATAGCGATGATGACTCTCTAGTAATAGCTCAGATGAAAAGGGCTTGGTTGATGATCTTCAGGATAGATACACTCATCAAGAAGAAACTCTCACCATTGCTGCTGTCTTGTATCCACGTTTTAAAGCCTTACCTTTCCTCAGCGATGCACGAAGGAATTAAATCTTTACCAAAATTTTGCAGAATGCATCAGAAATCATTGTTAGAGTTGGGGCTGAACATGACACTGATCACTCACCTTTTGGGTGATAGTGGGCAGAATGAACTGCCACCTTTACCACAGCTAACCAAACAGTTATGTGTGTCTGCCAATTCTGCTGATCAGGATGCTCAACCAGTTTGCAAGAAGCTCAAGTCGGACATTGGTCAGAGTGATATGATAGAAAAAGTTACCTGTTGTTTTGGCATGCAAGAACTTCTTGGTGATGTCTACATAACTGGTGTCGAGACTTCAAAACAAAAATGGAAGAACTAGACGAAGAACTTAAGAAATATAGAGTGTTTCCGTCGAATCCCTTTGGATTCAAATCCTCTTCAATGGTGGAAAAATCATGAACAGAGACTTCATAGATCAGCTAAGCTAGCTAAATTCTTATTGTGCATCCCATCAACAAGTGTCCCTTCTGAGAGAGTGTTCTCCACTGCTGGAGATTTAGTAAATGCACAACGTTCAGACCTAAAACCAAATCATGTTGATGCTCTTATCTTTTTTTTAAAAAAAATATGAAGTAAGTTCCATCATGTGAATTTCAAGGCAGTTCAGTTTGAACTACACGGGGTAAAGTGACAACTAAAAGACCAATCAGCAGTTTCATGTATTTTATGTTTATCAAAAAGTAAACCACAAACTGTGAACTGTTCAGATAAAAGACTTAAATTGTAACTCTTAAATTCTGTGTTAGATTGCAACTACTGTACTGCATTTTATTCATTTTCTCTACTATATTTTATTATGTAATTTAATAATTTTAAGTAATTTTTTGGCAATTTGCATTCATTTTATTTCAATAAATTAACAGTAATCTGTAATTCTTTCTTAAATCAATATATTGTAATAATATTGCAATATTGCGCTTAATATTGCAATATATCGCAATATGATTTTTAATTCAATATCCACCCCTATCTTTCAGTGTAAAATCATATGAAAAATTGAAAACTACTGCAGGGTTCCTGTAATATTCATAGATTTAGAGTATTTCAAGCGATGTATGAAAAATATTATAACATCATGCACACACGTCCGGACAGACAGTATTACATAATTCCGTCGAGAATGCTACTACTGCTCTTAAAAATAATATTCCGCAGTACATGCATCATAACGTAGAGTTTAATGTCATGGATTTAAGCGTGCGTGTGTGTTATCCTATGTAAACAATGAATATATGTTCCTTATACAATTACGTATCAGCAGGAATTTAACATTTGGATCAAAGCTTCATGCGGCGGAAGTAAAATTGATCTCGTGTGAAATTGTATTTACTAAACAGCGTGGTTATTATTATTATTATTATTAATATTATTATTATTATTATTGTTGTTGTTGTTGTTGTTGCTGTTGTTGTTGTTATTATTATTATTATTATTATTATTATTATTATTATTATTATTATTATTATTTACAGAGTGATAAAAAATGGATAAAGAAGAATCCCGGTTTCGACACAAATTTGCAGCATTTCCCTCGTCATTTAACCTTGAAATCAAAGATCTGAAGAGCAGCAAGAAAATAGAACTGCGTAAGAAGAAGTTAGAAATGAAAATATTGTCCGATGAATTTGAAACAACTACAGAGCGAGTAAGGATATATAACTTACTTTCCTTTCTTTGCTGGAGTGCAAATGAGAGAGATGATGCGTATAGTTACAACAGAAAGGCTTTAGAACTAAATAAAGAAAATATGGTCTCTCTTTTCAATAGGTTATGGATGAGGCGGGAGAAAGGTCACCTTGCTGAAGGAAACAAAGAACTAAATAAATTATCAGAATCTAAACATGACCTACTTTTCATTGGAAATGCGGAAATAGCTTACTGCTATTCTGTATTTGGTCCTTCCTATCTCTTGAAGTCCAAAGATATGCTTGAGGACGTAGTTCGTGACATGGGTGAACAAGATATAGATCCTATTAATTTCGCTTTATGGAAATTAGATCTCGGAATCATATATCGGAAGTTATGTAATTCTGGAAACATGCCCAGAGAAGGATGGGAAAAGAGGGACGAAGAAAAATGCATAAAACGAGGGGCAGAATTGTTATATGAAGTTGCTTGTTCCAATTCTTCAGCCAGATGGAGGAGCAAATGTTGGGTATCCCTCGCAGAACTTTTACATAGAACTCCAAAAGAAGAATTGTTTCCCCAAAACGTTAAGGACATCGGTGTCGAAGGTCTTCTTGATTTAGCAATGGAAACATGTGGTGAGGATTCCCACGTTTTGAACGTATGTGGAAAGCATTATAGGTATATAAAGAAACTAGACAAGGCAGAGGAAGTATTGAGAAAGTCTTTAAGTATAAGAAATACATCATATGCTCATCATCATCTTGCTCTTGTTTTGAAGCAGAAACTGAAAGACAAACTATTTGCCAAAAGAGGTTATCACAATGAAACCAGGGATACATATGATCCAGTCAGTATCGGTATTCGCCATAAAACATTCTTAGCTAACGTGATCCAAGGTGCCAAGGGCAGCAATGTTCTCAGTCGGTCCTCTGCTATCGCATTAAACAAAACAAGAACAACTGTTGAAAGAAATGAAAAGTCCGTGTCAGCAGCTTCAGAAAGGGAGAGAAGCATAATATATTCAACTAGACAAACTGATAGCACGTTACAACACACAAGCACTAAACAAACAACGAGGTCACTCGCTAAAGGGTTCGACCGTGTCTTCAGCATACCAGAGGATGAAGAGGAAAATGTACAAGAAATTCTGCACCATCTAAATGAAGCCATAGAATTGGGCAACGAATGGGCTTCTTTGGAAAAGGGTATAGTTTTGAGACAGATAAAGAAATTTAAGGAAGCACGTGATGTATTTTTGATGACGTTGAAAATGGAAGATACCATCTCGACCATTATGGTAGTTTCTTGCTATGAACATATTGGTGCTTGTTGTAGAGATATTGCTGAACACGAGACAGATAAGGAGCGGAGAACAGAATGGGAGACAGATGCTGTCATATACTGGAGAAAAGCTCTAGCAAAAATAGCATCCAACGAAGGAAAGATGCTAAATTTTCCCAATGAGGAATGGAAGTCCTATCCAGTACTGAAAGACATGTTCCAGCACCGGCAACCGGATACTGCGATGTTGAAAGAACTTGCAAATCTCGGTGAAATACTCGAGAGACCAGCCGAAACTCGATCCTTTCTTCAAGAAATTCGGGAACTGAGTTTGGATGAAGCAAACGATCCCACAATAATTAGTTGTGAGATTAAAACTTTACTGAAGGAATATCGTTATGAAGATGCAGCTCAAATGTTAGAAAAAAGTGAAAAAGAAGGGATTGAAATTAATGGAAATTTTTGTTTGAGGGTATACCTTGAGTGTGCTTTCTATTTAGTCACTATGGGAAAGAGAGAAAACGCCGGTGAAAGATTTCGACAGGCGTTTCATGTAAACTCAATAGCTAAATCAAAGTTTGACATTTTCTTTCTATATGACGAAGAAACAGGAACAGATAAGACTATCGTTCTCGCTGAGAAACTGGAGGAATTTTTGTCTGGGAATTTCGGGCTAAGAATCGCCAGAAACAGCCAGAATGTAGATCCCGGAAAACAGAGGTGGAAAGATCAGACAGAACAAATGGATTCTAGCAAGTACATTGTCTTGATAATGGATACAAATGAAGTAGCACCTGGTGACTTTAAATATTTCATTGGGATAGCCCAAGGAATTAGCAAGACAGAGAAATCCATTCTAAACATTATTCTTCTTGACGAGTGTACATGTCCGCTAGAATTTACCATTTTCCCCACAATGCACTTCGAAAGTAAGCAACTTAATAGCAAAGACGATTTCATCCAGTGGATTCGTGATTTTATATTTCACCTGCTACGTGTTGACGACAATGAAGAGTAGTTAGATAATGAGCGAAATCGACATATATATTTTATGCGATCATGCATTTTACTGGCTGAGCTTATAAACGTTACTAAAATCCTTTTATTCTGATATCATTGTGAACGAAGTAGTAATATAAACTTGTATCATCAAGTTATCAAACCAGTTCGATAATGCCGTGCGCGACAATTTTAAGTTTTACTGTATAGTCTGCCACAGTGTGCTAGGAAAATCGTCATATAATTCGAAGATATATTTATTGCTCTATGTAAAGATTGGGCTACTGACACGAAATTGTATTTTTCTAACAATGATTTTTAGTTCTCCAGGCTCGTTTAGCCAAGGACTGTTTGTTTCCTGAATGAGCGACATCCACACATAAGAAAAAGGTGATTTTGGATATGATTTATCGTGCCTATACTATTATGAAAGGCATATTGCTGATCAGACTTTGATCAAACTTGAAATGTGGGCTTATATCATCAAGATGAACCAGATTAGTGCATATTACTGGAAGGATTTTGGATCTGAATGACTGAGCTTATTACCACTCTGGTGACGATATTTAAATATCCGCGTTGAAAAAAACAAAAGTTGTGAGGTTATCAAGTTTATGAACGAGTTCGACTGACAAAGATTACATGTATACTTAGGACGTGATTTATATCAACGTATATAGATTTGGTAGCTCTGAACCATTCGACAACAAGTGTGTGTTGTTGCAATGATCTTGCGTTATATTTCCTGATGTGCGTGTCACTTTAGAAGCTTTGTGTTTGACCCGATTTAGATCAATCCTTACATGTCATGATCGATACAATTCCATCTTTGTAAACAAAATTTACAACAGAACATTGAATGCTGGTACACTGAATTCATACAAGAGTTTATGATATCGTGCAAATCTTGCGATTACGATTTTGATATACATATCGCGATAATGAAATATCTTTTATGAAACTGATGGTTAACTTGTTTTTATTTATCTGTCTATCGAAGTTATATGCAAGTAACTTCCTAATTTGCTTTGTTGTAAATTCATGTCACAATTACAGGGTCTTTTTAACATTTTTTAATGAGTAATTTTATGTGAAGTTTTACGGTTTGTTCTCATAAACACATACTGGGAACTCAGGACGATAGAAAGAAGAAAAGAATGAGTTCCTAGATAAAGGATGTCACAAGATAATGGAAATGTCTTGGGGAAAATTCAGGTACGGAATCGTATCTGTAATGAAAAAACGGACATCCTGCTAGCTTCTAAGTATGAGGTACTGACCTGGGCGATATACTATGGAGTTCTTACTGAATCAGCGAAAACAGCATGTATAATGGTTTTGTAATATAATTCCAAATACATTGTACATTGGTAAAGCTTCAGTTATCTTACTAGTTTTCGGCAATATATATTGCCTATTTTTCGCTTGCGCAGCAACTATTTTGATTCCATTAACATATATAGTTGGGCTTTAAAAATAAATGAAATTACTCTTAATATATTTTAGAAACTTACTTTAATATAAATGAATAAAATATCACTTTAATACAATTTAAAGAAAATTGCAATGTTATTAAATTTACAAAAAATCTATCCTAACACATTCAATTCAAAATGGTCTGATATATTTCACGATGGTTCATACCTAGTTCTTCTTTTCAAAAGACTTACACTAGTAAACCCCCATTACAAAGTGAGCATTCTGACATTACGTTAAGATAGGATAATTACACAAGTATGGTACAGCTCTATAAAATATATGTACATGGCATCACTAGCAGTTTCTCTTGTTTATTTCTTTTGAACTGTAGTGGATTTATTTGCTTGTATTTGACATGTACATCAAGATTGTATGTTGAGATGATTCTCACTATTAACATTCGTATATGAAATAATAATTAAAAAAATACCATCGACCGTTATTAAAAATAGCTTTACTTAATCTTGATTAGATATTTTATTCAAAATTTGAATTTAGACGGAGATGCTAATATTCGAAACATATAATTCAGTAAATAAGATCTCGTGACAAGTTTTTCCACAAAGTTTTTTTTTTCTTCTTCAAATTATTGAATTTCTATTGATTGTTTTCACTACAAATACTAGTGATGTAAATTAATTCTTGGACAAGGACATTTATCGAAATTTATACAGACTTTAAACACTGGAATAATATTTTCTATGATTCAACGAGAGACGATTAACACTGCAGAACTTCGCAGGTTATAACAGACAACATCGTCTTTCATTTTGGATTTAAGTGGGATCCGAACTTAGTTTCATTCAGGCAATTGTATTACTTTGACTTCTCTCTTTTAATTCTTTGATTAATTTTGGATTTCATTTTATTCTCATTTTCCAATTGATATTTTAGGGAAATAAATTATTTATTAAATTTTACAAAGCGTGTTGGCTGCACTTTTATCCTGTTACTTTTTGTAAGAGCTAGACTCGTAAGATACCAAAGACCTATACAAATAGTACTTACAGATGCCTCGCTAGGCGTTCAGCTTTCAGAGGTTAGTGTTAGGACTGGTCGGCCTGGTATCAGGATAATGTGACTGAGTGGGGTCATTATGCTACATGTCTGCAGCATGATGCCCCAGTGCTAGAGGTCATTATAAATTGCCAAACTGCAGACATCATAGCGATATGACTGAAAAGTTGTTAAAACTACGTTAAAAATCAATATCACGCACACATGTCCCCGACATGCTTACGTCCTTCACATTTACCTACATTACATCACACTGATATTGCTGCAGATGCCAAGCTTACTACACGCACCGCTGCAGATCATTATATATAAAGATATGTTACATATCGATTTGGTATTACATTTATTACTTAGCTCAAGGTTAAAAATAGTAATAAATTTTCAGAACTTTTTAAATACCCCTCACATCGTTGTCATAGCCAACAAAAGCCCATAGTAAAATATATTTATGATATGTTCACCAAAATTATGTATACACTTCGTTAACCACCGTGCAACACACGCATAGATAACATTTAATTTTTTTAATTACGTTATACGTTATTTGTATATGGAGATGATCTTTGAAAGAAATATTTTGTCCCACTACGTATGGCTTCGCTAATCTGATGTGGTTTCCGTTATTTGTTTTAGAAATACAGCTAAGAAATTCACTTAACCAAAAGAAGCATACTAAAATATTCAGCATGGAAAGAAACATATTTTAATAACAAGCTTGTAACTCTGCCTATAATTACATTATATGCAGCTGCTGATTTTTATTTTCAGTTAAATGATAATCATCAATATTTACCAGTTTTAAGCCGTTTTCAGTTTTGTCGACGACTTATACGACTTTTCCTCCTGATGTAGGGTTATCGCTAAGTGTTCTATCAACTAAACTATTTTCAAATGTTTTCATACACATAGCAACATTTAATATGGTCATCCATTTAGCAGTAGCTATCGCAGGAACTGTACAGCGTTTTCTTTCTGTGGTTCTTTCAGCCTTTTGCCTAACGTTAAATTGTCTTTAACCTTTAACTAATTATTTTCAATATTTTGTTAGACATGTTTCCCGGGCTCTGTTAGGTGTCAAGGAACATGCACATGTTTACTTTTAAATGGTTTCCATGTCTTCTGGCACATCTCATCATACTATTTTCAAACAATTTAAGAACCGCTTTCGTGTATTAGTTTTCAAATTCTATAACATTTACAATACCACATAACGTGTTGTGCAGTGAACGGTCTTTTATTGTAAGTGTCAGTTTGACTTTTTGCATGAGATCAATTATTGCATTCTCTGTTTGTTTTAACTCTTTATTAAACTAATCATAAATTCCATAATTTACAATGTTATTTCTCCTGGTATTAATATGGGTTAGCGTTGTACATGTTTGGATTATATCGATTTTTTTGGTTATGTAACAGATCTCGTAGTGGCCTCATATACCTCTGTGCTGTATGAGCAGTCTACTTTGATAGACATATCAGTTGCATGATGGCCTGTAACAATGATAGGCACTAGCACTGATGCTGCATTTAACTGAAATTGAACTGTCTTACCATCGAGCTGAATAGGACAGAAACTTTGGTTAGTACTTTTAAGTTAGTGGATATTTTATCATTGTATGTATTAAAAGCTTCTAATTGACTTCTGGAATCTCCATTTGGTGTAACATCTGACATTATTTGACTGTAGCTTCTGGTGGATCGGTGGTTTTTTTCCAGAGAATTTCACGGGTTATTTCTCCCCCATTAATACTGGCCGCTATATATAGCCTATCGTGTGCTGAAAAATGGCGTTAAACACTGCTACTACTATAACAACGACATCATTATTTTTCTATAACATGCTCTCGAAGGGTCCATAAAATTTGAATATCAAGAGAAATAACAATTTTTTAAAATCCTTTCATTTTGTGAATTTCTTGTAGCTTCACTGTAAAATGCATTACTGTTGTACGAACACACACCTAAAATAGCCGTTTTAGTAAAGATTGTAACTTTGAGAACACTTTCGAGATAAATGGTAACATTCTATAGTCCTTTTGTCACAACACATTAGTCAGGATTATTCAAAATATTATTGGGGATAAAATACTCGTTTTTGGACAAATCTGTCAAACTGTATACAAATCATATTTAGCGAGCTTTTCTTTTCGATGTAAAGTATTCGCTGAAATCAACCGTCATGCTCTTCATACAGATATAGCAGATGTCGGATATTATTGTCAGTGTATTCAAGATGGGATGGAGGAGTTTTATGGTCGAAGAAAAACGACATTTACGGCACAAGCCTCAATCCTATCAGCTGTATAGGCGTACAGTTTCTTTAAGACAACCAATCTCTGAATGCCTTCGAATTTTCTTCATGAAACTATGAACTGCTCGGTGAGGCGCGGTCAAATCCAATCTATAGATTGCTGGTCTACCCGTAGATCGTGTTATGCTAGATATTTTATGCGCCGTGACACTCCAAATAGGATCAGTAGCTCTTTTTTGCCACCTTCGAGCTCTCCTGGTTCGTATAAATACCTCCCGCAAGATGGTTGTATCACTACTACTTTTAGTTTTCAAGATAATATATTTAAATTTGCGATTGTAATGTTTTGCCTCGCCTTGCTCAATTCCGATTGGATGCTGGGTCATTTAATGATCAGACATCGTCCCTCTCCTAACAATCTGTCAGGCAGTTTTACTACCCTCCTTTGATGTTCCCTGTTCCTACGAGAATTCCATCACTTACCTGTAAACAATGTTACGTAACTGGCTTTGACAAAATTAAAGTGCGCGTCACTAGTTGTATGGCTATGTCAATGAACTGGCTTGACATCCACTGTTCACCGAATTGACCTTTATACATCTTAACGGCTTGAAATTATAGCCTCAGTATCTAACATACACATACTGAAATCTGGTTAATTCTACAACGTGATGTAGATTAAACGTTTGAAATTGTAATTATTGACATAAAAAATTACATTTGCAATAACCGTTGTGTAATTCATCAAATACAGTTTGAAAACGCAATATATGAAATGAATCTTTCAATATGTGAAACTGAAGTTAAAAAACTCGAAATATGATACGCAATTCTGAGCACCAACATTGGAATTCTCGGCATATAACTTTGAAACTTTAGCTGCAACTTTCTTGTTGACCAGCTTATGGCCGTTATGTCTCCCCAACAGAAAAAACCGGAAGAAAAGAACGACTGCATTAGTCTACAACTCATCGATTATTGTTTAGTTTAGTATACCTAGTTGTAATGGACTGTGTATTTGCGTCTTAACCTGTGCCGAATTAGAATGCGTGCGAAAAACATCGTTATTCAAGCTGTCGTTGGATTTGTTTGAAAAAGAAATTACGGTAAGTACTATTAGAAATCTTTAAGATTTAGTAAATTGTATTATCGTACAGGACGATGCGTAAAATGAAGAGTGGGATGTGTACTGTTTGCACCTGTGAATTGGTCACTGTTTTTTTTTTCGTTATAGATTACTGTTAATGCTCAATTCAGTAGGGGTGCGTGCGGAATGGTTCCCGGATAATACACAAATGGCTTTAAATGTTGATAACAGTGATGTTCCATTTAATTCCATGAGTATGCTGTATCGTATTTGTATGCAATGAAACAGAACTGTCACCAACATTTATTAATAATCCACTGAGTAGTAAGGAAAAGTTGATTATGTTTAAAATTTTGAGAAATAAAACCTAAACTGCTTTTCTGCCTATACTGTTTGCAAATAAAATAGTTTGTAGTCAGACCTGATAATCTGGAGAAGAGATCTTAATGAAAGGCATGAAGGCCTGCACTGGCCATTAACTTTATTTGTGAAAACAATGCCACAGTCATACATGTATTTTGGCAATAACAAAACCGAGAATAAGGTCAGTGAAAAACTTTATTATCATCTCCAAACTGAACAATTTAAATTAGTTTAATACCATCTGTTCATACGTCTTACGTAGTAGATGTACGTTCATCATTCTGTTACTGCATTTGTGGACTCTATTGAATTATATTTGCCATTTTTCCTGATTTTACTATCATTTCTGGTTTATCATTATGTAACCAACCGACATGTCTACAGATCATTATCTGAATCGTAACTTTTTTAAAACTAAATTGTTGAAACACATAGCTTCCTAGTATACTGAATTGAAATGTTGTTCACAACAATGTTGGTAACCTGCTCTCGAGCGGATATCCCTGTCATCTTGTTGAGATGAGATGAGATGAGATGAGATGAGATGAGATGAGATGAGATGAGATGAGATGAGATAAGATAAGATAAGATAAGATAAGATAAGATAAGATAAGATAAGATAAGATAAGATAAGATAAGATAAGATAAGATAAGACAAGACAAGACAAGACAAGACAAGACAGATAAGATAAGAATTTTTTATTTAGACTACAAAGTCCATACCTCTAAATTAAAATATAAAGGTTTTATAAAAAAAATATACATAAAAAACATTTTAAACATAAAAGTACATATATATATATATATATATATATATATATATATATATATATATATATGTATATATATATATATATATATATATATATATATATATATATATATATATATATATATATATATATATATATATATATATATATATATATACAGCAACATCTACAACTATTAACTGCGTCATGCATTATTAATAATAAAAATTAAACGACACATGTAAAGAGTAATTTTTTTGATCCAATGATATGGTTGGTTTAGGGGATATCCCTGTCATCTTTATCAAATGATATGGTTGGTGTAGTGGATATCACTGTCATCTTTATCAAACGATATGGTTGGTGCCAAATCTTGGAACTATGATAAGCAACATAGATTCCGCTGGAGAGGTAGAAACTGGTAGAATGGGCTACTTCCGTCAGGTCGATTTTTCCAGAAATGGATTGTGACCGTAATTGTGAAAATAAATATTAATTCGCCGATTGGATTCAGGATATAGTCATTTAAGAGTTATGCGTTGGTACGTCACTGTCTTTTCAATGTATGTGTAGTTTTTCAGTCTTCTTGCGATTCTGAAGCGATAACAAAAAAATCCTGAGAAAAAGTCGAATCTAACGACGGGTTGTGGTCACACTTGCACCCCTTGTGTTTATTTATATTACCGATAAGGGGAATTTATGTTGTCACAGATTTCGCCGTACTTTATTGATAAAACGTCACTCCTCTGTTAATACACATCTATTTATGCCTCTTATTCGTAACAAGGATACATTTAAAATGACAACACCATGAGTTCACAAGGATACACGTACAGTCAACATACATCTATCTACATATGAACTGTTTCGTGGATCCAGTTAAATACCAAAGCCACAGTGGGTCCCACAAAGGTCAGGCATACACGAAAGAATTTTGACAAAAGATGTGTTGAATGGGCAATTGTGTCAGCGTTATTATTGACAACATGGACGTGCCTCGGAAATACCGGCAGCACCTGGGTCAACTTAACTTTAGTAATATAAAATTTGTTGATACCCCTTAACTCTCTCCGGCACATTTAGCTGGTTTGAGTTTTGGGGTCGCACCCTTGTTTTTTTTTTCTAAGTATGTCTATATTTTGTGTATTGTTTCGGGGGGGGGGGGGGGGGGGGCGAATCGGACATTTGCTCGATACATCATTTGCTCTAAATCTAACAAACATCTCGAGAGAATTAATTCGAATCTTTCTTTTTCAACCGAAAAAAAAGGATTACTTGCTCGAAACATAAGTTTTTCGCAAATCATACTCCAAGACTGTTTTCATCGTTTAGTCAAAATACGGTCTCGTCGTGATGTCATCGCCCCCCCCCCCCCCCCTGCTGCTATGGGTTAATAATTTATTTCAACCAAATATTTGATCGAGTCCGATTCGATATCGTGTTCGAGGATCATGTAAATTTAATGTTATAAATCCATGCGGGGTTGACTGAGCTTTACTAAAGAAATTTTTAAATTGATTGAAGTCCATATCAGAACACCATGTCTGCCAAATATTTCGTAGCGTATGTGTATCAACGCCGTTAAACACAGCAAGAATATTACAGTTATCTCTGATCACTTTTGGAATCTGAGTGTAGCTTTGAGTGACATATATCACGTCGGTGTTTTTATGCCTGCCTCGGGAAAATATTCTAGTTGGGTTTTTTTGATTGTCTAACATCACATCGTCGTATACGACTAAATTGTTAATGCTCCCATTAAGGTTATCCACGGATGGTGCCTCGTCAATATCAGTTATAAAATCAATGGCGTTCTCACAGAAAATTTCTGATGCATTCTCGTTAAAATCCTTTAACACTTCATAGCATCGTTGATCATCTACGCTAGGAGCAACTAAATACAACTTATCCCACTTCATCCATCTCATTATTAAATTGAGCAACAATTGCGTCTTGCCGGATCCAGATGGACCGATTATAATTGCGCGGATAGAGTTTGGTAGCGCTGCATGATACTTAACTGGTTCTCTTGTTTTAGTCGCTGAAAAACCAATTATATTCATATCTTTATACATAAATTATGGATCTATATTGTGTGAAGTGTAAAACGCGTACTAACACAAATGATGTGACGACGATTACAACTAAAAATAACATATCAGCACTTACTGGTAGGTGTGCAACATGTGGTATAAAAAAGTTTAGATTTGTTTCTATAAAATCCGGAGATGTTTTTAAAAAAACGAGGAGGTGATATCGCAGCCAAATTTGCAAAGCTCCCTGGAACCCCATGGGCAAAGTACCCCGGAGCAAAGTACCTTCCAGGATATAGCTACTGTGGCCCCGGAACACGATTAGATATCAGACTTGATGAACAAAATCACCCACGACCCGGCGAGTATAAACGCTATTGATAAGGCGTGTCATGCTCATGATGTTGCATATAAAAGCAGCAATCTGCAAAACAGGCATCTCGCGGATGTGAAATTAATTCATGCGTTAAATGCTATTCCTGATAAATCTTTCAAAGAAAAGTTGGCTTCTTGGTTGGTAAAATCAGCTATGAAAGGCAAGTTGATGATGGGCGCTGGTAATTAATAATATGGAATCTATTTATTATTCTCCGAGGGGATACTGGAGGGGTAACGATGCAATCAATAAACTCGCCAACGCCGCAAAAGTGAAAAAGGCTACTGCGGCTAATTGGTTATCCAAACAAGCTATATGGCAAATTTATCTACCGCGTCCTAAACAAATCAATTTCTCGCATTTTGATGTTACTGGACCCAATGAAGTTCATCAAGCTGATTTATTGTTTTTACCACATGACAACGGTTACAAATACGCGCTAACCGTAGTTGACGTTGCGAGTCGATACAAACAAGCAGAACCGCTAAAAACAAAATCATCACCTGAAGCTGCTTCTGCATTTGAAAAGATTTATCGACGAGGCCCTCTACGCTGGCCAAATCTATTACAAGTCGATCCTGGCAAGGAATTTCAGGGTGTGGTTGCATCTACAATGAAACATCACAATGTCACCATCAGACGGGGGCATACTGCACTACATCGCGATCAGGCAATTGTAAAACGATTTAATCGGACTCTTGCTGAGCGGTTATTTGGATATCAATACGCAAAAGAATTCATCCAAGAAAAGCGATCCCGTGAATGGGTCAAAAGGTTACCAGGGGTAGTTGCAGCGCTAAATAACGAGATTACCAGAGCAATCAATATGAAACCTAACAACGCAATAAAAAAAAAAGTATATACCGCAACCACAGCGGGATAGCGTTTCTCAGCCAATTCTCAGCAATGTCACCGTGAGATATTTATATGAACCAGGAGAACTCGAAGGTGGTAAAAAAAAGGGCTACTGATCCTATTTGGAGTGTCACTACGCATAGCATATCTACTATAACACGATCAACTGGTAGACCTCCAATCTATAAATTGGATTCAACTGCCCCTCAGCGGGGTTTTACACGCGAACAGCTACAAGTGATTCCTGATGATACTCAATTGCCACCGCACTAGCGCCGTTGTGTCTGTTGCACTCAAGACAAGTCGACATCACATTGTTTCTGACATGACCGAGACTGTTATTTTTTCTGTCTACGGTAAATTGGCGAGGATCTTTATCCGAATACTGCCAACGCATTATACAATTGCAACTCGCGCAGTGATTACTCTGTTGTTGCTTCAGCGTAATTATTAATTCAGCATCAATATCAAATTCTCGTTGTTTTTTTTGTCTTGTTGTTTGTAACCGGAGAGTTTTTTATTAATGATGCTAACATCAATATCATCCATTGTGGTGTCGTCATCAAATACAATTCTTCAAAGTTGATTTGTTCGCCGTACTCTAGACACTGCAAGATAGACTAAATTTGACCACTCAATGCGATTATCGACTATCCAAACAATTGTATCCGTGATGGTTAATCCCTGCGAGGAATGTATCGTCGTTACATAACCCAGTGTCCACGGCGATGATATAGCGTTCAATGCGAGTTCAACAAATTGTATATCAACGCATACAATATCATTTAGCACAAGTATTTTTTTCCCTCCGCCGGGTATTTCCACCTCGATGTTTTGCTTGCGGGTGTCAGCTGGTCTGTAACACAATGGAACCTGTAACAACGGATATTTTTGTTTGTGTAGCTCAAATAATTGCCGCTGAATTGTATCTCTGACTATCTTTCTACTCGCCACTACAAAATCCTTTGGTCTCCATGCTTCCCAAAATTCCTCCATGTGAGTTTCAGGTATTATTTCCCTGATTTTTTCGCATTGGACTTTATCGGGTTGCAGTCTAATTAAATTCTTAAGTGTACGTAATTGTTCATCAAGTGCTCTATAGTCAGTATCGATTTCTTCATAATAGTCAACAAAATTCTTTAGCCAATCATGTGGACCTGCGTCGACAAATGGTGGTGGTTGGCCATGATCTCCACACATTATTACCGCTGTATTCTTTTGCAGCAACCAATCAAGAAACATTTTTAATACATCTACTGAAACCGTGCATATCTCATCCCAAATAATAACCGCATAGATGAATTTATCACCCATTCTTTCAGGGGTCCATTCATCGCCCTTGTATCGAAAAAAGCTGTGATAAGTACAAGCTTCAACGTTTCGTTGTTTCATCTCTCTGGCAAGTCTGTGTGTTCAATGCGAGTTCAACAAATTTGAAACCGTGCATATCTCATCCCAAATAATAACCGCATAGATGAATTTATCACCCATTCTTTCAGGGGTCCATTCATCGCCCTTGTATCGAAAAAAGCTGTGATAAGTACAAGCTTCAACGTTTCGTTGTTTCATCTCTCTGGCAAGTCTGTGTGTTGGTGTTAGCACAATCATGTTTGTGAAATCCGTAGGATTTTTCCCACGAAATAACTCAATCGCGCGAGTCGTCTTTCCTGACCCGCCACAGCCGTTTAAATAAACTGTTTTATATCTACAAATTGGATCTGATGTCGATGGTGCATTAGAACGCTCTGATAAATTATCACCGCGTAAGTAATTACTTTTAATTTTAACGTCTGCTGATTCGGAATAATCACGCAGCATTTCTTTTTTAATTCTCCACGATCCCCAGCTTTCATCCGAATTAGTGAATTCAGCAACTGTGCAACTGTACTTGCTGTTAATGTAAAATGAATCAACGGCAACTCTAACCGCAGTGTCAGGAAATCTATTTATCATTGAAAATAAATTAATACAAGCATAACCCAACATCGACGACCTCAAATGTGTATACGGGGATCTGTAACCGTCGCTATAAGTACCAACTGTACACAATTTTGTTCCATCGGACAAAAAAGCATCTTTACGATCCACATATATGTTTTTGGATACTGCATCCGCGATTATAAAGTCGTATTCGGTGTTATCCATAATCAGCCGTGAACAATATCGTCTATAGTCGCATTTTTTTCCTCCCTGAGTGAATTTTCCGATTATTCTTCTGCCGAGATCTTTTGCTTCGATGTTTCGTTGATTAAATATCCGTTTGGACCACTCAATGATATATACTTCGCCGGCATCAATATGTTTTCTGGATTTCTCAATTATACTATCAAGACGTTCCGGTGTTGGTAACCAGACATTGGTTTGTTTCCGATATGATATAATTGCTTCACTGACCGTCAGCGTAATTAACATTTTTGTATCAATCATGAACCGTAATAACGCTATTGGCAGCCACTTCTTTTCAGACATGTGTCTACCAATCCAAATATAACAACAGCGATGAAGTCCTGCTGCGAACTTAAATGATACTACACGAGCGAATCCAGTTAAATCAAAATCAGGCAGCGGCCCATTAATTGCAACATGAGTCATTTCATGTACGGGGTGTCCAAATCGTTTAAAATACTCAGTACACTCTCCATAACCAAGAAAACTCGCTGGATAACAAGCAATCATATCAACTGAAATGATATTATCATGGTCATATTTTTGATTCCATCAACCTCCATGATTAAATTCTAAACAACTAGCCTCAATGTCTGGCAAGAATTCTACGCGTGTTGGTTTCCATGCGTTTTTGATTCTCGCAAAATGAGCTGCAACCGACGGGATTGTAAAACAGTTTGTCAATAATTGTTCGTCGTTGATGATTTCATCGTTGATGATTTCATCGGTGGCTTCGCCACACGCCGTTAAAAATCCGCTAGCTGTTTTTTTCATTTTGTTGTGAAATGCTTCAGTGCGGTATAATTCACAGTTTGGTCTTACAAACTGGTCAAACGTATCCGGGTCGTTTTCAGTGCTGCGAAGTAACCACACCGACACGGGGTCGTTTTTACTCAAATGCGCAATAGCATCGAATAGTTTCTTTCCAGCGAGAAAACCGTCCCTGGAAAATTCTTCTCGTAAGAATTCGTCGGGTATATACTTTATTGTTCTGTTTCGTGGAAATATTGTGACCGCGGGCGTCCACGCGTGTTCGTTATGATCAATAATTTTGATTGGAGCTCCCTTTGATTTATATTTTGATTCGTATAAAACTTCTCCGGTTATCGTCATAACTGTTATTGGAAATCTCAGTGATGTTTCTAATTTTGCTATATCGCTAATAGTCGCTCCGCGGTCTTTCACCGTTAACTCCCATTGAGCTATTTTGCTACGCCGTAGATCGGTAAGTTTGTTCCCTCGGGATGCATTTGTAAAATGTTCTGTTATTCGTGCTGATACACAATTGAGTGGCAGAGCCACTGACGACGAAGTCGCCGGCGACGACTGTTTCATTGGTTTAAGTTTTCTTATATCAGGTTTTTCATTTAACGGATATATCCCATACACAACTGCTGTTTCAGGATATGCTCGTTCATAGTATTGTTTGTCAATTCCAGTTAACAGACCCGGCTTAGAATCACGGCTAGCAACGACTGTTTTCTTGTCTTTGAGAATCGGTTCAAATTTGTCTCGTATAAGCCAACCGCCTGATTCTACACGGATAATGAATTTCACTCTAAAAAAGTACTTTTTGTTGCCAAGTTGTGATAACATCAACGCTGCGTTGCTGTCGTTCATGGTGGCATCAACAGCGCCATCAATTCGAAATGCTTGAATTCATTAATACAATCGCGTATTTTATTTATCAGGGCTCTATCAGTTATTGCCCGTTTTGGCACATCTTTGAGGGTTCTATCGAGATTAAATTTAACGTTTTTGAAAGGCTTAATTGCTGATAATCTCTCGAACTCCTCCATGTTATAATTAAAACATGTATTTAAATAGAAAAATATAGTATAATGAATCATTGCAAGTGGCTAATGATTGGATCAACAACCCCGTGTAACAAATCATGCAGAAGCGAATTCTGTGGGTATCATTTACAAAGCGTTCGCAACGGTTCCTTTGGCCTCCTTCCGTGCCTCCGATGTGGGGTGGGGGTAAGGGGAAAATCGCAGTTGTGGCGGCAAACGTTACAGGGAACTAAAACGCTATTATGACAAACGAATAAAAAATGCAGTCATTGATCCTACTGATGACAACGTCCTTGACTCTGTCAAGAAAAAAAATCATAAAAACCCCTCAAGACTACATTGATAGACTTATAATTAAAGCAAATAATAAATTAGATAAATAGTATTATTATACAAATGAGCCAAGATTTCAGACCTCACCCAGTGCTTGTTAATTATGAAGCATCCCGTGATGGTGTTGTCAGGCATCGCAGTCTAAAAAAAAACGGTTGGACGGGTAAATAATATGGGATACTTGATGTTTACAGCCGGGAAGAAGACATATCTTAATCACAGAATAATCTATGAAGCATTTTACGGATTAATCGAAGACGGATTTGTGATTGATCACGTTGATGGATTCCCTCAAAATAACAAATTGGATAACTTACGAGTTGTTACTCCAAGTGAGAATGCAAAATTAGGTGGAACCGGCAAACACGCAAAAAGGGTGAAACATGTCAAAGCATTTGATACAGAAACCAACGAAGAAAAAATATTTCAATTAATAAATGAAGCCAGTACATATTTTGATATTTGTAGGCCTTCAATACGATTTGTTGCAGAAAATATAACTAAATTAACTCTGTCAAGGAAAAATGGTCATAAAATAAAATTCGTATACATCTGAAACGATTCAAGGGAGATAACTCCTTTAGGGATAAGTCGCCGCCAATCATAACACTCTACTCACTAAGTTCCCTTGTTTTATGACATCAAAGGAATTTGTGTCGTCTGCTACACCTGTAGAGAGAGGTATAATTGACTAGGCGCGCGCACGTGACTGTAATGGAGTATAATACACGAGTTTCGGTAAGAATTGTATTTATCAACTTTTAACACATTTCTAAAACTTTTTATTGTCGCTTGGCTAAAACTGCATCATTTAAATAGTTGTATTTATTTAAACCCTTATAGATCATCTACATTCAGCTATTAATACACTTTTAGTACAGACGTTCTTTATAATCCAGCGCGCTACCTATGTTCGCTCAGCCGGAACGAGAATGAAACACTAGTGTTTTCCATTCATTGAAGTAAGTGGGCGTGGTTAAAATTCCTCTGTATACAGCTCTTTGTGATCTAATCGATAATGCATTTTGTCTAGAGAATTAGAACAGGGAGAATACACGCTGTTATCTAACAACTTTATTATTTTGTTTAGTGTTTTATTTAAATATTTTGTCTCATTTAAATGTTGTGAAACAGCATTAATAAGTAATTCAAGGAAATAAAATAACACACCCGTGAATCAGCGCTGCTGTATTAGTCACCTTATTTATGTTATGACTCGTAATAAGCTTGGGGCTTTCGAAAGCCAAATCCGACCAATCAAAACTAACCAACGCCATTAACACGGGCGTGTGGTTGTCTTTTGTCAATCATGCAACCGGGTTAATTTAAGTTGGTTGCTTTTGATTGGTTGGATTGGCCGTAGAAAATCTGCCCCATCGTTTCATGTTTGTGCTGTCTTGTGCCGTCGCACATCATTACATCACAAATTCCATCATCGTTTCATTGAATATACCATCCTTAATTAAGTTAATTAAGTATATGTTATGCCTAAAATCTGCCGCAACACTCGAGTGGAGATATATACGGCATTGTACCGTCCATTAATTAAGTTAATTAAGTATATATTATGCCTAAAATCTGCCGCAACACTCGAGTGGAGATATATACGGCATTGTACTGTCCATTAATTAAGTTAATTAAGTAGATGTTGTGATGTCCCCCAAGCATATCTTCTGGGCGGTCTAAGATGATGTTTGTCACCTTAGACCTCCTTTTCCGAGATTTATGCTTTGGGGTTTGTTGTGATGACCCCCAAGCATATCTTCTGGGCGGTCTAAGATGATGTTTGTCACCTTAGGCCTCCCTTTCGGAGATGCATGCTTTGGTGTTCCCTTGGGCCTGCATGGCACGCCCACCATCACATCACAAATTCCATCATCGCTTCATTGAATAATTAACTTAATTAAGTATATGTATGCCTAAAATCTGCCACAACACTCGAGTGGAGATATACGGCATTGTACTGTCCATAAAAAACGGTTCAAAAACGACCCCCAATATTTTTTTTTAAATTAAAGATAAAATGTATTATATAAATAATGGATATCAAAGATGTAAATTCTATAATTGCTGAAATCTCAAATTTGAAGAATCGAGGGATAGTATTATCTGAAGATCTCGACTGTGACAGGATTGCCTCGGAATATGAAGACATTGAGTATAAGTTCAGTAAGGGTCGTTATGTTTTACCTAAGATGTACAGGCTCGTGAAAGGAATTCAAAAGTCCATCAATGCTTGTTTGTACGGTAACGACATTAATGTATTTATAACGCTATTTAGCACCGTTGAAGCAATACGTCAAAAGCTCGGCCAAGAGCATCAAAAACGAGCTGAAATTAGTTCTAAGGTTCGTGATCTTAGAAAAATATTAAACGAGGAAAAACCAGTATCTTAACCACGTGAGCGTTACTATAAAAAATAGGCTTTCAGTAAATTTTTCAGTAAAAAATTTTTTTTTTTTTAGCGTTTTATGTAACACTTGTTACACTTGGTGGTGTTGATTATAGAACGGTTGCTGTTATTCTCAGCGACAAATCAATGTTGTTAGAAGGGGCTGGCGGACGAATGAGAATCGTTGATGCACCAGTGGAAAATATGTAAATGAAACTTGGAGAGTTTCCAATTAGATCAATTGAAAGCATAAATGTGTTTTACAATAAAATGACATATAGTGTTGTTAGTGTCAAGCTGACTGATGGTCAAGTCAAGAAATTGCGATCAAAATCCGCTAAAGAATGTGGAACAACAATAACGTTAAAACCAGCGCAGATGTCCGGCGGTACACATAAAATATCACTGACGGATCGTCAAATAAAACATTTCATTGATGCGCTGAAGAATAAGCGAGGGGTTCAAATTGTATTTTCAAAGGCTGCAGTCGCCAACATGATAAAATCAGGTGGTATATTTCCATTGTTAGCCGCAATACAAGCATTGATTGTATAGGCTTCCCCAGCAGTGGCGAAAGCGGCTGCGTTGGGAGCCGTTGGGACCGCGGCAGGGATGGCGTTGAAAAAGGTAACTGGGAAAGGATATAAAAAAGGGAAAGGGTCTAAGACTACCAGGAACCCCGTATTCATGGTACAGCGGGAGATCCGTTCACGGATCCGGCCTGAGAATACCAGGAACGGTTTATTAGTTGAAAGCCCAATTGTTCCCATGTCCAATTTTGATTTAATTGATGCTGCTAAAAAAACTAGCGATAAAAAACTTCAGAGGGGTTTTTATGAGAGATCAATTACCGAGAAAACCTAAACGCGTTGAAACCGGTATCATCAATCTTGATAACAGTAACGGATCGGGAACTCACTGGATTGATCCACGTGGGATTGTCTGTTTCGATTCATATGGGTTAGCTCCGCTAAGCGAGTTTATGCGGTATATAAATTCTTCGATGAAACTCAAAGAGTTTCCAATTTTTTATTCCACGCTGCCAACACAACAATTAAATGATCCACCGATATGCGGCCGTGAAGTATTAAATGTCCTAGCGGAGATTTCATCGTCACAGAAACCACCTCATCTGGTTGTAAATAAATACACGAGTGGGAAATTACAAGGTAATTTTAGAGAATCAATAAATTGAAAATACTAGAGTCTTTACAATAATGATTGATATTTGGGGACGATCTCTGTCAATGTCGAAACCAACCATAAAAACATCTGCGGGTTCTATCGAGGATGTAAAAAAAATAATTGAAGATGAAATCGCTGAGACGTTAAATTGAGCAAGTGTTGACCCGAACGAAATAATTGTATTTCAAGATCGTCAGGGTAAATTGAAAAGCAGTAATATATATCCGCGGATGACATTTTGATACGGCAGCGCGACGCCGCTGAAAACTCTATTGCGCTGTATTCCAGCGGTGGACGACTTAAACCAGGCGCACTTGTGTCTACGATCAACCACGCGATTGCCGCCCACGGCCGTGAGCTGGATGATTATATACGAGGTTATAATAGTTTTCGCAAAAATGTCGTACATAAATTCTTTGGAACCCCGCTTGTGGTTGGCATGACTCTCGCTGAAATTAAAAACTTTCTATCTTTATTCTTTTTTAACAAGGAGGCGGGGAGGATGATGAATGAAAATGAAATCAAGGCAAATTATCTCGATATTTACACGGATATTTCTAACATAATAGAAAATCTTGAAAAGGTACAAAAACCCACTAACGACGTCGTTGTTAAGTTTTTTGGAACCCCGCTTGTGGCAGGCATGACTCTCGCTGAAATTAGCGAGTTTATTGGCAAGCATACTCATAACGCCCACGTCGCTAATAGTTTCTTTGGTGTCCCAGCTACATCTACAATGACTCTGAAAGATATTAATATGTTTATGGTGAGACAAACAACACTTAATACCATCGTGGATAAATTTTTATTGAGAACACCTGTGTCTGAAACCATATCTCTGACATTCCCGACCCTCGCTGAAGTTAAAAAAGCTATTGACGAACAAAAACTCATCAACGAAATGGTTAATAATTTCTTTGAGGGCTCTAAAAGTTACAATATCACGACGACATATTCTCAACTCAACGGGAATTATAATACCCAAAAAGGTTTGGAATTTAACCTCCTTTTGATTTCATTTTTTAAACGCCGCGATGAAACGATGATGAAATATACCGAAATCAAAAAAAACTATCTCGACGTTTACGACGATATTCTTAAACTAAAAGAAAAATCTGAAAAGGTAAAGATTCCGCATCCATACATAGGCATTAAAAATATTGTTTATACGGTCGATCATGGAACCATGGATTGGACAAGAGACGTTTATACTACATTAACCGTCGGTCTCTGGATGGATGGTATCTACAGGCTAACGTGGATCTCTATCCATCAATTTAATATAATCGCGGACGGTAAAACCTACTCTGGTGGCACCGCGACGTTAATTATGAAGGGTCGCGAACAAAACTTTAATGTCGTCGCGGTTGATAGATCCACCATTAGATCAAAAATAACTTGGTGTTTAGAATTTTTAGATGATTTTTCCGGCTGAAGCTAACATAACCTATAGGCCCGCAATCCCCCTTCCACCTGGCTCCTTAACGATTGCGAATAATTGAAAACACTAGCGGGTTTAAAATAACAATGACATCGATGAAATCAATTGAACCGATAATAGTCCCAGAGGTATCACAATCGCATCGATATCAATATGATACCGTGAAAGAATTTTCCGCGAACTTGAAATCACTTTCTGAGCGCTATCGTGAAAAAATGAAAAAATACCGACGCAGCGTAGCAATCATCGATATCACCGTGTATTCGGTGTCCGGTGTGATGTCCAGCGCCGGGGTTAACTTGTCGACGGTGACCATGATGGCTCCAATTGCAGTTACAATCGCTATCTCCGCGGCAACAACAATTGCGGCAGTCGCCACCGCGATAACTAAAACGTTATCATCGTGTTCTCAGAAAAAACTCACCGATTATACAGCTCGGTACCGGGTGGTATTTGACGCATACTCGAAATTATCCGAGTTGATCTCGCTGTCGATAGATAATTCGTTCATATCCGATGTTGAATTTTCCACGATGACCCAGTTGTATAACTCCGCGATGTTGAAATTGGAAATTGAAGACAGCGTTAACAATAATGTCACTCGAACTGCTTCAACGAATCGCGGAGAATACCACTCCGATACGAACAAGCATGATATCAATAACATCAACAAACCCTGAATTTAGTGTGAACTTCCCTTCTCCGATTCCAGTGCGTGAGATCGCGCTGGCAAAATTACGAGTGTATCATAGCTGGCCTAATATCAGATCGGTTGCATTTGGCGGTCAGCAACCCAATAACGCACTGGTGTTCTCGTATAAGAATAAACCCGATGGTACTCCAGACTGGAACGTCGTTTCCATACCAACCGGATCATACCAAATTGAACAAATCAATGCTTAATTGCAACGTAGAATAAAATCGATTACTGGAGCAGAATAAAAAATTTCTATAACGGTTCATGAGCCAACACTATCATCTGCCATTGAAATAAACTCACCAAATTATGTCGTAGATATCTATCAGAGTTCTATTAGAACCGTACTAGGATGGCCTGAATTACCACCCCGGGGAGAAACCGTTAATTTACCAGAACCACAAAAATCTGATCATATCACCAACAGGATAAAATCTGATAATCCAATAAAGAGTTATAAAGATCACAAAATTACTATAGATTTTTTTGTTCTCGGATACCATCTAACTGAAAGAGTGAAGGAAGGGGATATTTTAGAGGGATATCATTTTATTGACGAACCTAAAATTATTGAAAATTTCACAGCAATGAATAATGATTTTTCACAGTTGTTAATATCTCTTAAATCCGGCTCTCTCACCCGAGATGAATTTATCAGCGTCGTAGAAACATGCAACAAAATTATCGACGATATGGAAACATTTAATTTGAAAATTATTCAGGATATATTAGATGACGATAGTCCCATATCGAGAACAAAATTTGCAGCAGACTATAAAATCCCCGTCAAAGATATTCCAACATTCAAACTACCAGGATTTAACGTACCAGAACTAAAAAAAACTTCTCAGTGACACCATCGATGTTGGTTTTAAACTAATTCATGATGCATGGAAAAAAACAACAGCACCGGGAAAAAAAAATCCTCAAAATAATAATGACCCAAATGGTGGTGGCAGGCATATCGCTCCTCAAAATGTGAATATATCATCGGTGATAGCGCTCAATTTAGTATGTGATGTTATCGAAGGAAGCTATCAAATAAATCTATAACGATCAAATCAAGCTCAGCAGAGATATATTCTATATTCATTTGCACCAACAGCTCCTCCAGGATTTCTAATTATTGAGTCTCCGGTTAATCCAGTCTATATGCGGTGTCATAATAATTCATTAACAAGAATTAATTTCAAACTCACTGACCAGTCCAATAATCTGATTGATTTACAAGGTGAGGTTTTACAAATTAGTCTGTCTGTGAAATCCTAAAAGGACTTTCATCATAGTGATTTTCATTATTAACATATAGCAGCAGGGGGGAGGGGGGGGGGGGGCGATGACATCACGACGAGACCGTATTTTGACTAAACGATGAAAACAGTCTTGGAGTATGATTTGCGAAAAACTTATGTTTCGAGCAAGTAATCCTTTTTTTTTTTTTGGTTGAAAAAGAAAGATTCGAATTAATTCTCTCGAGATGTTTGTTAGATTTAGAGCAAATGATGTCTCGAGCAAATGTCCGATTCGCCCCCCCCCCCCACGCTGCTGTTTCCTTGTCCACTCATGTATGCTATAATATGTCAGTTTTGTTTTGTGTATTTCACTTTTAATACTGTAAAAGATTGTTTATAAGGGTTATTCTTGGTTTTCATTCTTCATGTAATATAGTTTTTTTTACCAAAAAGAGTGGTCCGATGGTACTCCCTACCCTCTATCTTTTTGGATTTCGGTATTGTCCTCTCGTTTTGAAGTTTCAGAGAGTCTTGGTTTCTTTCACAGTCCACTCTTTTAACAAGATTTGTATTTTCACCCCTTAACGTCATCAAAACTCAGGGGTGATTTCCTTTCCTATTTCTATTGTTTTTCCTTTTTCAGAGTTATTAATTTGTTTTCGCGAAGTGACTTTGCCAGAAGTCATTTTTTTCGTCCGTCATGAATTTTCACTTATCTATCGTTTTTACATATTTGTGTTGGACAGCATATTTCGAATCTTTGAGTTGTTTCTTACTGTTTTTCTCTTTTTGTACTTTTGGAAAATAAAGTTTAAAAATTTTCTAAATTTTTGAGTTTTTTGTGTAATTATGTCAGTATATGTTTTGTTTTATTTTTATTTTATTTTTTTTTGCTATGATTTGTTATTTAGTTTTTAATGTTTGTACTTTTCTTATTATTCTTTTGTTTATATTGGGCAATTTTCATTTTTTTTTAATTTTTTCATATTCTCCTTTTTTCTTGATTGCGTGGGTGGGTGTTGTAGGGCCTAGAAGTTTAACTTAATTTCAGGCCGTAGCCCTTTGTCCCTCTTTCCGATCTATTGGTTCTGCTCCATAGCGCATTAGATCGGTGAGGTCTTGTTATCTGTAAGAAATAGAGTAGTTATTAGATAGCAAAGTATGTTTTCTTATAAAATTCATTTTAAAATCTTCCCTGGCCATGAGGTTCTCACTACTGTGAGAGCCTCATTTCTAGATAAATATTTTCTCTTTAAGTGAAAATTCCTCATATAGTTATACTTTGGGCGCAATCCCGCAGGTTTCACCACTTTTTTTAAGACCCGCATCTTATTTTGTATCTATATAGTATTTATTTATTTTTGAATTTTGGTTGTAGTGAAACATTTATTTAATTTCCACTTTTTATTTTAGTACAATATGTTTAGAGAAACTTCTGTCCCTCTAAAGATGCAGTTCTTCTTTTTGCTCATAAAATTCGTATTTATTAAAATAGAGAGTCGCAGTTAAGTACAATTGTATTAAAAAAACTGGGTCAACTTTGTTTTTGAAAAGCGTGTATGGTTTTACCCTGTTATTAAAAATTTACTATTTTGGCGCGCTTTTGCGGCAGTTATATATAATGTATATAGTTTGGTGTGTTTCTATGGCTCAAATACAGGGTCGCATATGTATATACTGTATCTGATCTTATTTTTATGCTATTATAGTTTTTATATTTTAGTGCTATCCGTTAGTCGAGAACCGTTTTGTTTTGTGCCACTAGAAGTTCTTTTAGAGAAGAGTTAACCCACTTTTATTAACCGAATTGGTAATTCGCCAATGTCTGGGTCACAGAATATATGTTTTTACTGATAGAATCTAGGAGTTTCTAGCTAAATCATCGATATGGCATGTATAATGTTTTTTGTAATATAGTTCCACACATATTGTACATTAGCAAAGCTTTAAATTATCTTTACTGGTCTTATGTAGTGTGGCTTATATACATTGCCTTTTTATTTCCTTGCGCAGCAACTATTTTAATTCCATATAGTTGTGTTTTAAAAACAAATGAAATTACTCTTAATATATTTTAGAACTTACTTTAATATTAATGAATAAAACATTACTTTAATACAATTTAAAGAAAATGATGGCAATCTTATTAATTTTACTAAAAAATCTATCCTAACATGTACAAAACTGAATAATATTTCACATGGTCCGAATCAGAAGTTTGGAGAATCAGCCAGATAGCCCAAGTGGCCGAGTGGTCTAAAGTGCTCTCCGTTACGGATAACTGCCATCTCACCTCTGTCTACGCGGGTTCGAGACTCAGATTCGGCCTATGGGGTATGTGAGAAAGCGTGCCAGTAGCTTCTCGTGGGTCGCTGTGTTTTCCGGGGTTTTTCTCGAGTTCTTCCTCCATCATTAATACTGGCTGCCATTTATAGCCTATCGTGTGCTGGAAAAAATGACGTTAAACCCTACAACAACAACAACAACATTACCGAAGTAGAATATACCATTAACATCCAACCTTACATGATAGATTCGTTGGACAAAGATGAACAGGACTCGTCAGATTTTGACAAAAATGGCGCTGCTCTTGGGTCTTTAGAGAAACATTTAAACTCGAAATGTCTCTGGCACAACCTGGAGTGTTGAGTTACCATAAAGCCTTCTCTCTTTAATTTGATCGCCCATACAGCTCTCCTTTTAGGGTCCTTTGGGAATGTGAAAAAACTAATCTTCTGTCTGGAACTTATATTATTCACACCTCTGTTTTGAGGGGTGGGGGTGGCTGGCACCATACAGATCCCAGCCCCCATTTTCTTAAACAAAGGAACAAAGTTTTCAGACGCTTATTTATTTATTTATTTATTTATTTATTTATTTATTTATTTATTTATTTATTTATTTGTTTCTTTGTTTGTTTGTTTGTTTGTACTTTTAAAGATTTTCCGAAATTGTTTAAGGTACCTTTTCATATGGGTTCTTTGTGCAGTGCGGGAGCTGCCCAGCGGTGTAATAGAAGAAGAAGAAAGTATTCTATATGTTCCAAGTTTTTCTTTTCTTCCTAAAAGATTAATGAGAGAGAGAGAGAGAGAGAGAGAGAGAGAGAGAGAGAGAGAGAGAGAGAGAGAGAGATTAAAAATAACGTAGATTTCTAAGTGTTTGTTTAAATTTAATTGAAAAGTTGCTGATATTAATTGATTCTGTTAATTTTGGGCGAATGGATTCAGCTTATCGTCATTCATTTGTAGCTTACTACACCGCATCCATGACTTAAAATCAGAACACTTCTCTATGCTTTAGATGGTGAAACCATCTTCATTTGGACAGCTGGATTTATACATTTGAGTGTCGCATCCACTTATACACATATCTCCAACTGCACAAGTGGATGTACGAAATGATAATTCACTTGAGGTTGAAATTTGAATTGGTAAACAAAGTCATTATTCACTGACTAATCGGTCATGTGTAATCGTGTCATATCTTTCTACATAATACAGGATGTAAAATCGATTGCCAGTAGCTTCTCGTGGATCGGTGATTCTTTCTGGGGGGTTTCCCGGGTTCTTCAGTATATACTGGCCGCCATGTATAGCCTATCGTGTGTTGAAAATGAAGAATATTATATTAACATTCAATCTTACAGGATAAATTCGTGGGATAAAGATAAACAGGACTCGTCAAATTCTGACAATGGCGCTGCTCTTGGGTCTTTAGAGAAACATTCAAGCTTGAAATGTCTCTGGCACAAAGTGGTGTTGAGTTAGCATAATGCCATCTCTCTTTAATTTGATTGCTCATACAGCTTGCCTTTTAGATTCCTTTAGAAATGTGAGAAAAAAAAACATAATCTTCTGTCATGGAACTTCTGTTATTTACACATCTTTTTTTGGGGGGGGGGGGAGGCGGAGGGGGGGGGGTGGTGGCGGGCACCAGACAGATCCCCGCTCCCATTTTCGAAAACAAAGGAACAACATTTTCATGCGTTGGTATGTTACTCCCGATATGTAGTTTGGTGTTTTTTAATATATTTTTTCTCACCTTTCTAAAATTTCTGTTTATGTAGTTAAACTGTGATGGGGTATTGTATCCTTAGTGTTTCAACAGGGTTGATCATTCGAGTAGGTTTTATTCATCTAATCTCAAAATTCATTCCCTAGTTCATTTTGTCGACCTTGGCTAAAGGTCACCTGTACCCCATGTATGATATTAATGTCGGTACTATATGTATGTGATATATAAGATTTTTTTCACAATTTTTGTTTTATATTCATTTATTTGATTTTTAATTTTGAAAGAAGTACGATGTACTATCTTTGTTTAGGGGAAAAAAAGATACTTTTGTTTTTACGGCTTGTATTTTTTCCGTGTCGTTCATCGCATTGTCTATTTATTTCATAATGAGTTCGACCTTGCTCAAGTGAGGATCCATACATTTTTAAAATTTTAAATTGTACTTCTCCATACTCGAGTCTTTTTTAATTTATTAGTCCTTTTAAAGATTTTCCTAAATTGTTTAAGGTACCCTTTCATATGGGTTCTCTGTGCAATTCGGGAGCAGTATTCTTTTATAAAATTGAAGTGCAAATACATAAGATGCAAATAAACAAATAGTTGGGATAGATTAAATACACAAACTACTAAATATCCTTCTATTTACAATAAAATTATGCAGGTCAGGGTTTTTGTCCCCTTTAAAGAAAAAGAAAAAAAATGCCTCTAAAATAGCGATCTTTAAGATTGCCTCTAAAATAGCCGTTATTTTTCTGGTATCCATATCGCTAGTCTTCTTTTTTCATATACATACAATATGTATGCTATTACTTCTTTATATAAATTATTGTTTTTAATTTTATTTGTGTATAAGAGTATATCATAGTGATAGAATTTCATTTCAGTTTTTATCTTTGTAATTATTATTGGACGTTGATCCGTAGTTTTTTCACATTGTAGTATTAAATGAATTTTGTTTTTGCTGAATTTATGGCACAGGGGGCATTTGGGTAGTATACGAATTCCTTTCCTTTTATACGCAAGTTCCCCAGTCCACCATGTATCATGTATATATTAATATATTCTTGTTATTTCTTTAGGATATTTCAGTTTATTCCAATTTAACCATATTTGTTTCCAGTCTATTTCTGGTTTTCTTTCTTCTATTTGAATCTTGGTAGTTTATTCATTTTCAGATCAGTATATATATCTTTAACATTTTTCTCTGCCCATAGTTTGTTTTTAATTTTACTTTCTTTAAGGACTATAGTTTGTCGATACGCAATTTTCGGTAGTTGTATTAATTTCTTTAGGTTGTTATTCTTATAGATTTCAGGTTTATGTGACATCATGAATCCAAACCAGTATATGTATATTCCCTTCCACGGGAGTGAGGGTGTATCATCAAGTTTGTTTATTCGGTCCAAATACGTTGCCGTTAAAAGAGACAGAGACTGGTAAAGAAATTTTAATTAAATCAATGGATGCAGCTGACAAATATATTGATATATGCGCGCCTTTGGTTCAGCGCGTTGCAGATAAAATATACAAATCTGTGTTTCGAAGAAATATAAGAAAAATATCGTTATTGTCGAAGGAAAATATTACCGGCAGTTGCTACTAATATTATAAGTACTGTTTATTTATTTAATTTTTATTGATATTCTATATCTGACGTTTTCATTGTTGGTATAACAAATTTCAACATAACTAAAGGGATATAACTCTTTCAAGGATAAGTTATCTCCATCTCTTTCGTTCGTTATAAATACATTAAATTTTGGGGGTTAATTGCTCGAAATTGAACAGAGAAACACGCCATCCCACCATATCACTTACGGTGGGTATTGTTTGCACTCTCCATGGGTTGATTTTTGAGGAAGGTGTGCTTGTCTGTTGAACGTAGAGTAGGCCCTGATTATTTAGTGTGCCGTCCTTACGATAAGTTACTTAAGTTAGTTTTGTGATTTGAATATAATTAAGACTATATATGTATCATCTGAATTTCGTTTGGCAATTTTGGAGTTTATATGGGGGTTGTAAATTGTTTGTATGAGATTTTCGTTGTTTTGGGTGCCAATATAGTACACATCTTTAAGACCTCAAAATCGTTAAGATTACACATAAAGATTCAAATTTAAATTTTGATGTCTTAAATTAGCCAAGTGTCCGGAATGGTCAGTAAGATTGAAATGTATTCGGGATAATAAATTATTGTGACAACGTATATAATCAAGATTCATGGGTTCTTGTCCAATCAAAACTCCAAGAGGTACTTTCGGAGTAAAAGAATTTAAAATATATGCTGAGCTTAAATTTATTTATTAAAATCAGTCTTAAAAGCTATCATACATTGCATCACCTACAAGATTAACTGCAATATTTGATGTGATATTAACGTTTCCTGGTGAAATACGTCGTTGTCGCCGAACGGATCATTACTATATTTTCGAATAGCTGGAGGTGGAGTTGCATTGTTACACGAGGCGATTTTAGAAAGATTGATATCAAATATCTTGAGTGATATTTTTAATTTGTCCGTTTTAAATTTTGTCAGTACACAATTTAATAAATCCGCTTCAGCTATTTTCTAATGATTAATATATATTTGTCTAATGGTTTTAATTGCATTTCCTAAATCATAAATATAATTATTTATTATCGCAATGAAAACTCGATTTGAAAACTCAAGGTCTGACATAATTTGACTTCAATGTTCTATTGTTTCAATGATTTTCCATTTTAGATCGCTATTAGGATACTATAAAATATATTTTTTTTAATAACTACACTAACGTCGTGGACACAGTTGTATATTCAATTTTATTTCAATTTGCCAATATTTTTAAATCGTCTTCTTAAACAATATACATATTAAGTTTCTTTTATTTATCAACATCGATTATTAATATTGGCGTTGTAGGAAATGTATAAGAAATTAACTTATCTGAGGCTAAAGGAAATAATTTAGAATTATTATATACAATATACTTACCCAAGCTAGTCCATGGATATACATTTCGATATTTTGGAACATTTATAAACTTTGTTCGTTGGTAGAAAAACCATCTCGTAGCTATTCTGGTATTTCATTATAAACAGGTGTATTTTCTGACCACTTAAAACAGACCTGATCGATGATTGATAAATATCAATACCCCAATCGGGCGAATTTATTTCAATTGCAGCTGATAAAGTTGGTTCGTGAATAGTAATAGCTATATTTGATTCTTTTCTTGTAACATATTTCATTCTGCGCTGAAATTCATCATTGAATAGTTCAATTTGATAACTGCCCGTTGGAATAGAAACAACCAACCAATCAGAGTCACAACATGATCGGTCTTGGTTGGTTTATTTTTATTTGCAAATACAAGCGAATTATTAGCCTGTAATCCACCAAATGACTTTGATCTAATATTTGGCCAGCTATAATATAATCGTAATTCTGCAGGCGCAAATTATTTCGTTTGAAATGCAGTTGGAAAGTTGACGCTAAATTCAGGGTCGGCCGAACTTGCTGATATCATCGTTGTTTTTGATGGAGTTATGCTAGTGACAATCCGGTGTAGTAATTATTGCAATGACGATATTATTATTATTATTATTATTATTATTATTATTATTATTATTATTTTAAAAAGCAGACGATCTCATTGATTTGTTGTAAATCCTAATCAATTATGTGAATTCAGTATCTGATATTTTTTCCATCGCTATGGCCTGATAATATTAGACAAGATAATTTAGTGTTGCCAGCGTCGCTGTATGTAACTATATTATGTATTCGTAAGGTTCATTTATATATATATTGGCAATCATATTAAGAATACTAGTAATTGTTTTTGCAGCTGAAACACAAATTGTTATTAGTATTGACATTGCCGGTAAAGATGTTCTTGTTGGTAGCAATACATGTTCCAGCGATAACAGCGGATGCTGAATATACAATTATATCAACGACAACTACACGTATATGATATTTGTTTAAAATTACGCTGTATACGTATCAACGATATGTTTTAGTTTATTTTGCCATTCACGCACCTGGTTCTATCAATAATATTGCACGTTGATTGGACAGCTCATTATTTAATTAAGTGGCAGTTTAAAGATTAAATTCTATACACCAATTGTAAATCAAGCCGAGTCTTTTATCCTCAGGTTCCATAACAAATGTTACTTCTTTTTGATATAGTAGTACTAACATAGATCCAGAAGACTTTATTAGAGGATAACGCATTGGAATTGTAGTAGATATTGTAAATGTTGTAACACCGATCACTGACAACCTGTATGACTAGGTAACCTCAGCGCGATATTTAATAAATTTATTAGGTGGTGACCACAAGACTTGTCCGGACGCTACATCATATTCTACGTTGTTGGTGATTGTTTCTATGTCATCGAGTTTAATGTCGATAACCGCTGGATTTCTTTAAAAATTAATTAATATTTCTATTTTAGTTTCTACGAAAACTCAAGAACGTGTTTAAATTATTAGAAACGTCAGTTCTAAATAAGGTCATTCCAGTATAGATTGTTGTTAACGAGTCCGTTATTGGGAGATATTTTATCATCGACATATTTCTTTGTTGCAATGTCATCGTTTGATTCTGGCTCTCCAAGACCAGTAATTTTATTATTAGTCATGTAAATGATATCGGATATTGTATCAACAGATTTCTGCACTTAATTGCGAATATTATCAGATAATGTTGACATAATAACACCAATTCAACTTTTCCACTATTATCAAACACATCTATGCTGTTTTCGGTTACTCCATTAATTCTGACGATACCATCTTGCAATGAAATATTACTCGTTTTTAATGTTCCTTGCTTATCTTCAAATATAACCACTTCATTGGATCTACAATCGCGAAATTCAAAATATTAAAGCGCCCATCTTTGACGTCATCAAAAGTTGCATATTTCAATAAGTCACTCTGCTAAGTCTTTCTCTTAGTAGGTCTTCCGTAAATATCGGCCATTATATTTTAATACTTGTTTAATGTGTATTCATGTACATGTTTATGAGGTGGACGAAGTGCTGTTGATAGATTTACAGTGTTGAGTACAGCATTTGCTTCACGGCCTCATATTGGCGGACCTGTCATTGTGTTGGTAATGTTGAATACCAGATCATATTATTTCTTTATGGAGCCAGTCCATACGAATCAAAATAAACAATTTCACGTGAATCAATCACGTATGCAACCCAAATGACTCCCTGGACCAAAACTAGCGTCAGGATTAATTATACCGATTTCAATATTTTTTAGTTTGGAACGTAATTGATCGCGTATGGAAACACCTCTAAAAAATGTATATTGAGTTTTGTAGTGGCATTAATTAAATTAAAATATGACATCGATACATTAATATAATTGGTATCGGCTAACACAAAGACTACTTCTTGCTATCAAACCAGCAGTTATCTTTGTTCTGATTCTGGACGCACTACAGCCACTTCTGATACTTTTTTTTTATTTGCGGCTTCATTTATTACGTTACTAGTATTTACATGCATCAATTTAGTACTTGGTAATTTCATCTGCGTTGGTTTTCGTCGTATTAATCGTGCTAATTGATCCTTGATTCCCGAAAATGCTTTACCGGCAACATTACAAATAGAACTATGACCTTTCTCACGAACAACGTCACCTAAGTCGTTTCCGTAAGTTGTTTATAAATCGGTAATAGCGAATTTATCACTTTGACGGTGGTTATTCCACGTTGAGCATTATGTGTATCATTTATTTGTTTTATTACTTATTTATCTATCACTGTGACAATTAGTCACTATAGTAATCATCAACAGTTTCTTCAATGAGTCCCCGATAAACGGTAACTTCTATGATACCACCTGTAAATAATCGTTGACAAATATCACATATTTCGTTATTTTTTTCTGTATAATTATTACAGGTTTCATATTCCTCCAGTCAGATTTTCTCGTCGATCTACGTCAGAAGGATTATTATTAGGACAAGGAAAAGGACCACTACCCCTTGTCATCATCAAGGTAGAAATACCACTTCCAGTTGTTTCTTTCGTTTTTTATTAATTGGTGTAAATGCTTCTCTCCTTCGTCTAATTCTTTAAATTCCCCATTCTTTTTCACTTATTTCTTGGAATGATTGATTCAAATTTAGGTTGTTTTATTTTCACCAATATTAAAAACAAAGTGAATAATTATGTTGATTTAAATTAGTATCACATTTTTAAATTTATTTTATTTTTTATGAGCAAAACATCATTAAAATATAATGCCAGAAATAGGGAAACTCTTATCAAAATACTTTCATATTTGTTTTGATTGAAATATCGAGCCTTTTAAGTTTTTGCTAACAGTAAAATTCTTTTCAAGAAAAGTAAATCTAAGTGGTTTGCACAGAATTTACTAATAAATATTTTTAAACAGGAATTATATATATATATATATATATATATATATATATATATATATATATATATATATACCCACTTTAGAAGTGTTAGGAGTGAATTTTTAGTAAAATTAATAAGATTACTATTTTCTTTAAATTGTATTATTAAAGTAATGTTTTATTCATTTATAGCAAAACGTTGGCAACTTAAATCATTAGCTATACGATTCTCCAAACTTCTGATTCGGACCATGTGAAATATTATTCAGTTTTGTACATGTTAGGATATTAGGATATATTTTTTAGTAAAATTAATAAGATTGCCATCATTTTATTTAAATTGTATTAAAGTAATGTTTTATTCATTAATATTAAAGTAAGTTCTAAAATATATTTAGAGTAATTTCATTTGTTTTTAAAACACAACTATATGGAATTAAAATAGTTGCTGCGCAAGGAAATAAAAAGGCAATGTATATAAGCCACACTACATAAGACCAGTAAAGATAATTTAAAGCTTTGCTAATGTACAATATGTGTGGAACTATATTACAAAAAACATTATACATGCCATATCGATGATTTAGCTAGAAACTCCTAGATTCTATCAGTAAAAACATATATTCTGTGACCCAGACATTTGCGAATTACCAATTCGGTTAATAAAAGTGGGTTAACTCTTCTCTAAAAGAACTTCTAGTGGCACAAAACAAAACGGTTCTCGACTAACGGATAGCACTAAAATATAAAAACTATAATAGTGAAGAGTAACTATATACAATCTTATCCAGAAAACATAAAAATAAGATCAGATACAGTATATAAATATGCGACCCTGTATTTGAGCCTGTAACGTAGTCGAGCCGACCCTTTGAGATTAGGTTGGGTTTTGAAGAAATAACAAACACGTTTGTTCAAATACAAATTATATTATAAAAAAAAATCATGATATATATATATATATATATATATAATGAGCACACGATACACACACAAATGAATCTATGGTTGTACACTGCTGTACTATTTTTCTATAGTTATACACTACTGTATTATTTCTATAGATATACACTACTGTATCTATGGTTGTACACTGCTGTACTATTTTTCTATAGTTATACACTACTGTATTATTTCTATCGATATACACTACTGTATCATTGGTTGTACACTGCTGTACTATTTTTCTATAGTTATACACTACTGTATTATTTCTATAGATATACACTACTGTATCTATGGTTGTACACTGCTGTACTATTTTTCTATAGTTATACAATACTGTATTATTTCTATCGATATACACTACTGTATCATTTCTATAGATATACACTACTGTATCATTTCTATAGATATACACTACTGTATCTATGGTTGTACACTGCTGTACTATCTATCTTATCAACGTAGCGTGATAATGACTATTGATACAATAGTCGTACCCCACACAACATAGTAAATCAAATCATAAGGGTTAATTGACAATAAACATACTACTTGTGTCACACACGTAAAATATAATCAATGAAAACCCAATAATATTATCAAATTGACTTAACACGCTATTCGTGCTTTACATAATGAAGCAAACGTAGGGTTTTATTGACTGACGAACACGCTATTCGTGTTTTACATAAAGAAGCAAACGTAGGGTTTTATTGACTGACGAACACGCTATTCGTGTTTTACAAAATAAAGCAGTCAATAAAACAGACCACGTGTGTTAACAATACACTTCCCTCCGGTGTGACAGTAATTCATTTTCCGTCTCCACTTCACCGGTTAACATTGGTCTGGAATACCCATCTATTCACACGACCGGCGAGCTGAATATAAAAATAGACAGTATCCCAAATAATAAAAATGAATTAACACAATACATAATAAAATAACACAATACATAATAAAATAAACGTGCTGTTACGAAACTGAATATTCACCTGAAACAAGAATCCAAAAAGGAATGTATTTAACTCACCCAACTTTTTGGCTCTAAAAATCCGACAAATGGTAACGTTTAGAGGTCTGCTCTAATGTCCACTGTGTCTTAAAAAGACCCTGCACTGTACTTATATATTAGTCGGCCGTACTTGTAAAAAAGCAATTCGCGTGAATTATCCGCGCGGCACGTGCAACTCGCTGTATAGGACAATTCACGTTGAGGAGTATGGTGTACCCTCTTCGCCATATCGGATATTGCGTAACGAGCTTAAAAATAATAATTCATGAAATACAGAACGTCGACAAACACATTATATGACAAAATTAATAGGACTGATAAACTTAAAATATAGATTAGAGGAGTATGGTGTATCCTCTATGCCATATCGGGCATTTCGTAACACACCTCCCCCCTAAAAAAAGTATATTTACTTTAAAAACCACGAAATTACACGATATGGGTAACCAGATAATTAATGTCTACTGAGATAATCCGCACCTACATTTTCCGTACCTTTGATTGCCTCGATTCGGAATCTATAAGGCTGTAACAACAAGGCCCATCGCATCAACCGTGAATTATTAATCTTTGCCTTATTGAGGTAAAGTAGAGGTTGATGATCTGTTTCCAGATTGAATTCTCGGCCCTGGAGGTAGGTTTGGAATTGATCTATTCCCCACACTACTGCTAAACACTCTTTCTCTATTACCGAGAAATTCTTTTCTCTTGGAAGTAATTTCCTGCTGGCGTAGGCGACTGGGAGCTTGATTCCATCTTGTTCCTGTAATAAAACCGCCCCTAGTCCCAACTCTGAAGCATCGGTTCTCAAAATGAATGTTTTGTTCAGTTCGGGCAACTTAAGTACGGGGGCTTCTGTTAGCAATTTCTTTAAAGTGTTAAAAGCCCTGTCTTGATTATCTCCCCAATGAACTTTATTTGGCTGCCCCTTTTTGGTTAGGTCAGTTAAAGGACTGGCTATGGCTGCAAAGTTAGGGATGAATTTTCGATAATACCCTGCCAACCCGATAAATGACCTAACTTGCTTCTTTGACGTGGGTGGCAATGAATCCCTGATTGCTGCAATTTTCTTGGGGTCGGGTCTCAACTCGTTTACCCTCCCAACTACGTGTCCCAAACACTCTAAACTCCTATACCCCACGTTGCATTTAGTAGGTTTTACAGTCAACTTAGCTTTACGTAATCGATCTAGAACTTGAGCAATGTCACGCAGATGCTCTTCCCACGTATCACTAAATATAAAGATGTCGTCAATGTAGGTTTCTACATGCTGCAATCCCTGCATCACTTTACGCATTAGTCTTACAGCGCACGCCCCGGCGTTTACCAACCCGAACGGTAGAACACGAAATTGGTACAATCCACTTCCGGTGGCGAACGCAGTCATTTCTTTTGTTTCCTCTGACAAGGGTATCTGCCAATATCCCATAGTCAGATCCAGTCTCGTGACATATTTATGCCCTGCCATACGGACGAAAATACTTTCAATGTCCGGTATGGGTTCGGCATCAAATACCGTACGCGCGTTCAATTGGCGAAAGTCGATGCAGAATCTGTTTGTGCCGTCACTCTTTTTCACTAGAACAACAGGCGATGCATACGGTGAGCACGACTTCTCTATAACTCCTAATTTAAGCATTTCTTCAACTTCCTTTTCGATGATATCTTTGGAGGCATGAGGCATTGGGTACCCCTTGACTCGAAATGGTTCATGCGATGTAAGTTTAATCCTATGCTCTAGCACATCTGTCTTACCCCTGTCACACTCCAGTAACCCACTCAAATTAAGACCTGGAACTGACTCTTGTTCCTCATCCTCCTCAATGATGGCTACCCCGACCACGTTTAAAATTCCTTGGTCTGGCTTTGCATTTGTCCGATCGTAGTACCGTTTCAATAAATTAGCATGAAACATACGGGTCTTTCCACCTACATCGATGGTATAATCCATGCCTCCCTTTTCATCTATGATGGTATATGGACCTTTCCACTGTAACATTAATTTCGGTTGGCAGTAGAACCAAAACTCTGTCACCCTTTTTAAATTTTCGATCACGCGCTTTTGAATTATAGTAGCGAGCTGCGCGACTACTAGCTTGCCTTAACGTTTCATGGGCTATTGCACAAGTCTCTCTTAACTTGTTCTTCAAATCACATACGTACTGGTATGTCGTTCGAATCTCGTCATCTGTTTCGTCATCTGACCATAATTGTCTCAGAATTTTCATTGGCCCTCGCACCGTTCTTCCGTATAAAAGTTCAAATGGTGAAAACCCTAGACTCTCCTGAGGAACCTCTCGATATGCAAATAATACTGCATGGAGATATCTATCCCAATCGTTCGGACGCTCTGTACACATCCGTCGCAACATTTGTTTGAGTGTTCCATTGAACTTCTCAACCAGCCCGTTGCACATTGGGTGATATGGAGTTGTCCATAGTTGTCTGATTGATAGAAGCCTACTAACTTCTGCCATGAGTTCTGATGTGAACTGTGACCCACAGTCTGTCAGAATCTCCTCCGGAATCCCTAATCTACTAAACATCTCTACTAGGGCTTCGGCTACTCGCTCAGTTTCGATGGATGGTAGAGCGACGGCTTCCGGATACCTGGTTGCATAATCAACCATAGTCAAGATGTACCTATTCTTGCGGTCTGTAAGAGGTGATAATGGACCAACAATATCTATCGCCACGCGTTTGAATGGAGTTTCAATTAACGGCATTTTACCGATAGGTACGCGTTTCACTTTCCCTTTGTACTGCGTTTTCTGACAAATGTCGCACGATCTGCAATACCTAGTTACATCCCCGTGAGCCCCTGGCCAATGAAATTCTGCACATACACGGTCTTTAGTTTTTGTAGAACCCAGGTGACCCCCCATCGTCGACTCGTGTGCTAACTTCAACACATGCGGTCTATAGTTCCGAGGCACTACTACCTGTGTAAACCGTCGGCCTTCACGAGTAGTATTCTCCCTATGCAATACATTATTGAGATATTTGAACCTGTAGCTACCCCCACCTTTACATTTCACGACTTCCCCTGACGCGGCTTTATTTCTGATTATTGACAACGACTCGTCTTCATTTTGCTCTTCAATTAGTGCCTTTTTATCTATCATCGGTATGGCATCAGGTACTTTTAGTTTTGGCAAGGGCTTCTTACTCTTAGATGTATGTGACCTAGTTTCAGCAGCCATGGAAGTTGGAACATCGGCCACTGCTTTGGCTGGCACAACAAAATTCGCTACCCCTTCTATATTACCTACAATCAGATCATACAGAGGTCGCTTTACACAACATGCTGTCACTGTGCCTGTCAAATAAGGTGTTTCGATATGTACGCATGCAGTCGGCACTTGTACTGCGGTATTATCCATCAATCTGACAGATACCGTTTCCCCAAGGTATTGATCCGGCCTTACCAAACTTTGCTTAACAACCACTGTATTACATCCCGTGTCTCTAAGTACTGAGGCCCTAACCCCATTCACTAATCCCTCACACTGTATTGATACGTTTGATGCATTTTGATTGGAGCCATTCCTATTGCTCTCTACACAAGCTGAAGAGCCTACCATATACGATACCCCTACCGCCTTTGGTAAATCCTTTTTACGCTTCGGACATGCACTAGACATATGACCCCATTCCCCGCAACTGAAACATTGTTTTCTCTGTCTATCTTGACTTCTAGGTCCCCTCTGATCTAACCTAACTAACTCACCCTTTTGGTTTTGTGGTAAACCCCTCCCAAAATTAGTTTTATCTGAATTGACCTGCTTACTTTCCTTAGGACCCCTCGTGTCCCGGACTATCACGTTCATAACCCCTCCGTGCGCATCAGCGAAAATATCTGCTTGTTTTGCCATCTCGCTTGACTTATTAATGGTTTTCTCTTTTAAGTATTGGAACAGTTCCTTACTACATACTGCAAGCAATTGATCTCTGACAAGAAAATCACATACTGCTTCGTAAGTTTTTGCGACTCCCCCGCAAGTTAACCAACGGAATAGGTAATTAGATATCCGGTATACAAATTGATCAAAGTTTTCTCCCTTTTCTGGCTTACTAGATCGGAATTTTTCCCTGAAACCCTTTTCAGTAAGTTCAAACCTTTTCAGTAATGCATCTTTTAACAAATCGTAGTTAGATGCCTCTGCACTTGGTATCCTTGAGTACACTTCTAAAGCCCTACCTTTCAATAAAGTGCTAAGGTGTAATGCCCACTCTTCTTTTCGGAGATTTTGCGCAGTAGCATATCTTTCAAATCTCAACAGGTAACTATCTAAGTCATCTTTATATTCTTCAAATGCTGGAAGTTGTGGTTTTTTGAATTTACTCGATTGAAATACCCTATCGTTCTCTAGTCTAGACTTTTCTAACGCTAGCTTTTCCCTTTCGATCCGCGCACTAACTTCTAATTTCTCGCGCTCTGCTTCCTGTTCTCGTTGAAACCTTTCCTTTTCGATGCGTGCGTTTAGTTCTAGATTATCGCGTTCTGCCTCTATTCTTTCTTTTTCAGCCTCCCGTTCTGCCTGTATTCTTTCCTTTTCAATGCGTGCGTTTAGTTCTAATTTTTCGCGTTCTGCCTCCCGTTCGATGCGTGCGTTTAATTCTAATTTTTCGCGTTCTGCCTCCTGTCTTTCCTTTTCGATGCGTGCGTTTAATTCTAATTTTTCGCGTTCTGCCTTCCGTTCTTCGGCGCGTCGATCTCGTTCTCTATTTTGTTCGTCCTTGATAAACTGCCGTAAAGCGTCCCCCTCATACCCCAATTTCTTACCAAGCTCTAACAATTCACTAGTGGACGACATGATTTTAGATAACCGTTCGCTTCAAACGAGCGTCACTAAATTAACCAGTTTATCTAAGGGAAGATCAAATTCAGTTTCGTTTACAATGAAATGTAAAATAGTATTTCTCTAAACACTCCTGTCTCAAAGGCTTTCCCCGACACTTGTTGGATATGAAAAGCTCAAACTAACAATCCAAACGTTTTCTCGGATAGAAAGTATCCCACCGCTGCCACCAAAATTGTAACGTAGTCGAGCCGACCCTTTGAGATTAGGTTGGGTTTTGAAGAAATAACAAACACGTTTGTTCAAATACAAATTATATTATAAAAAAAAATCATGATAGATATATATATATATATAATGAGCACACGATACACACACAAATGAATCTATGGTTGTACACTGCTGTACTATTTTTCTATAGTTATACACTACTGTATTATTTCTATAGATATACACTACTGTATCTATGGTTGTACACTGCTGTACTATTTTTCTATAGTTATACACTACTGTATTATTTCTATCGATATACACTACTGTATCATTGGTTGTACACTGCTGTACTATTTTTCTATAGTTATACACTACTGTATTATTTCTATCGATATACACTACTGTATCATTTCTATCGATATACACTACTGTATCATTTCTATAGATATACACTACTGTATCATTTCTATAGATATACACTACTGTATCATTTCTATAGATATACACTACTGTATCTATGGTTGTACACTGCTGTACTATCTATCTTATCAACGTAGCGTGATAATGACTATTGATACAATAGTCGTACCCCACACAACATAGTAAATCAAATCATAAGGGTTAATTGACAATAAACATACTACTTGTGTCACACACGTAAAATATAATCAATGAAAACCCAATAATATTATCAAATTGACTTAACACGCTATTCGTGCTTTACATAATGAAGCAAACGTAGGGTTTTATTGACTGACGAACACGCTATTCGTGTTTTACATAAAGAAGCAAACGTAGGGTTTTATTGACTGACGAACACGCTATTCGTGTTTTACAAAATAAAGCAGTCAATAAAACAGACCACGTGTGTTAACAATACACTTCCCTCCGGTGTGACAGTAATTCATTTTCCGTCTCCACTTCACCGGTTAACATTGGTCTGGAATACCCATCTATTCACACGACCGGCGAGCTGAATATAAAAATAGACAGTATCCCAAATAATAAAAATGAATTAACACAATACATAATAAAATAACACAATACATAATAAAATAAACGTGCTGTTACGAAACTGAATATTCACCTGAAACAAGAATCCAAAAAGGAATGTATTTAACTCACCCAACTTTTTGGCTCTAAAAATCCGACAAATGGTAACGTTTAGAGGTCTGCTCTAATGTCCACTGTGTCTTAAAAAGACCCTGCACTGTACTTATATATTAGTCGGCCGTACTTGTAAAAAAGCAATTCGCGTGAATTATCCGCGCGGCACGTGCAACTCGCTGTATAGGACAATTCACGTTGAGGAGTATGGTGTACCCTCTTCGCCATATCGGATATTGCGTAACGAGCTTAAAAATAATAATTCATGAAATACAGAACGTCGACAAACACATTATATGACAAAATTAATAGGACTGATAAACTTAAAATATAGATTAGAGGAGTATGGTGTATCCTCTATGCCATATCGGGCATTTCGTAACAGAGCCATAGAAACACAGCAAACTATATACATTATATATAACTGCGGCAAAAGCGCCGCAAAATAGTAAATTTTTAATAACAGGGTAAAACCATACACGCTTTTCAAAAACTAAGTTGACCCAGTTTTTTTAATACAATTGTACTTAACTGCGACTCTCTATTTTAATAAATACGAATTTTATGAGCAAAAAGAAGAACTGCATCTTTAGAGGGACAGAAGTTTCTCTAAACATATTGTACTAAAATAAAAAGTGGAAATTAAATAAATGTTTCACTACAACCAAAATTCAAAAATAAATAAATACTATATAGATAGAAAATAAGATGCGGGTCTTAAAAAAAAGTGGTGAAACCTGCGGGATTGCGCCCAAAGTATAACTATATGAGGAATTTTCACTTAAAGAGAAAATATTTATCTAGAAATGGGGCTCTCACAGTAGTGAGAACCTCATGGCCAGGGAAGATTTTAAAATGATTTTTATAAGAAAACATACTTTGCTATCTAATAACTACTCTATTTCTTACAGATAACAAGACCTCACCGATCTAATGCGCTATGGAGCAGAACCAATAGATCGGAAAGAGGGACAAAGGGCTACGGCCTGAAATTAAGTTAAACTTCTAGGCCCTACAACACCCACCCACGCAATCAAGAAAAAAGGAGAATATGAAAAAATAACAAAAAAATGAAAATTGCCCAATGTAAACAAAAGAATAATAAGAAAAGTACAAACATTAAAAACTAAATAACAAATCATAGCAAAAAAATAAAATAAAAATAAAACAAAACATATACTGACATAATTACACAAAAAACTCAAAAATTTAGAAAATTTTTAAACTTTTTTTTCCAAAAGTACAAAAAGAGAAAAACAGTAAGAAACAACTCAAAGATTCGAAATATGCTGTCCAACACAAATATGCAAAAACGATAGATAAGTGAAAATTCATGACGGACGAAAAAAATGACTTCTGGCAAAGTCACTTCGCGAAAACAAATTAATAACTCTGAAAAAGGAAAAACAATAGAAATAGGAAAGGAAATCACCCCTGAGTTTTGATGACGTTAAAGGGTGAAAATACAAATCTTGTTAAAAGAGTGGACTGTGAAAGAAACCAGGACTCTCTGAAACTTCAAAACGAGAGGACAATACCTAAATCCAAAAAGATAGAGGGTAGGGAGTACCATCGGACCACTCTTTTTGGTAAAAAAAACTATATTACATGAAGAATGAAAACCAAGAATAACCCTTATAAACAATCTTTTACAGTATTAAAAGTGAAATACACAAAACAAAACTGACATATTATAGCATACATGAGTGGACAAGGAAACAACAGCGGGGGGTGGGGCGAATCGGACATTTGCTCGAGACATCATTTGCTCTAAATCTAACAAACATCTCGAGAGAATTAATTCGAATCTTTCTTTTTCAACCAAAAAAGAAGGATTACTTGCTCGAAACATAAGTTTTTCGCAAATCATACTCCAAGACTGTTTTCATCGTTTAGTCAAAATACGGTCTCGTCGTGATGTCATCGCCCCCACTCCCTGCTGCTATGGGTTAATAATGAAAATCACTATGATGAAAGTCCTTTTAGGATTTCACAAACAGACTAATTTGTAAAACCTCACCTTGTAAATCAATCAGATTATTAGACTGGTCAGTGAGTTTGAAATTATTTCTGGTTAATGAATTATTATGACACCGCATATAGACTGGATTAACCGGAGACTCAATAATTAGAAATCCTGGAGGAGCTGTTGGTGCAAATGAATACAGAATATATCCCTGCTGAGCTTGATTTGATCGTTATAGATTTATTTGATAGCTTCCTTCGATAACATCACATACTAAATTGAGCGCTATCACCGATGATATATTCACATTTTGAGGAGCGATATGCCTGCCACCACCATTTGGGTCATTATTATGTTTGAGGATTTTTATTTCCGGTGATGTTGTTTTTTTCCATGCATCATGAATTATTTTAAAACCAACATCGATGGTGTCACTGAGAAGTTTTTTTTAGTTCTGGTACGTTATATCCTGGTAGTTTGAATGTTGGAATATCTTTGACGGGGATTTTATAGTCTGTTGCAAATTTTGTTCTCGATATGGGACTATCGTCATCTAATATATCCTGAATAATTTTCAAATTAAATGTTTCCATATCGTCGATAATTTTGTTGCATGTTTCTACGACGCTGATAAATTCATCTCGGGTGAGAGAGCCGGATTTAAGAGATATTAACAACAGTGAAAAATCATTATTCATTGCTGTGAAATTTTCAATAATTTTAGGTTCGTCAATAAAATGATATCCCTCTAAAATATCCCCTTCCTTCACTCTTTCAGTTAGATGGTATCCGAGAACAAAAAAATCTATAGTAATTCTGTGATCTTTATAACTCTTTATTGGATTATCAGATTTTATCCTGTTGGTGATATAATCAGATTTTTGTGGTTCTGGTAAATTAACGGTTTCTCCCCGGGGTGGTAATTCAGGCCATCCTAGTACGGTTCTAATAGAACTCTGATAGATATCTACGACATAATTTGGTGAGTTTATTTCAATGGCAGATGATAGTGTTGGCTCATGAACCGTTATAGCTATTTTTGATTCTGCTCCAGTAATCGATTTTATTCTACGTTGCAATTAAGCATTGATTTGTTCAATTTGGTATGATCCGGTTGGTATGGAAACGACGTTCAAGTCTGTAGTACCATCGGGTTTATTCTTATACGAGAACACCAGTGCGTTATTGGGTTGCTGACCGCCAAATGCAACCGATCTGATATTAGGCCAGCTATGATACACTCGTAATTTTGCCAGCGCGATCTCACGCACTGGAATCGGAGAAGGGAAGTTCACACTAAATTCAGGGTTTGTTGATGTTATTGATATCATGCTTGTTCGTATCGGAGTGGTATTCTCCGCGATTCGTTGAAGCAGTTCGAGTGACATTATTGTTAACGCTGTCTTCAATTTCCAATTTCAACATCGCGGAGTTATACAACTGGCTCATCGTGGAAAATTCAACATCGGATATGAACGAATTATCTATCGACAGCGAGATCAACTCGGATAATTTCGAGTATGCGTCAAATACCACCCGGTACCGAGCTGTATAATCGGTGAGTTTTTTCTGAGAACACGATGATAACTTTTTAGTTATCGCGGTGGCGACTGCCGCAATTGTTGATGCCGCGGAGATAGCGATTGGAACTGCAATCGGAGCCATCATGGTCACCGTCGACAAGTTAACCCCGGCGCTGGACATCACACCGGACACCGAATACACGGTGATATCGATGATTGCTACGCTGCGTCGGTATTTTTTCATTTTTTTACGATAGCGCTCAGAAAGTGATTTCAAGTTCGCGGAAAATTCTTTCACGGTATCATATTGATATCGATGCGATTGTTATAACTCTGGGACTATTATCGGTTCAGTTGATTTCATCGATGTCATTGTTATTTTAAACCCGCTAGTGTTTTCAATTATTCGCCATCGTTAAGGAGCCAGGTGGAAGGGGGATTGCGGGTCTATAGGTTATGTAAGCTTCAGCCGGAAGAATCATCTAAAAATTCTAAACACCAAGTTATTTTTGATCTAATGGTGGATCTATCAACCGCGACGACATTAAAGTTTTGTTCGCGACCCTTCATAATTAACGTCGCGGTGCCACCAGAGTAGGTTTTACCGTCCGCGATTATATTAAATTGATGGATAGAGATCCACGTTAACCTGTAGATACCATCCATCCAGTGACCGACGGTTAATGTAGTATAAACGTCTCTTGTCCAATCCATGGTTCCATGATCAACCGTATAAACAATATTTTTAATGCCTATGTCTGGATGCGGAATCTTTACCTTTTCAGATTTTTCTTTTAGTTTAAGAATATCGTCGTAAACGTCGAGATAGTTTTTTTTGATTTCGGTACATTTCATCATCGTTTCATCGCGGCGTTTAAAAAATGAAATCAAAAGGAGGTTAAATTCCAAACCTTTTTGGGTATTATATTTCCCGTTGAGTTGAGAATATGTCGTCGTGATATTGTAACTTTTAGAGCCCTCAAAGAAATTATTAACCATTTCGTTGATGAGTTTTTGTTCGTCAATAGCTCTTTTAACTTCAGCGAGGGTCGGGAATGTCAGAGATGTAGTTTCAGACACAGGTGTTCTCAATAAAAATTTATCCACGATGGTATTAAGTGTTGTTTGTCTCACCATAAACATATTAATATCTTTGAGAGTCATTGTAGATGTAGCTGGGACACCAAAGAAACTATTAGCGACGTGGGCATTATGAGTATGCTTGCCAATAAACTCGCTAATTTCAGCGAGAGTCATGCCTGCCACAAGCGGGGTTCCAAAAAACTTAACAACGACGTCGTTAGTGGGTTTTTGTACCTTTTCAAGATTTTCTATTATTTTAGAAATATCCGTGTAAATATCGAGATAATTTGCCTTGATTTCATTTTCATTCATCATCCTCCCCGCCTCCTTGTTAAAAAAGAATAAAGATAGAAAGTTTTTAATTTCAGCGAGAGTCATGCCAACCACAAGCGGGGTTCCAAAGAATTTATGTACGACATTTTTGCGAAAACTATTATAACCTCGTATATAATCATCCAGCTCACTGCCGTGGGAGGCAATCGCGTGGTTGATCGTAGACACAAGTGCGCCTGGTTTAAGTCGTCCACCGCTGGAATACAGCGCAATAGATTTTTCAGCGGCGTCGCGCTGCCGTATCAAAATGTCATCCGCGGATATATTACTGCTTTTCAATTTACCCTGGCGATCTTGAAATACAACTATTTCGTTCGGGTCAACACTTGCTAAATTTAACGTCTCAGCGATTTCATCTTCAATTATTTTTTTTACATCCTCGATAGAACCCGCAGATGTTTTTATGGTTGGTTTCGACATTGACAGAGATCGTCCCCAAATATCAATCATTATTGTAAAGACTCTAGTATTTTCAATTTATTGATTCTCTAAAATTACCTTGTAATTTCCCACTCGTGTATTTATTTACAACCAGATGAGGTGGTTTCTGTGACGATGAAATCTCCGCTAGGACATTTAATACTTCACGGCCGCATATCGGTGGATCATTTAATTGTTGTGTTGGCAGCGTGGAATAAAAAATTGGAAACTCTTTGAGTTTCATCGAAGAATTTATATACCGCATAAACTCGCTTGGCGGAGCTAACCCATATGAATCGAAACAGACAATCCCACGTGGATCAATCGCGTATGCAACCCAGTGAGTTCCCGATCCGTTACTGTTATCAAGATTGATGATACCGGTTTCAACGCGTTTAGGTTTTCTCGGTAATTGATCTCTCATAAAAACCCCTCTGAAGTTTTTTATCGCTAGTTTTTTAGCAGCATCAATTAAATCAAAATTGGACATGGGAACAATTGGGCTTTCAACTAATAAACCGTTCCTGGTATTCTCAGGCCGGATCCGTGAACGGATCTCCCGCTGTACCATGAATACGGGGTTCCTGGTAGTCTTAGACCCTTTTCCTTTTTTATATCCTTTCCCAGTTGCCTTTTTCAACGCCATCCCTGCCGCGGTCCCAACGGCTCCTAACGCAGCCGCTTTCGCCACTGCTGGGGCAGCCTATACAATCAATGCTGGTATTTCGGCTAACAATGGAAATATACCACCTGATTTTATCATGTTGGCGACTGCAGCTTTTGAAAATACAATTTGAACCCATCGCTTATTCTTCAGCGCATCAATGAAATGTTTTATTTGACGATCCGTCAATGATATTTTATGTGTACCGCCGGACATCTGCGCTGGTTTTAACGTTATTGTTGTTCCACATTCTTTAGCGGATTTTGATCGCAATTTCTTGACTTGACCATCAGTCAGCTTGACACTAACAACACTATATGTCATTTTATTGTAAAACACATTTATGCTTTCAATTGATCTAATTGGAAACTCTCCAAGTTTCATTTACATATTTTCCACTGGTGCATCAACGATTCTCATTCGTCCGCCAGCCCCTTCTAACAACATTGATTTGTCGCTGAGAATAACAGCAACCGCTCTATAATCAACACCACCAGGATCTATACGAGCCCTAAAATGTATGTCAACGACGGATTGCCTTGTTAAATCAAGATGCTCCAGCGAAAAGTAATAAATCGGATATAGGTTTTTAAAATCAAGTTGCGATATTTGTAAAGCAGTATCAACATTTTGATCACGGCCCATATATGACAGCATTATATGATACACACGTGCTATGTGGTTAGTGTTGTAATCAAGCTGTATATCCTCAGATGGTTCTTGTTGTCCGTTTATTCTCAGTGAAACCTCCTTGATCCCTAATCGATCAAATATCATATGACTGCGTTCTTGGGAGCCTAATCGATTCAGATTCTGCAGCGCTATAAATATATGACGTGGAGCTGAAACACCTTGTTTTGATGCCAGGTGCAATGTAAATGTATCAGCAACATTATCCTCTTTGGCATCAGTTGTTGTTGTTAGCCAACTTATCAATGATTTACCACCTGTTTCCATAAATGAAAGTAGCCGCTCTTCCGTGGTAATTGATGGGGTCATTACTGGCATCCACAATACTATTTTACTCAAAACAACTTTACCATCAGTGGCACCAGTACGCCAAATGGCATCATTGTCATTGCCTTTTCGCAGTAACGCGATTGTGTGTTTGGCTCCATAGATGACTTTTCTGACATTTATGCAGAATACAAATATGTGATGGAGTGGAATCGCACATAAAAAATATCGCTGCTGTCCTTGCAATGCTAATTTTCGTGTTGCAAATCCTAAATTGAAATTACCATTAACGCCTCCGAGAATATCAAACGCAGCTCCGGGTCTAGCTCGACGTTCTGGATTAGCTGCTTCTTGTTGATCGGCTTCTGCATTATCTCTTGCTGTTAACACTTTAATGTACTGAAGGTGGTCAGCGTTATCAGAGGTATCCTTTGCAAACATCATAGATGGACCAGCCGACCTTGTATAATCATCGGAATATCTTGCTAGCCCGATTATTGTTGTTGCAACATCAACCTCGCGGTCTATTGATTCAATTTCTTTTCCATCAATGAGATATCTTGCGTTTTCAAATAACGCCATTATGCCATTATTAACAAAACCAACTCGGATATTTGGATCATTTGCATATGGGGTATTAGCTGCAACATTTGTTACGGGTTTCCCCTCGATTTCAATAAATGCTTCACACGGCAAAAAGTATTTACTGGTATCATGGACTTGAAGTTCAACTCGCGATCGTAGGTCGGGTTGTATTGCATGATAAGAATAATATTGATAATCCCGAACTGAATCGTTCTTGGGCACTGGGGCGTCCATATCAAACGCGGGATCAGCTTGTCGTTTAAACATTATATTAACATACTAGTGTTTTCAATTGTGAAACTCTTTATAATCATCGTCGTTTTTGTTTTCGTTTCAAACCACTTCCTGCTATCGCGTTCATGATAGTGCTATCTGTTACCGGCGAATCCGTCAATGGTGACGGAGTCACCGAAGCAGCCAACGACGCTAGTTTTTGTTCCACTGCGCTACTTATTGCTTTGCTGATTTTTGCAGGCATCACTGTAGTTGATGGCAGCACCGTTGGTTTCTTTCGCACCAATGATGCTATTTTATCTTTCGCGGCAGAAAATGCCTTTCCGGCAAGATTTCCAACAGCGCTGATTCCCTTATCACGAATAACATCAATGGCCTTCATTGATAATTGTTTAGCTAACGGCGCCACCTTGGGAGCCATTCTTGTAAATAGCCCCGCAATGGTATTGCCGAAACCATCTCCGTAATATGCTCTATAAACAGGCAATCGTGAGTTCACCACGTAGAAGCTTACGGGTTTATCATGGTTGTAGTGTATGATCATCTTGTTATAAAACTAGTAGTTTTTCAATTAGTGATCAATCGCTGTAATAACCACGGGCATCTTTGTGATTTTCAACTAATTCAGCAATGAATTATCGATATACATCAATGTCCATGATACCGCCGGCAAATAATCGTCTACAGATATCAGCTGCTTCATTAATTATCTCGACGGAATTGTTTCCGGCTCGCTTCCCCCCGATGAGAACTTCCAGCCGTGATATATCACTGAGGATGTTACCAGGACAAGTAACGCTAGTGTTTTCAACTATGCAGCTGCCTAAATATCCATTTCCAGTTGACTCCTCTTTACCAAAAAATCCAGTTGGATACTCTTTATTTACTCTACTCAATACTTCGTCTTTAAAACTCTCAAAATCATTGCGGATACTTTCTGTGATTATAAATCTACCACGGTTTGCCAGGTATACTCTTTGTATCCAATTCTCGTCGTTTTTTATATACTCTTTATACCCTTTGTTTACAGCTATTTCTCTTTGATCGAGTGAAAAATTCCGCGCGGTAAAGTTAATTAAATTATTGTCATCTTTAAATTTTTTAATTTTGTTGTATGCATCGTATGTAAATATACTTTGCGGTGAATACATTTTTTCTATAGTAACGTCTCCTTTCTCCTCTTCTGGTTTTCTTGCAGTAGCACCTAGTTCTTCTAGTACGAGCTCTTTTTTTGTTGTTGCCGTGAAGTAGTTACTATATCTACTGGAAGTGTATCTAAAGACTTTTTTGTTTGTTCGGTCTCTGCTGCAATTTTTTCAAGCACACCAAGAACAGGCACTTCTCGTCGCTTGCCTTCCTCAGGAATATCCCCAAATATTGCTCGTTCAGTTGCTGTTTTCACATCTTTGGTCGCACTTGTTATCGCAGTAAACAGTTGTTCACTTGACACAGAAAAGTCAGTCTGCGCTTGTTGTCGTTGTTGAAGTTTCTCGCGAAGTCTGTCTCGAACCGGTATAAACTTTTTAATTGCCGCTAGCCGCTCTCGGGCTAATCTAGTTGTAAGCGATTCACCTACCATATATTGTTTGTGAACTGAGTTTTCAAATGTGAAACTATCACAATTAAAAGCTGAGTTATTAAATAATGTACCATCAAGCTAACGTATCCATCTCCGACAAGGTTAAACTGTACGACGCTATCCGCGAGTGTTTCAGAAATAGCATCGCTGGGGGTTTCAAAATTGCAATATCTGAGAACGGCGATGAACGATTTTTGTTAACGAAGCGGCAACAACAACAACTACGTGAAAATGGAGGCGTCGCGGTGATTACTTGCTACCACAACCAGATCATCCAGTACGCACATAACTGCATGAGCAAGCCCAAACTGATGAATATTCTTTCAGGAGAAAATCCTATGTGACAAGTGTAACAAGTGTTACAAAAAACGCTAAAAAAAATAAATTTTTTACTGAAAAATTTACTGAAAGCCTATTTTTTATAGTAACGCTCACGTGGTTAAGATACTGGTTTTTCCTCGTTTAATATTTTTCTAAGATCACAAACCTTAGAACTAATTTCAGCTCGTTTTTGATGCTCTTGGCCGAGCTTTTGACGTATTGCTTCAATGGTGCTAAATAGCGTTATAAATACATTAATGTCGTTACCGTACAAACAAGCATTGATGGACTTTTGAATTCCTTTCACGAGCCTGTACATCTTAGGTAAAACATAACGACCCTTACTAAACTTATACTGAATGTCGTCATATTCCGAGGCAATCCTGTCACAGTCGAGATCTTCAGATAATACTATCCCTCGATTCTTTAAATTTGAGATTTCAGCAATTATAGAATTTACATCTTTGATATCCATTATTTATATAATACATTTTATCTTTAATTTAAAAAAAATATTGGGGGTCGTTTTTGACCCGATTTTTTTTATGGACAGTACAATGCCGTATATCTCCACTCGAGTGTTGTGGCAGATTTTAGGCATACATATACTTAATTAAGTTAATTATTCAATGAAACGATGATGGAATTTGTGATGTGATGGTGGGCGTGCCATGCAGGCCCAAGGGAACACCAAAGCATACATCTCCGAAAGGGAGGCCTAAGGTGACAAACATCATCTTAGACCGCGCAGAAGATATGCTTGGGGGTCATCACAACAAACCCCAAAGCATACATCTCCGAAAGGGAGGTCTAAGGTGACAAACATCATCTTAGACCGCCCAGAAGATATGCTTGGGGGACATCACAACATCTACTTAATTAACTTAATTAATGGACAGTACAATGCCGTATATATCTCCACTCGAGTGTTGCGACAGATTTTAGGCATAACATATACTTAATTAACTTAATTAATGGACGGTACAATGCCGTATATATCTCCACTCGAGTGTTGCGGCAGATTTTAGGCATAATATATACTTAATTAACTTGATTAAGGATGGTATATTCAATGAAACGATGATGGAATTTGTGATGTAATGATGTGCGACGGCACAAGACAGCACAAACATGAAACGATGGGGCAGATTTTCTACGGCCAATCCAACCAATCAAAAGCAACCAACTTAAATTAACCCGGTTGCATGATTGACAAAAGACAACCACACGCCCGTGTTTAGTTTTGATTGGTCGGATTTGGCTTTCGAAAGCCCCAAGCTTATTACGAGTCATAACATAAATAAGGTGACTAATACAGCAGCGCTGATTCACCTGTGTGTTATTTTATTTCCTTGAATTACTTATTAATGCTGTTTCACAACATTTAAATGAGACAAAATATTTAAATAAAACACTAAACAAAATAATAAAGTTGTTAGATAACAGCGTGTATTCTCCCTGTTCTAATTCTCTAGACAAAATGCATTATCGATTAGATCACAAAGAGCTGTATACAGAGGAATTTTAACCACGCCCACTTACTTCAATGAATGGAAAACACTAGTGTTTCATTCTCGTTCCGGCTGAGCGAACATAGGTAGCGCGCTGGATTATAAAGAACGTCTGTACTAAAAGTGTATTAATAGCTGAATGTAGATGATCTATAAGGGTTTAAATAAATACAACTATTTAAATGATGCAGTTTTAGCCAAGCGACAATAAAAAGTTTTAGAAATGTGTTAAAAGTTGATAAATACAACTCTTACCGAAACTCGTGTATTATACTCCATTACAGTCACGTGCAACGCCTAGTCAATTATACCTCTCTCTACAGGTGTAGCAGACGACACAAATTCCTTTGACGTCATAAAACAAGGGAACTTAGTGAGTAGAGTGTTATGAGTTGAGGCGACTTATCCATAAAGGAGTTATATCCCTTGAATCGTTTCAGATGTATACGAATTTTATTTTATGACCATTTTTCCTTGACAGAGTTAATTTAGTTATATTTTCTGCAACAAATCGTATTGAAGGCCTACAAATATCAAAATATGTACTGGCTTCATTTATTGATTGAAATATTTTTTCTTCGTTGGTTTCTGTATCAAATGCTTTGACATGTTTCACCCTTTTTGCGTGTTTGCCGGTTCCACCTAATTTTGCATTCTCACTTGGAGTAGCAACTCGTAAGTTATCCAATTTGTTATTTTGAGGGAATCCATCAACGTGATCAATCACAAATCCGTCTTCGATTAATCCGTAAAATGCTTCATAGATTAGTCTGTGATTAAGATATGTTTTCTTCCCGGCTGTAAACATCAAGAATCCCATATTATTTACCCGTCCAACCGGTTTTTTTTAGTCTGCGATGCCTGACAACACCATCAAGGGATGCTTCATAATTAACAAGCACTGGGTGAGGTCTGAAATCTTGGCTCATTTGTATAATAATACTATTTATCTAATTTATTATTTGCTTTAATTATAAGTCTATCAATGTAGTCTTGAGGGGTTTTTATGATTTTTTTTCTTGACAGAGTCAAGGACGTTGTCATCAGTTGGATCAATGACTGCATTTTTTATTCGTTTGTCATGATAGCGTTTTAGTTCCCTGTAACGTTTGCCGCCACAACTGAGACACAACTGCGATTTTCCCCTTACCCCACCCCACATCGGAGGCACGGAAGGAGGCCAAAGGAACCGTTGCGAACGCTTTGTAAATGATACCCACAGAATTCGCTTCTGCATGATTTGTTACACGGGGTTGTTGATCCAATCATTAGCCATGATTTGCAATGATTCATTATACTATATTTTTCTATTTAAATACTTGTTTTAATTATAACATGGAGGAGTTCGAGAGATTATCAGCAATTAAGCCTTTCAAAAACGTTAAATTTAAACTCGATAGAACCCTCAAAGATGTGCCAAAACGGGCAATAACTGATAGAGCCCTGATAAATAAAATACGCGATTGTATTAATGAATTCAAGCACGACGGTGCATCTCATAGCTGGTCAACATTTCGAATTGATGGCGCTGTTGATGCCACCATGAACGACAGCAACGCAGCGTTGATGTTATCACAACTTGGCAACAAAAAGTACTTTTATAGAGTGAAATTCATTATCCGTGTAGAATCAGGCGGTTGGCTTATACGAGACAAATTTGAACCGATTCTCAAAGACAAGAAAACAGTCGTTGCTAGCCGTGATTCTAAGCCGGGTCTGTTAACTGGAATTGACAAACCATACTATGAACGAGCATATCCTGAAACAGCAGTTGTGTATGGGATATATCCGTTAAATGAAAAACCTGATATAAGAAAAATTAAACCATTGAAACAGTCGTCGCCGGCGACTTCGTCGTTAGTGGCTTTGCCGCTCAATTGTGTAGCAGCACGAATAACAGAACATTTTACAAATGCATCCCGAGGGAACAAACTTACCGATCTACGGCGTAGCAAAATAGCTCAATGGGAGTTAACGGTGAAAGACCGCGGAGCGACTATTAGCGATATAGCAAAATTAGAAACATCAATGAGATTTCCAATAACAGTTATGACGATAACCGGAGAAGTTTTATAAGAATCAAAATATAAATCAAAGGGAGCTCCAATCAAAATTATTGATCATAACGATCACGCGTGGACGCCCGCGGTCACAATATTTCCACGAAACAGAACAATAAAGTATATACCCGACGAATTCTTACGAGAAGAATTTTCCAGGGACGGTTTTCTCGCTGGAAAGAAACTATTCGATGCTATTGCGCATTTGAGTAAAAACGACCCCGTGTCGGTGTGGTTACTTCGCAGCACTGAAAACGACCCGGATACGTTTGACCAGTTTGTAAGACCAAACGGTGAATTATACCGCACTGAAGCATTTCACAACAAAATGAAAAAAAAACAGCTAGCGGATTTTAAACGGCGTGTGGCGAAGCCACCGATGAAATCATCAACGACGAACAATTATTGACAAACTGTTTTACAATCCCGTCGGTTGCAGCTCATTTTGCGAGAATCAAAAACGCATGGAAACCAACACGCGTAGAATTCTTGCCAGACATTGAGGCTAGTTGTTTAGAATTTAATCATGGAGGTTGATGGAATCAAAAATATGACCATGATAATATCATTTCAGTTGATATGATTGCTTGTTATCCAGCGAGTTTTCTTGGTTATGGAGAGTGTACTGAGTATTTTAAACGATTTGGACACCCCGTACATGAAATGACTCATGTCGCAATTAATGGGCCGCTGCCTGATTTTGATTTAATTGGATTCGCTCGTGTAGTATCATTTGAGTTCGCAGCAGGACTTCATCGCTGTTGTTATATTTGGATTGGTAGACACATGTCTGAAAAGAAGTGGCTGCCAATAGCGTTATTACGGTTCATGATTGATACAAAAATGTTAATTTCGCTGACGGTCAGTGAAGCAATTATATCATATCGGAAACAAGCCAATGTCTGGTTACCAACACCGGAACGTCTTGATAGTATAATTGAGAAATCCAGAAAACATATTGATGCCGGCGAAGAATATATCATTGAGTGGTCCAAACGGATATTTAATCAACGAAACATCGAAGCAAAAGATCTCGGCAGAAGAATAATCGGAAAATTCACTCAGGGAGGAAAAAATGCGACTATAGACGATATTGTTCACGGCTGATTATAGATAACACCGAATACGACTTTATAATCGCGGATGCAGTATCCAAAAACATATATGTGGATCATAAAGATGCTTTTTTGTCCGATGGAACAAAATTGTGTACAGTTGTTACTTATAGCGACGGTTACAGATCCCCGTATACACATTTGAGGTCGTCAATGTTGGGTTATGCTTGTATTAATTTATTTTCAATGATAAAAAGATTTCCTGACACTGCGGTTAGAGTTGCCGTTGATTAATTTTACATTAACAGCAAGTACAGTTACACAGTTGCTGAATTCACTAATTTGGATGAAAGCTGGGGATCGTGGAGAATTAAAAAAGAAATGCTGCGTGATTATTCCGAATCAGCAGACGTTAAAATTAAAAGTAATTACTTACGCGGTGATAATTTATCAGAGCGTTCTAATGCACCATCGATATCAGATCCAATTTGTAGATATAAAACAGTTTATTTAAACGGCTGTGGCGGGTCAGGAAAGACGACTCGCGCGATTGAGTTATTTCGTGGGAAAAATCCTACGGATTTCACAAACATGATTGTGCTAACACCAACACACAGACTTGCCAGAGAGATGAAACAACGAAATGTTGAAGCTTGTACTTATCACAGCTTTTTTCGATACAAGGGCGATGAATGGACCATAGAAAGAATGGGTGATAAATTCATCCATGCGGTTATTATTTGGGATGAGATATGCACGGTTTTAGTAGATGTATTAAAAATGTTTCTTGATTGGTTGCTGCAAAAGAATACAGCGGTAATAATGTGTGGAGATCATGGCCAACTACCATCATTTGTCGACGCAGGTCCACATGATTGGCTAAAGAATTTTGTTGACTATTATGAAGAAATCGATACTGACTATAGAGCACTTGATGAACAATTACGTACACTTAAGAATTTAATTAGACTGCAACCCGATAAAGTCCAATGCGAAATAATCAGGGAAATAATACCTGAAACTCACATGGAGGAATTTTGGGAAGCATGGAGACCAAACGATTTTGTAGTGGCGAGTAGAAAGATAGTCAGAGATACAATTCAGCGGCAATTATTTGAGCTACACAAACAAAAATATCCGATGTTACAGGTTCCATTGTGTTACAGACCAGCTGACACCCGCAAGCAAAACCTCGAGGTGGAAATACCCGGCGGAGGCAAAAGAATACTTGTGCTAAATGATATTTATGCGTTGATATACAATTTGTTGAACTCGCATTGAACGCTAACTCATCGCCGTGGACACTGGGTTATGTAACGACGATACATTCCTCGCAGGGATTAACCATCACGGATACAATTGTTTGGATAGTCGATAATCGCATTGAGTGGTCAAATTTAGTCTATCTTGCAGTGTCTAGAGTACGGCGAATAAATCAACTTCGAAGAATTGTATTTGATGACGACACCACAATGGATGATATTGATGTTAGCATCATTAATAAAAAACTCTCCGGTTACAAACAACAAGACAAAAAAAAAAACAACGAGAATTTGATATTGATGCTGAATTAATAATTACGCTGAAGCAACAACAGAATAATCACTGCGCGAGTTGCAATTGTATAATGCGTTGGCAGTATTCGGATAAAGATCCTCGCCAATTTACCGTAGACAGAAAAAATAACAGTCTCGGTCATGTCAGAAACAATGTGATGTTGACTTGTCTTGAGTGCAACAGACACAACGGCGCTAGTTAAGACCATGCGGTGGCAATTGAGTATCATCAGGAATCACTTGTAGCTGTTCGCGTGTAAAACCCCGCTGAGGGGCAGTTGAATCCAATTTATAGATTGGAGGTCTACCAGTTAATCGTGTTATAGTAGATATGCTATGCGTAGTGACACTCCAAATAGGATCAGTAGCCCTTTTTCTACCACCTTCGAGTTCTCCTGGTTCATATAAATATCTCACGGTGACATTGCTGAGAATTGGCTGAGAAACGCTATCCCGCTGTGGTTGCGGTATATACTTTTTTTATTGCGTTGTTAGGTTTCATATTGATTGCTCTGGTAATCTCGTTATTTAGCGCTGCAACTACCCCTGGTAACCTTTTGACCCATTCACGGGATCGCTTTTCTTGGATGAATTCTTTTGCGTATTGATATCCAAATAACCGCTCAGCAAGAGTCCGATTAAATCGTTTTACAATTGCCTGATCGCGATGTAGTGCAGTATGCCCCCGTCTGATGGTGACATTGTGATGTTTCATTGTAGATGCAACCACACCCTGAAATTCCTTGCCAGGATCAACTTGTAATAGATTTGGCCAGCGTAGAGGGCCTCGTCGATAAATCTTTTCAAATGCAGAAGCAGCTTCAGGCGATGATTTTGTTTTTAGCGGTTCTGCTTGTTTGTATCGACTCGCAACGTCAACTACGGTTAGCGCGTATTTGTAACCGTTGTCATGTGGTAAAAACAATAAATCAGCTTGATGAACTTCATTGGGTCCAGTAACATCAAAATGCGAGAAATTGATTTGTTTAGGACGCGGTAGATAAATTTGCCATATAGCTTGTTTGGATAACCAATTAGCCGCAGTAGCCTTTTTCACTTTTGCGGCGTTGGCGAGTTTATTGATTGCATCGTTACCCCTCCAAAATCCTCTCGTAGAACAATAAATAGATTCCATATTATTAATTACCAGCGCCCATCATCAATTTGCCTTTCATAGCTGATTTTACCAACCAAGAAGCCAACTTTTCTTTGAAAGATTTATCAGGAATAGCATTTAACGCATGAATTAATTTCACATCCGCGAGATGCCTGTTTTGCAGATTGCTGCTTTTATATGCAACATCATGAGCATGACACGCCTTATCAATAGCGTTTATCGGATACTCGCCGGGTCGGGGGTGATTTTGATCATCAAGTCTGATATCTAATCGTGTTCCGGGGCCACAGTAGCTACATCCTGGAAGGTACTTTGCTCCGGGGTACTTTGCCCATGGGGTTCCAGGGAGCTTTGCAAATTGGGCTGCGATATCACCTCCTCGTTTTTTTAAAAACATCTCCGGATTTTATAGAAACAAATCTAAACTTTTTTATACCACATGTTGCACACCTACCAGTAAGTGCTGATATGTTATTTTTAGTTGTAATCGTCGTCACATCATTTGTGTTAGTACGCGTTTTACACTTCACACAATATAGATCCATAATTTATGTATAAAGATATGAATATAATTGGTTTTTCAGCGACTAAAACAAGAGAACCAGTTAAGCATCATGCAGCGCTACCAAACTCTATCCGCGCAATTATAATCGGTCCATCTGGATCCGGCAAGACGCAATTGTTGCTCAATTTAATAATGAGATGGATGAAGTGGGATAAGTTGTATTTAGTTGCTCCTAGCGTAGATGATCAACGATGCTATGAAGTGTTAAAGGATTTTAACGAGAATGCATCAGAAATTAAGGGTGAGAACGCCATTGATTTTATAACTGATATTGACGAGGCACCATCCGTGGATGACCTTGATGGGAGCATTAACAATTTAGTCGTATACGACGATGTGCTGTTAGACAATCAAAAAAACCCAACTAGAATATTTTCCCGAGGCAGGCATAAAAACACCGACGTGATATATGTCACTCAACGCTACACTCAGATTCCAAAAGTGATCAGAGATAACTGTAATATTCTTGCTGTGTTTAACGGCGTTGATACACATACGCTACGAAATATTTGGCAGACATGGTGTTCTGATATGGACTTCAATCAATTAAAAAATTTCTATAGTAAAGCTCAGTCAACCCCGCATGGATTTATAACATTAAATTTACATGATCCTCGAACACGATATCGTATCGGACTCGATCAAATATTTGGTTGAAATAAATTATTAACCCATAGCAGCGGGGGGGGGGGGGGGGGGGGGGGCGATGACATCACGACGAGACCGTATTTTGACTAAACGATGAAAACAGTCTTGGAGTATGATTTGCGAAAAACTTATGTTTCTAGCAAGTAATCCTTTTTTTTTTGGTTGAAAAAGAAAGATTCGAATTAATTCTCTCGAGATGTTTGTTAGATTTAGAGCAAATGATGTATCGAGCAAATGTCCGATTCGCCCCCCCCCCCTGAAACAATACACGAAATATAGACATACTTAGAAAAAAAAACAAGGGTGCGACCCCAAAACTCAAACCAGCTAAATGTGCCGGAGAGAGTTAAGGGGTATCAACACATTTTATATTACTAAAGTTAAGTTGACCCAGGTGCTGCCGGTATTTCCGAGGCACGTCCATGTTGTCAATAATAACGCTGACACAATTGCCCATTCAACACATCTTTTGTCAAAATTCTTTCGTTTATGCCTGACCTTTGTGGGCCCCACTGTGGCTTTGGTATTTAACTGGATCCACGAAACAGTTCATATGTAGATAGATGTATGTTGACTGTACGTGTATCCTTGTGAACTCATGGTGTTGTCATTTTAAATGTATCCTTGTTACGAATAAGAGGCATAAATAGATGTGTATTAACAGAGGAGTGACGTTTTATCAATAAAGTACGGCGAAATCTGTGACAGCATAAATTCCCCTTATCGGTAATATAAATAAACACAAGGCGTGCAAGTGTGACCACAACCCGTCGTTAGATTCGACTTTTTCTCAGGATTTTTTTTTTTATCGCTTCAGAATCGCAAGAAGACTGAAAAACTACACATATACATTGAAAAGACAGTGACGTACCAATGCATAACTCTTAAATGACTATATCCTGAATCCAATCGGCGAATTAACATTTATTTTCACAATTACGGTCACAATCCATTTCTGGAAAAATCGACCTGACGGAAGTAGCCCATTCTACCAGTTTCTACCTCTACAGCGGAATCTATGTTGCTTAACATAGTTCCAAGATTTGGCACCAACCATATCATTTGATAAAGATGACAGGGATATCCGCTACACCAACCATATCATTTGATAAAGATGACAGGGATATCCACTAGACCAACCATATCGTATGATAAAGATGACAAGGATATCCACTAGACCAACCATATCATTTGATAAAGATGACAGGGATATCCACTAGACCAACCATATCATTTGATAAAGATGACAGGGATATCAACTAGACCAACCATATCATTTGATAAAGATGACAGGGATATCCGCTACACCAACCATATCGTATGATAAAGATGACAGGGATATCCACTAGACCAACCATATCATTTGATAAAGATGACAGGGATATCGGCTAAACAATCCATTTCATTTGATAAAGATGACAGGGATATCCGCTACACCAATCATATCATTTGATAAAAATGACAGTGATATCCGCTACACCAACCATATCATTTGATAAAGATGACAGGGATATCCCCTAAACCAACCATATCATTGGATAAAAAAAATTACTCTTTACATGTGTCGTTTAATTTTTATTATTAATAATGCATGACGCAGTTAATAGTTGTAGATGTTGCTCTATATATATATATATATATATATATATATATATATATATATATATATATATATATATATATATACTTTTATGTTTAAAATGTTTTTTATGTATATTTTTTTTATAAAACCTTTATATTTTAATTTAGAGGTATGGACTTTGTAGTCTGAAATAAAGAATTCTTATCTTATCTTTTCTTGTCTTGTCTTGTCTTGTCTCGTCTCGTCTCGTCTCGTCTCGTCTCGTCTCGTCTTGTCTTATCTTATCTTATCTTATCTTATCTTATCTTATCTTATCTTATCTTATCTTATCTTATCTTATCTCATCTCATCTCATCTCATCTCATCTCATCTCAACAAGATGACAGGGATATCCGCTCGAGAGCAGGTTACCAACATTGTTGTGAACAACATTTCAATTCAGTATACTAGGAAGCTATGTGTTTCAACAATTTAGTTTTAAAAAAGTTACGATTCAGATAATGATCTGTAGACATGTCGGTTACAATTTAGTTTTAAAAAGTTACGATTCAGATAATGATCTGTAGACATGTCGGTTACAATGTAGTTTTAAAAAAGTTACGATTCAGATAATGATCTGTAGACATGTCGGTTGGTTACATAATGATAAACCAGAAATGATAGTAAAATCAGGAAAAATGGCAAATATAATTCAATAGAGTCCACAAATGCAGTAACAGAATGATGAACGTACATCTACTACGTAAGACGTATGAACAGATGGTATTAAACTAATTTAAATTGTTCAGTTTGGAGATGATAATAAAGTTTTTCACTGACCTTATTCTCGGTTTTGTTATTGCCAAAATACATGTATGACTGTGGCATTGTTTTCACAAAAAAAGTTAATGGCCAGTGCAGGCCTTCATGCCTTTCATTAAGATCTCTTCTCCAGATTATCAGGTCTGACTACAATCTAGTTTATTTGCAAACAGTATAGGCAGAAAAGCAGTTTATGCTCTATTTCTCAAAATTTTAAACATAATCAACTTTTCCTTACTACTCAGTGGATTATTAATAAATGTTGGTGACAGTTCTGTTTCATTGCATACAAATCCGATACAGCATACTCATGGAAATAAATGGAACATCACTGTTATCAACATTTAAAGCCATTTGTGTATCATCCGGGAACCATTCCGCACACACTCGTACTGAATTGAGCATTAACAGTAATCTATAACGAAAAAAAAACCAGTGACCAATTCACAGGTGCAAACAGTACACATCCCACTCTTCATTTTACGCATCGTCCTGTACGATAATACAATTTACTAAATCTTAAAGATTTCTAATAGTACTTACTGTAATTTCTTTTTCAAACAAATCCAACGACAGCTTGAATAACGATGTTTTTTGCACGCATTCTAATTCGGCACAGGTTAAGACGCAAATACACAGTCTATTACAACTAGGTATACTAAACTAAACAATAATCGATGAGTTGTAGACTAATGCAGTCGTTCTTTTCTTCCGGTTTTTTCTGTTGGGGAGACATAACGGCCATAAGCTGGTCAACAAGAAAGTTGCAGTTATAGTTTCAAAGTTATATGCCGAGAATTCCAATGTTGGTGCTCAGAATTGCGTATCATATTTCGAGTTTTTTAAATTCAGTTTCACATATTGAAAGATTCATTTCATATATTGCGTTTTCAAACTGTATTTGATGAATTACACAACGGTTATTGCAAATGTAATTTTTTATGTCAATAATTACAATTTCAAACGTTTAATCTACATCACGTTGTAGAATTAACCAGATTTCAGTATGTGTATGTTAGATACTGAGGCTATAATTTCAAGCCGTTAAGATGTATAAAGGTCAATTCGGTGAACAGTGGATGTCAAGCCAGTTCATTGACATAGCCATACAACTAGTGACGCGCACTTTATTTTTGCCAAAGCCAGTTACGTAACATTGTTTACAGGTAAGTGATGGAATTCTCGTAGGAACAGGGAACATCAAAGGAGGGTAGTAAAACTGCCTGACAGATTGTTAGGAGAGGGACGATGTCTGATCATTAAATGACCCAGCATCCAATCGGAATTGAGCAAGGCGTGGCAAAACATTACAATCGCAAATTTAAATATATTATTGAAAACTAAAAGTAGTAGTGATACAACCATCTTGCGGGAGGTATTTATACGAACCAGGAGAGCTCGAAGGTGGCAAAAAAGAGCTACTGATCCTATTTGGAGTGTCATCTATAGATTGGATTTGACCGCGCCTCACCGAGGATTTACTCGTGAACAATTACAAGTGATACCCGAGGATACTCAATTACTGCCGCGTGGTCTTAACAAGCACCTCTTCGTCTATTGCATTCAAGACAAGTCAGCATCACATTATCCCTGGTATGACCTACGCTGCTATCTTTTCTGTCTACGGTAAATTGGCGAAGATCTTTATTCGACCAACACCAAAGCATTATACAATTGCAACTCGCGCAGTGATTATTCTGTTGTTGCTTTAGCGTAATTATTAATTCAGCATCAATATCAAATTCTCTGTTATTTTTTTTGTCTTGTTGTTTATAGCCAGAAAGTTTTTTCTGATTATATCATCGCTAACAATGTAAGCATGAATGCAAGCAATTTCATTCAACGTTTGAAACTAAAATTCCCGATAAACTACATTGCAATTTCCACCATCGTTGCAAGCTATCGATATAAACAACAATGGAACAGTCAATCACCTCTAAATAATTTAATATATAACATAAATAATTCAACATATAACATTAAATTGAAATACGCAACATTTGACTCAGAGTTTTCAGCACAAGTCATTTGGTTCAATATGTTTGACATTTGAAATCGAAATTTCAACTGCTACTTTCTAATTTAACCTACTTTTGTCCCCAAAGGCGCCTCGTACTCTGTCGTTTGTCTCTCTCTCTCTCTCTCTCTCTCTCTCTCTCTCTCTCTCTCTCTCTCTCTCTCTCATTATTTATATTGTGCCGGGATAAGAGCATCCAATATAATATGATATGATATGATATGATATGATATGATATGATATGATATGATATGATATGATATGATATAATATAATATAATATAATATAATATAATATAATATAATATAATATAATATAATATAATATAATATAATATAATATAATATAATATAATATAATAAGGACAAAACCTTTAATTCCGAGTCCTATTAAGACATTTTTGTCATAAATCGCAATCTAATACAATTTTATTCAAATTTAGATTTTGTATGGTTGTCGAAAGCTTTCATTCAAACAATACTGGTCGTGTAGGAATGAGAATGAAGCTGTCTACAAGAGATTGTGAGTATGAAATTCAACTTTACCTTAGTACATCCTTTAAATATATAATACAATACAGAAATTGAAATAAAATCATGCAATTTTGTAAAATCCTAGAGCTGACAAGAGCTGACAAAGGTTATAACGGTTCTCACTTTAAATATATAATACAATACAGAAATTGAAATAAAATTATGCAACTTTGTAAAATCCTAGCACTGACACCAGCTGACAATAGCTATAACGGTTCTCACTTTAAATACCATCTGTATAACACTGCGCCTCTCATATTTTCGATGTAGTTTTGGATTCCACTAAATTGACTGCATGCCGTTATAGTATTGCTACTGACATAGTAAACTAACAAAAAGGTGTTGACTAATTAGAACTAGTTAAACTAAAACTTTAATATTTAATTCAAGGCTAAATTCGTTCACTTTAAGACTTACATTACGAAAATCTATAAGGTATATTACACGTGTCCTACAGTAACATGTACATATACAGTAAATATACCAATTTGAAAGTAACATATACATATATGGTAAGTTACACACACATGCGTATGGTAGGTCACGCATATTAATGTAACACGAAGCAGAATATACCAATAGTAATGGTTTAAACAGTTAATATGCAATTATCAGGACTGCTATGTACCAATGTGTTAATTTTGCAATTACAGAAGAAGGTAATTATATTCAGTTGTCCTAACAGATATATTATTTTGTCATAACTTAAAGAAATTATGACAAAGTTATTACATTGACAAGTACAAGATTTACTTGTCCGAATGGACAGGAATTATGTGAATATGTTATTATTAAAGTTCACATGATCATAAAGGAATACTCATACACATTGAAATATTTGTGGGATACCTACTGTATAATAAAGACAATGAATTTATGCTATGCGAAATGCCGACCATACTGATTGTTAATAGTATTAATGCAGTTCATAGTTTCATGAAGAAAATTCGAAGGCATTCAGAGATTGGTTGTCTTAAAGAAACTTTACGCCTATACAGCTGATAGGATTGAGGCTTGTGCCGTAAATGTCGTTTTTCTTCGACCATAAAACTCCTCTATCCCATCTTGAATACACTGACAATAATATCCGACATCTGCTATATCTGTATGAAGAGCATGACGGTTGATTTCAGCGAATACTTTACATCGAAAAGAAAAGCTCGCTAAATATGATTTTTATACAGTTTGACAGATTTGTCGAAAAACGAGTTGTAATGTACTCAAAGCTTTGAAAAAATAAATACAAGTATTTTATCCCCAATAATATTTTGAATAATCCTGACTAATGGGTTGTGACAAAAGGACTATATAATGTTACCATTTATCTCGATATTGTTCTCAAAGTTACAATCTTTACTAAAACTGCTATTTTAGGTGTGTGTTCGTACAACAGTAATGCATTGTACAGTGAAGAAACAAGAAATTCACAAAATAAAAGGATTTTAAAAAATTGTTATTTCTCTTGATATTCAAATTTTATGGACCCTTCGAGAGCATGTTATAGAAAAATAATGATGTCGTTGTTATAGTAGTAGTAGTGTTTAACGCCATTTTTCAGCACACGATAGGCTATATATAGCGGCCAGTATTAATGGAGGAGAAATAACCCGTGAAATTCTCTGGAAAAAACCACCGATCCATCAGAAGCTACAGTCAAATAATGTCAGATGTTACACCAAATGGAGATTCCAGAAGTCAATTAGAAGCTTTTAATACATACAATGATAAAATATCCACTAACTTAAAAGTACTAACCAAAGTTTCTGTCCTATTCAGCTCGATGGTAAGACAGTTCAATTTCAGTTAAATGCAGCATCAGTGCTAGTGCCTATCATTGTTACAGGCCATCATGCAAATGATATGTCTATCAAAGTAGACTGTTCATACAGCACAGGCCACTACGAGATCTGTTACATAACCAAAAAAACCGATATAATCCAAACATGTACAACGCTAACCCATATTAATACCAGGAGAAATAGCATTGTAAATTATGGAATTTATGATTAGTTTAATAAAGAGTTAAAACAAACAGAGAATGCAATAATTGATCTCATGCAAAAAGTCAAACTGACACTTACAATAAAAGACCGTTCACTGCACAACACGTTATGTGGTATTGTAAATGTTATAGAATTTGAAAACTAATACACGAAAGCTGTTCTTAAATTGTTTGAAAATAGTATGATGAGATGTGCCAGAAGACATGGAAACCATTTAAAAGTAAACATGTGCATGTCCCTTGACACCTAACACAGCCCAAGAAACATGTCTAACAAAATATTGAAAATAATTAGTTAAAGGTTAAAGACAATTTAACGTTAGGCAAAAGGCTGAAAGAACCACAGAAAGAAAACGCTGTACAGTTCCTGCGATAGCTACTGCTAAATGGATGACCATATTAAATGTTGCTATGTGAAAGAAAACATTTGAAAATAGTTTAGTTGATAGAACACTTAGCGATAACCCTACATCAGGAGGAAAAGTCGTATAAGTCGTCGACAAAACTGAAAACCACTTAAAACTGGTAAATATTGATAATTATCATTTAACTGAAAATAAAAATCAGCAGCTGCATATAATGTAATTATAGGCAGAGTTACAAGCTTGTTATTAAAATATGTTTCTTTCCATGCTGAATATTTTAGTATGCTTCTTTTGGTTAAGTGAATTTCTTAGCTGTATTTCTAAAACAAATAACGGAAACCATATCAGATTAGCGAAGCCATACGTAGTGGGGCAAAATATTTCTTTCAAAGATCATCTCCATATACAAATAACGTGTAACGTAATTAAAAAAATTAAATGTTATCTATGCGTGTGTTGCACGGTGGTTAACGAAGTGTATACATAATTTTGGTGAACATATCATAAATACATTTTACTATGGGCTTTTGTTGGCTATGACAACGATGTGAGGGGTATTTAAAAAGTTCTGAATATTTATTACTATTTTGAACCTTGAGCTAAGTAATAAATGTAATACCAAATCGATATGCAACATATCTTTATATATAATGATCTGCAGCGGTGCGTGTAGTAAGCTTGACATCTGCAGCAATATCAGTGTGATGTAATGTAGGTAAATGTGAAGGACGTAAGCATGTCCGGGACATGTGTGCGTGATATTGATTTTTAACGTAGTTTTAACAACTTTTCAGTCATATCGCTATGATGTCTGCAGTTTGGCAATTTATAATGACGTCTAGCAATGGGGCATCGTGCTGCAGACATGTAAGCGTAATGGCCAACTCAGTCACATTATCCTGACACCAGGCCGACCAGTCCTACCTCTAACCCCTGAAAGCTGAACGCCTAGCGAGGCATCTGTAAGTACTATTTGTATAGGTCTTTGGTATCTTACGAGTCTAGCTCTTACAAAAAGTAACAGTGAAAAAGTGAAATCAACACGCTTTGTAAAATTTAATAAATAATTTATTTCCCTAAAATATCAATTGGAAAATGAGAATAAAATGAAATCCAAAATTAATCAAAGAATTAAAAGAGAGAAGTCAAAGTAATATAATTGCCTGAATGAAACTAAGTTCGGATCCCACTTAAATCCAAAATGAAAGACGATGTTGTCTGTTATAACCTGCGAAGTTCTGCAGTGTTAATCGTCTCTCGTTGAATCATAGAAAATATTATTCCAGTGTTTAAAGTCTGTATAAATTTCGATAAATGTCCTTGTCCAAGAATTAATTTACATCACTAGTATTTGTAGTGAAAACAATCATTAGAAATTCAATAATTTGAAGAAGAAAAAAAAACTTTGTGGAAAAACTTGTCACGAGATCTTATTTACTGAATTATATGTTTCGAATATTAGCATCTCCGTCTAAATTCAAATTTTGAATAAAATATCTGATCAAGATTAAGTAAAGCTATTTTTAATAACGGTCGATGGTATTTTTTTAATTATTATTTCATATACGAATGTTAATAGTGAGAATCATCTCAACATACAATCTAGATGTTACATGTCAAATACAAGCAAATAAATCCACTACAGTTCAAAAGAAATAAACAAGAGAAACTGCTAGTGAAGCCACGTACATATATTTTATAGAGCTGTACCATACTTGTGTAATTATCATATCTTAACGTAATGTCAGAATGCTCACTTTGTAATGGGGGTTTACTAGTGTAAGTCTTTTGAAAAGAAGAACTTTGTATGAACCATCGTGAAATATATCAGACCATTTTGAATTGAATGTGTTAGGATAGATTTTTTGTAAATTTAATAACATTGCAATTTTCTTTAAATTGTATTAAAGTGATATTTTATTCATTTATATTAAAGTAAGTTTCTAAAATATATTAAGAGTAATTTCATTTATTTTTAAAGCCCAACTATATATGTTAATGGAATGAAAATAGTTGCTGCGCAAGCGAAAAATAGGCAATATATATTGCCGAAAACTAGTAAGATAACTGAAGCTTTACCAATGTACAATGTATTTGGAATTATATTACAAAAAACATTATACATGCTGTTTTCGCTGATTCAGTAAGAACTCCATAGCTGCCCTGTAAGAAATATATAGTTCTAAAAACCAGACAAATTTCAAGATTATGCATTGGCGAATTTCCAGTCCGGTGACTAAGACTGAGTCTGGCCTTCTGTTAGTGACGTAAAACAAAATAGTTCTTATCTAATGATGAACAGACGTCGCTGCTGGCTTAGTATATTAAGGGATTACCATATTTGGTCCTGACTTGCGCCAAACGAGTATAAGTAAGAGGCGTATATTGTCTAGGTCAGTCCCTTATACTTTGAAGCTAGCGGAACGTTCGATTTTTCATTACTGATGTAGCTGTAGTATATTAAGGGATTCCTGACTTGTGCCGAACGAGTATAAGTAAGAGGCGTATATCGCCCAGGTCAGTACCTCATACTTAGAAGCTAGCAGGATGTCCGTTTTTTCATTACAGATACGATTCCGTACCTGAATTTTCCCCAAGACATTTCCATTATCTTGTGACATCCATTATCTAGGAACTCATTCTTTTCTTCTTTCTATCGTCCTGAGTTCCCAGTATGTGTTTATGAGAACAAACCGTAAAACTTCACATAAAATTACTCATTAAAAATGTTAAAAAGACCCTGTAATTGTGACATGAATTTACAACAAAGCAAATTTGGAAGTTACTTGCATATAACTTCGATAGACAGATAAATAAAAACAAGTTAACCATCAGTTTCATAAAAGATATTTCATTATCGCAATATGTATATCAAAATCGTAATCGCAAGATTTGCACGATATCATAAAGTCTTGTATGAATTCAGTGTACCAGCATTCAATGTTCTGTTGTAAATTTTGTTTACAAAGATGGAATTGTATCGATCATGACATGTAAGGATTGATCTAAATCGGGTCAAACACAATGCTTCTAAAGTGACACGCACATCAGGAAATATAACGCAAGATCATTGCAACAACACACACTTGTTGTCGAATGGTTCAGAGCTACCAAATCTATATACGTTGATATAAATCACGTCCTAAGTATGCATGTAATCTTTGTCAGTCGAACTCGTTCATAAACTTGATAACCTCACAACTTTTGTTTTTTTCAACGCGGATATTTAAATATCGTCACCAGAGTGGTAATAAGCTCAGTCATTCAGATCCAAAATCCTTCCAGTAATATGCACTAATCTGGTTCATCTTGATGATATAAGCCCACATTTCAAGTTTGATCAAAGTCTGATCAGAAATATGCCTTTCATAATGGTATAGGCACGATAAATCATATCCAAGATCACCTTTTTGTTATGTGTGTATGTCGCTCATTCAGGGAACAAATATTCCTTGGCTAAAAGAGCCTGGAGAACTAAAACTCATTGTTAGAAAAATACAATTTCGTGTCAGTAGCCCAATCTTTACATAGAACAATAAATATATCTTCGAATTATATGACCATTTTCCTAGCACACTGTGGCAGACTATACAGTAAAACTTAAAATTGTCGCGCACGGCATTATCGAACTGGTTTGATAACTTGATGATACAAGTTTATATTACTACTTCGTTCACAATGATATCAGAATAAAAGGATTTTTGTAACGTTTATAAGCTCAGCCAGTAAAATGCATGATCGCATAAAATATATATGTCGATTTCGCTCATTATCTAACTACTCTTCATTGTCGTCAACACGTAGCAGGTGAAATATAAAATCACGAATCCACTGGATGAAATCGTCTTTGCTATTAAGTTGCTTACTTTCGAAGTGCATTGTGGGGAAAATGGTAAATTCTAGCGGACATGTACACTCGTCAAGAAGAATAATGTTTAGAATGGATTTCTCTGTCTTGATAATTCCTTGGGCTATCCCAATGAAATATTTAAAGTCACCAGGTGGTACTTCATTTGTATCCATTATCAAGACAATGTACTTGCTAGAATCCATTTGTTCTGTCTGATCTTTCCACCTCTGTTTTCCGGGATCTACATTCTGGCTGTTTCTGGCGATTCTTAGCCCGAAATTCCCAGACAAAAATTCCTCCAGTTTCTCAGCGAGAACGATAGTCTTATCTGTTCCTGTTTCTTCGTCATATAGAAGGAAAATGTCAAACTTTGATTTAGCTATTGAGTTTACATGAAACGCCTGTCGAAATCTTTCACCGGCGTTTTCTCTCTTTCCCATAGTGACTAAATAGAAAGCACACTCAAGGTATACCCTCAAACGAAAATTTCCATTAATTTCAATCCCTTCTTTTTCACTTTTTTCTAACATTTGAGCTGCATCTTCATAACGATATTCCTTCAGTAAAGTTTTAATCTCACAACTAATTATTGTGGGATCGTTTGCTTCATCCAAACTCAGTTGCCGAATTTCTTGAAGAAAGGATCGAGTTTCGGCTGGTCTCTCGAGTATTTCACCGAGATTTGCAAGTTCTTTCAACATCGCAGTATCCGGTTGCCGGTGCTGGAACATATCTTTCAGTACAGGATAGGACTTCCATTCCTCATTGGGAAAATTTAGCATCTTTCCTTCGTTGGATGCTATTTTTTCTAGAGCTTTTCTCCAGTATATGACAGCATCTGTCTCCCATTCTGTTCTCCGCTCCTTATCTGTCTCGTGTTCAGCAATATCTCTACAACAAGCACCAATATTTTCATAGCAAGAAACTACCATAATGGCCGAGATGGTATCTTCCATTTTCAACGTCATCAAAAATACATCACGTGCTTCCTTAAATTTCTTTATCTGTCTCAAAACTATACCCTTTTCCAAATAAGCCCATTCGTTGCCCAATTCTATGGCTTCATTTAGATGGTGCAGAATTTCTTGTACATTTTCCTCTTCATCCTCTGGTATGCTGAAGACACGGTCGAACCCTTTAGCGAGTGACCTCGTTGTTTGTTTAGTGCTTGTGTGTTGTAACGTGCTATCAGTTTGTCTAGTTGAATATATTATGCTTCTCTCCCTTTCTGAAGCTGCTGACATGGACTTTTCATTTCTTTCAACAGTTGTTCTTGTTTTGTTTAATGCGATAGCAGAGGACCGACTGAGAACATTGCTGCCCTTGGCACCTTGGATCACGTTAGCTAAGAATGTTTTATGGCGAATACCGATACTGACTGGATCATATGTATCCCTGGTTTCATTGTGATAACCTCTTTTGGCAAATAGTTTGTCTTTCAGTTTCTGCTTCAAAACAAGAGCAAGATGATGATGAGCATATGATGTATTTCTTATACTTAAAGACTTTCTCAATACTTTTTCTGCCTTGTCTAGTTTCTTTATATACCTATAATGCTTTCCACATACGTTCAAAACGTGGGAATCCTCACCACATGTTTCCATTGCTAAATCAAGAAGACCTTCGACACCGATGTCCTTAACGTTTTGGGGAAACAATTCTTCTTTTGGAGTTCTATGCAAAAGTTCTGCGAGGGATACACAACATTTGCTCCTCCATCTGGCTGAAGAATTGGAACAAACAACTTCATATAACAATTGTGCCCCTCGTTTTATGCATTTTTCTTCGTCCCTCTTTTCCCATCCTTCTCTGGGCATGTTTCCAGAATTACATAACTTCCGATATATGATTCCGAGATCTAATTTCCATAAAGCGAAATTAATAGGATCTATATCTTGTTCACCCATGTCACGAACTACGTCCTCAAGCATATTTTTGGACTTCAAGAGATAGGAAGGACCAAATACAGAATAGCAGTAAGCTATTTCCGCATTTCCAATGAAAAGTAGGTTATGTTTAGATTCTGATAATTTATTTAGTTCTTTGTTTCCTTCAGCAAGGTGACCTTCCTCCCGCCTCATCCATAACCTATTGAAAAGAGAGACCATATTTTCTTTATTTAGTTCTAAAGCCTTTCTGTTGTAACTATACGCATCATCTCTCTCATTTGCACTCCAGCAAAGAAAGGAAAGTAAGTTATATATCCTTACTCGCTCTGTAGTTGTTTCAAATTCATCGGACAATATTTTCATTTCTAACTTCTTCTTACGCAGTTCTATTTTCTTGCTGCTCTTCAGATCTTTGATTTCAAGGTTAAATGACGAGGGAAATGCTGCAAATTTGTGTCGAAACCGGGATTCTTCTTTATCCATTTTTCATCACTCTGTAAATAATAATAATAATAATAATAATAATAATAATAATAATAATAATAATAATAACAACAACAACAACAACAACAACAATAATAATAATAATAATAATAATAATAATAATAATAACCACGCTGTTTAGTAAATACAAGTTCACACGAGATCAATTTTACTTCCGCCGCATGAAGTTTTGATCCAAATGTTAAATTCCTGCTGATACGTAATTGTATAAGGAACATATATTCATTGTTTACATAGGATAACACACACGCACGCTTAAATCCATGACATTAAACTCTACGTTATGATGCATGTAATGCGGAATATTATTTTTAAGAGCAGTAGTAGCATTCTCGACGGAATTATGTAATACTGTCTGTCCGGACGTGTGTGCATGCTGTTATAATATTTTTCATACATCGCTTGAAATACTCTAAATCTATGAATATTACAGGAACCCTGCAGTAGTTTTCAATTTTTCATATGATTTTACACTGAAAGATAGGGGTGGATATTGAATTAAAAATCATATTGCGATATATTGCAATATTAAGCGCAATATTGCAATATTATTACAATATATTGATTTAAGAAAGAATTACAGATTACTGTTAATTTATTGAAATAAAATGAATGCAAACTGCCAAAAAATTACTTAAAATTATTTAATTACATAATAAAATATAGTAGAGAAAATGAATAAAATGCAGTACAGTAGTTGCAATCTAACACAGAAATTAAGAGTTACAATTTAAGTCTTTTATCTGAACAGTTCACAGTTTGTGGTTTACTTTTTGATAAACATAAAATACATGAAACTGCTGATTGGTCTTTTAGTTGTCACTTTACCCCATTGTAGTTCAAACTGAACTGCCTTGAAATTCACATGATGGAACTTACTGCATATTTTTTTTAAAAAAAGATAAGAGCATCAAAATGATTTGGTTTTAGGGCTGAACGTTGTGCATTTACTATATATCCAGCAGTGGAGAACACCCTCTCAGAAGGGACACTTGTTGATGGGATTCACAATAAGAATTTAGCTAGCTTAGCTGATCTATGAAGTCTCTGTTCATGATTTTTCCACCATTGAAGAGGATTTGAATCCAAAGGGATTTGACGGAAACACTCTATAGTTCTTAAGTTCTTCGTCTAGTTCTTCCATTTTTGTTTTGAAGTCTCGACACCAGTTATGTAGACATCACCAAGAAGTTCTTGCATGCCAAAACAACAGGTAACTTTTTCTATCATATCACTCTGACCAATGTCCGACTTGAGCTTCTTGCAAACTGGTTGAGCATCCTGATCAGCAGAATTGGCAGACACACATAACTGTTTGGTTAGCTGTGGTAAAGGTGGCAGTTCATTCTGCCCACTATCACCCAAAAGGTTCAGCCTCAACTCTAACAATGATTTCTGATGCATTCTGCAAAATTTTGGTAAAGATTTAATTCCTTCGTGCATCGCTGAGGAAAGGTAAGGCTTTAAAACGTGGATCCAAGGCAGCAGCAATGGTGAGAGTTTCTTCTTGATGAGTGAATATATCCTGAAGATCATCAACCACAGCCCTTTTCATCTGAACTATTACTAGAGAGTCATCATCGCTATGTTGGAAAATACTGTCAATAAGTTTGCGATGAAGAGGCATGATAACAGAAATGGTTGGAAATGACTCAGCACAAAGAGTGGTTGTCACCACTTTAAGAGGTTTTAGACAAACCATTACCTCATCTGCCAGGAAATTGTCATCATCTGACAATGTGTTCAAATCTTTTTCTTTTATTTTAGCAAGATCTTTTGATCTCAAAATGGCAATTATTGCAGACTGCATTTCAAGAAACCTTGAAATCATGTCAAAAGTTCTGTTCCATCTAGTGGGCACATCAACTATAAGCTTATGATCCGGTAGACCTAGCAATTCAGCCTGACTTCTCAGTTTATCTGCTGCAGTTGTACTTCGGTGGAAGAACCCAACTATTCGACGAATTCTGCTGAGGAGAATTTCAATGCGTCTGATCTTGAGACACTTTTGTGCAGCTAAATTAATAGCATGTGCATAACACTTGATATGAAAGTTGCATTCTAAAAAAGTAACTGTATTGTCTATGTTTTATGCATTATCTGATACAATAGGTGGTTGTGGATAGATTGTATTTCCCATTCTTTGAGGGCCTCATGAATAACAACAGCTATATTCCCACCTGTGTGTCCTTCATACATAGGCCAAGTTTGAAGAACATAGTTTATCAGCATACAATTTTTATCAATGTTTTTTGTCAGATATGATTCAGTTGACCTTGACATCAAACTAAATGTTGTCCATTCAGCCTTCTCAGCATTTCGTAGGGTTTTGTTACCAGCGCATTAACTAAAACCTATTTTTGAGGAATGATCACCTCTGGTAACTGCTGTCTACCTGGAACATTATATCATGGGTCAAGTGTATGTAAAAGGTCCTTAAACTCTGGGGGATCCACTATTCGGTATGGATGTATATCCTTTATTATAAATCTGCACACCTTGTCAGTTATATGTATAGCACGAGAAGAATGTGAGGGGCATTTCGCACCAATGAGCCTTGGTAAGGTTGTAGCTTTAGAAAGATCAGAAGTATGTTCACATGGAGAACTCACATTACAAGGGATTGACTATCTATTGTATGTCATCTTGTAATTACCACATTTCCCGGGATGGTGCTTGTTCATGTGGCACGCTAGAGTATTTGTTCCACCAGAAAACATGAGCGTCACGTCACAGTCGGCACACAGTAATTTTTCCATCCCTTTTACTCCTTCTTACTGAAAAATGAGTCCATATATGACAGACCGCGCTTTTGAAATTTTGCACTAGGTCGTACTCAGCCATACTTAAAATACTTGTAGCTGAAGGTCAATGTCGGTTAGTCAACATTGTCAGCAAGGCGCTTATTTGTTGACAAAGAAAAGTTAAAGCTTCAAAAAGATAAGAGTCAGAGAAATGTAACTTCTGATAACCCATGCTGATTGCTCAGGAAACATTATGGATATGCTACTGAGGCTGATTACCGGAGGTAAAGGTATGGAATTCAATAAGTTAATGTCAAACAAAACTATCATAAGTAGTGAAATATGGCTAATATTAATTTACAAATAGAAATAGAGTTCGTTTGCAATATATAAAATTTACGTCAATATCGCACTGTATCGATAAACGAAAGATATTTTCTCGATAATTGTATCGTCGGTTTAATACCGCAATAGACCGATATTCGATATTATCGCGCACCCCTAACATCTTCTCATAGGAAAGCTTATCACATAGTCGGTACACTTTGTATAAAGTATGTACAGTTTCATGCAAAAGTTGAGCATTATTCAACTCGTTTTATAAATTTTATAATAAATCATTACCCATTTGAGATATATTTGTATCGCACGTAACACTTGTAATATGTACCATAATACACCAACATCAAATTTCTCTTTACATGTGTAACACTTGTAATATCATCTCATGACATTACAAATGACACCATAACGTTGTCACGGAATAAGGCGAGACAATAATTTGGTATGCCTTATAAACAATTTCGTTGATTAACTTCACATACAGCGTTACATAGGGTGGTTCATTTCTTGTTGTTTTGTGTGACTGAACAATACACGCTTCTCATTGCAGATGGCTCATGGCGAGATATTTTTATCGCACGGTTACTCTATCCCTGGTCGTGCATTTATATATATATATATATATATATATATATATATATATATATATATATATATATATATATATATATATATATATATATATATATATCATGTATTTATTTATAGGAGGCTTGTTGTTCTATGCGAGACAGCGATCGCTTGGATCTTGTTAACGAATATCAAGACTCGTACTTAGAACTAGTCATTATGGTAATGTTTATACAAGTCCAGTTTGTAAACGTGTTTTTATAGTTTAAATGCCTATTTTCAATTAACTTCCTTTGTAATTCAGCGGGTTTAATACACTAGAAAAACAATATGTGGCTTTATTTGACATAAAACAATTTAGCAACGTATATTAATGGATTTTCCCTCTATATTATGACCAGATTGATTTACAGTTGTGTCTGTCTGTATGTTGTCTGTCTGTATGGATGGATGGATGGATGGATAGACCAGCTAGAACCAGTATGGTGAGGCAAGTCTGCGTAGTGGTGCAGTTAAGCCAGTTCAACCGAATCTGTTGTGTCTGTCTGTCTGTATGTCTGTACGAATGGATGAATCTGTTCATGCTGGGAATTGTTGGATATAGATGCATAATTCTAGAGAAGGACGAGGAATAATGGCGTGAATTCTCAACTCCTAGATAAGGACCATTACTCTGTGTAATATATACAAGCCATTACTCTGTGTAATATATACAAGCCATTACGCTGTATAATATATACAAGCCATTACGCTGTGTAATATATACAAGCCATTACGCTGTGTAATATATACAAGCCATTACGCTGTGTAATATATACAAGCCATTACGCTGTATAATATATACAAGCCATTACCTGTGTAATATATACAAGCCATTACGCTGTGTAATATATACAAGCCATTACGCTGTGTAATATATACAAGGGCACGTGGTCGTATCCATATTTAATTTTCTTTGTGGCATTTGTTTGTGTGAACCAAATATATTTTGTATTGCTATCATATGTGCATGTGCAGCTATATTCTCACCTGTGTGCCCTTCAAACATGGGCCGAGTTTGAAGAACATAGTTTATCAGCTTCCAATTTTTATCAATGTGAGTTGATGTGACTGTCAGATATGATTCAGTTGACCTCGACGTCCAACTATGTGTTGTCAATGCAACCTTCTCTGCATTTCGTAGGTCTTCTTTTACCAGTGCCTTGACTTGAGCATATTTTTGAGGAATGATCACATCTGCAAACTGCTTTCTATCTGGAACATTATATCGGGGGTCAAGTGTATGTAAAAGGTCTCTAAACTCTGGTGAATCCACTATTCGGTATGGATGCATGTCCTTTATTATAAATCTGCACAGCTTGTCAGTTATATGTAAAGCATGAGAAGAATGCGATGGGTATTTCGCACCAATGAGCCCTGGTTAGGTTCTCTGGATTGGTTGCGACGTTTTAACTTTAGAAAGATCAGAAGTATCTTCACATGACGAACTCACATTAGCAGGGATCGATGATCTGTTGTCTATCATCTTGTAATTACAACATTTTCCGGGATGGTGCTTGTTCATGTGGTACGCTAGATTAGTGGTTCCACCAGAAAACTTAACATGAGCGTCACATAGGCGGCACACAGCAATTGCCTCATAAATTTTCCCATCCCTTGTACTCTTTCTTAATGCTAAATGAGTCCATGTGGCATACCGCGCTTTTGAATTTTGCACCAGGAGCAGCAGAGGGGGCGAACAGACTAACTTTGTAGAGGCGTCGATTCGGCAATCTAAGGCTTCCTCGTAAATGCTTAATAGAAGCGTCCATTCAGCAAACCGAGGCTTTTTCAAAATAGACGTTAAGTCGTTGTCGCACCCACTCTGCTGCTACGGGGTTAACAATCCTTGTTTGGAATCTCTTCGAAATTCATGCTTGCAATTTACGATGATGAATTAGCAATATAACTTTTATATAAATGGCAAACGTCGGAGAAGCGCAAATAACTAGATTTACTAGAGAACGGTTGTCTGCAATCAAAATATTTCTCCCGGTGAGAGATTCTTTCAGAGATAACACTGGTCAACAGTCATTTTGCTACTGGACTTCTGTCACCTGTACCTGATAAAATTCGACATACTGATTCTAAATCTGAAAACCGTTTTTATCTACCACGTCACGTTTTTAAGTTATACGCCTGTTTGTGTTTATACCATTTTCGTCGTTAACACTGCCGTGAAGCGTCGGTACTTTACTGCGTGTGTAATATTATACCGCATGTTTGGACAACTCATTGATTAAATAAACTACTAATACTACTAGTTAGTTAGTAAGTTAGTGCTGACTTTTTACCTTTGAATGTTTACATTTTGATTGCAGTTGTTGAAGACAATATGAATCGGCGAGGTTGTGTTAACCATCCTGATAACTTCTGTTATATCTGCGGACAATTTACTGCACAAGATCAGCGAAAGAGTATGTCCAGCAGACTTAGGAGTGCATACTACCATTATTTTGGCTGCAAAGTTGGCGATCAAGATAAAGCATGGGCACTGCATGTCTGCTGCACTGTCTGCTATTCCGGTTTAACACAGTGGCTGAATGGCAAACGACAGAAAATGCCATTCGCTGTGCCAATGGTGTGGCATGAACCAACAGATCATCACTCAGACTGTTATTTTTCCATGACCAACATTGCTGGATTCACGAAGAAGAATAAATCAAAGATTGTTTATCCTGATTGCCCATCAGCAATTAAACCTGTTCCTCATGACTTGGAGATTCCGGTTCCAATTCCACCTTCAACACCAGAAATTGACGAACGCTCTGATGAAGGATGCGAAGATGCTGCTGTCAACGTGCCGTATGAACCTGATGTGGATGAAAACAAGCCTCACCTGCTAAGTCAAGAAGATCTTAATGATCTCGTTAGAGACTTATCACTGTCAAAGGAGAAAGCAGAACTGTTGGGCTCAAGGCTGAGGCAGTGGAATTTGCTAAGACAGGGCACCAAAATATCTGTCTTCCGTGATCGTCACAGCATACTGGCGTCGTTTTACCAAATGGAAGGAGACATTTGCTTCTGTAATGACGTTAATGGTCTCATGGGTGAACTGGGATGTGAATATGTTTCTGACGAATGGAGACTATTCATTGATGCCAGCAAAGCAAACCTTAAAGCGGTACTTTTACACAATGGAAATAAGAAGCCATCTGTTCCAATTGCTCATGCAGTTGGGTTGAAGGAAACGTATGAGTCGATGGAGACACTTTTAAAACGCATTCGCTATGCCGATCACCGGTGGAACTTTTGTGGTGACCTCAAAGTTGTGGCACTTCTTCTGGGTCTACAGCTTGGGTACACCAAATACATGTGCTTCTTGTGTCTATGGAACAGTCGTGATGATGCCAACCATTACAGGCAGAAACAGTGGCCAGACCGAGACGAATCAGTACCCGGTAGATACAATGTGAAGCACCGGTCGTTAGTAGATTGCCAGAAAGTCTATCTTCCACTACTTCACATAAAACTGGGTCTAATGAAAAACTTTGTAAAGGCGCTGGACAAAAAGGGTGAGACATTTCAGTACATACAAAGTAAATTTGGTTCAGACAAAAGTGAAGCCAAAATCAAAGCAGGAATTTTTGTTGGACCCGAAATCCGTAAACTGATCTTAGATGCTGTGTTTAAACAGAAGCTGAACCCAATGGAATCAGCAGCATGGGAAGCATTCGTGCTGGTTGTTCAGATCAGAATTTTCTTGGTAACCACAGATCAGAGAAATATGTGGAGCTGGTGGAGAATATGTTGACAGCATATCAGGTAATGTGTGCCAGAATGTCACTGAAGATGCACTTCTTGCATTCGTACCTCGACTTCTTTCCATCCAATCTTGGCGATGTAAGCGATGAACATGGGGAAAGATTTTATCAAGATAGGAAGACGATGGAAAGCAGATATCAGGGAAAGTTCAATCCCAATATGATGGAGACTACTGTTGGTTCTTGCAAAGAGAGACTACTAAACAGTACAAGCGTAAAAGCAAGTGTCTTAAACATTTCTGAACATGGTGACATCACTTTTTGTGAGTTAAGAGAGCTATAAATGTATGCTGTAACATCTGTGTGCATGCGTGTTCATGATTATTTTCACAGTAACTCCTTAACACAAGTTTGGTATGACATAGTTCATACTCGTAATATTGTGCCGATAAGGCAATTTGTCTAAAACATTAGCAACGTCTATCTCAGAAACCTGACGTGGTAGCTGAATTTCAATTACAGATCTGAAATCAGCGTCAAAACATGAACTAGGAACAGTTATTAAGTTCTCAGTAGCAAACAAAAAGTTTTTTTTGTTGACCAGTGTAATTTGCAAGCTCGACAACAACAAAAATTAGATTTTACCGCTGATACTGAACAATTATTTAAGCCGATAACTACATCAACTGAAAAAGTTGTTGCCGCTACTGAACAAGTTGGTACAGAAACCGCAAACATAGCAAAAAGAACTAAAAAAATTAAAGAATCTTAAAAACTCTTCCTGGTGATATAGTAGCTGCACAACCTAAACCAGTAGATGCGCAACCTAAACCAGTAGATGTACAACCTGAACAAATCCAAGGTGAAAAGAGGATATATCGACCCGATGAAATATTTACAACAACAACGTTGGGTGAAATTGGAAATACATCTACAAATGATGAACTAGCTAGATATGCGGATGAGACATTTAAGAAAAAGAAAGGTATATAAAGACTAGTTTTGGGAAGCATATAAAATTTGACCAATGGTACAAAAAATGTATTTGGGAAAACATGGTGAAACTGTAACTTCGCAAAAGACTATTTTTGTCGCATATGAACAAAAAGTACAAGAAGTATTAAAAGGTCTACCACCATATGAAGACCCTATTCCGGAGGAAATAAAACCAAAAGCTGAAGCTGATCTCACGCAAGATATACCTGAAAAAAGAAAAACTGGTACGGGGTATCCCGGTGGTAAAATACCCTGTCCAAAAAGTATCCTCGATGATATATCACGGTTAGAAGTTGTCATCGGAGGAAAACGAGCTGGGAATAATTCTCCGGAGATAATTAACGAAGCAGCTGAAATCTGTCAGCGGTTATTTCAAGGTCGTGTAATGGATATTGGACTATATCGTAGTTTCATCGATGAAATTACCGATGATTATTACAGCAATTGGTCATCGATTAGATAAATAGCATTTAAATAAAATGATAGTGCATCGTAGTATCAGCAGAGCAAGACCTGTTTGCGTTGTAAATTCACGGTTATCAGTGTACAAAGTGACATACGGAGATAGATTAGGTGATGTTGTCACTGGATTATTTACTAGAGTCGCTCCAAAACTGCTACCGATCGGAAAGGAAATAGCATCAAAAGCTATTGGAGTTCTCGGTGATAAGATTGGCACAGAAGTTGGTAGCAGGGCTAGTAATCTTGCTATTGACGCGTTTGATTCCGCAAAAGAAAAGCTTATGTCGTTGGCGAGAGGGTAAAAACCAGTAAAATTACAATCTACGAATCAAATGCCACCTAATGTAGGTAGAGCAATCAACAAAATGGCAAAACAACGATTGAGATTAATTTCTGGTTCCGGTCTAACGCGATTAATGATTTAGATCAACGACTATATAATAAAATGTTTAAACACGAGATAGATGATGCTTTTGATGTAGATGCTCCTGTACGAAAAAATGATTCTATACGCGATTATCAATATTTTTCGTATAGTGCTCAGAATCGAAATATAAAGTCACGAATTGAACTTAGATTTGATGATACATCTAAATACTTCTTGCCATGTAAAGCTTTCATCGAGGTAGAGGAGAGACTAGTAAAAGATGATAATACTCCATTTGTTGATGCTGATAACCTCGAAATATTCCGACTGGGTTTGTCAATCATGGCATAATGGCATTATTTATCAACGCGCAGTATATAGTCAATTCTACTAGATTAGAATCCATCGATAACGATGCTGATGTTGCAACCACAATAATAGGTTTAACTAGATACTCTGACGATTTTATTAAGTCTGCGGGTCATTCTATGATGTTTGCGAAGGATACTACCAATATCGCTGATCGTAATCCATTTACGCTAAGACGACCAAAGAAGGTTACTGCTGCTGATGAAGATTCTGATGTTGAAGCTGTTGTTTTCGGTAATGATCCTAATTACAACGCAGGATTTGCAGCGCGAAAAAAAAAAACATAGATAAGCTTGGTAGATTTTCATGTGCGATTCCGTTGTCGCATATATTTGGATTTTGTAGAGATATCAGAAAAGTTATCTTTGGTTCTAGTCATACTGTAGTGCTCACACGAAGAACAACCGATGATTATGCTCTTTGGCGTGGTGCTGTTCCTGTTACTGATGGTAAAGTGGAATAGACGAAATTAGCTCTGTGGATGCCAATTATGACGCCGTCGTTGACTGTTGAGACGCGGTTGCTATCTTTTATGGATCATGGAGGAAAATCATTACTGAGTTGATCTGATATTACAACAGCTACCATAACTAGTAATATTGTTGGTGTTTTTACTTGGCAGCTTGCGCTAACGAAAAATGTTTCCACGCCGATACATATCTTTGTTGCTCTACAAAATGTAGGGAGAACGCAAGAAATAGCGGGGGTTGCAGATGATAGTTTACAATTGCGGTCTCATATGATATTTGATAAATGCAATATCAGTGAGGTATCATTGCGAGTAAGTAATTAGCAAGAACCAGCAGAACAGCTTATTCTCGATTACGGTAGCAATCAAATAGGTAGAGTGTATTATCGGTTGTGGTCTTATATGGGTCGTGATCAAAACGTCGATACTGGACTATAAATATCACAATGAGATTTTAAAGAATTGTATCCGAGTTATTACTTTTCGTTGCAACATCTTGATCTATCTAAACACTCGACCGTTGATGTAAAATTTCAGGCTCGTATCGGCGATGCTCTTGGAGGGTTTAGAGTAATTGCTGTTATTCTCAGTGATAAATCTATGACACTCGAAGGCGGTGGTGGAAAAATGCGAGTCATTGAAGCACCCATTGAAAACATGTAATGGGATAATTAGATTATTCCTGTCTAAAAAATGTCGTACAATCATGTTAATGTCACCCTAACACCTGGTCAGGTAAAAAAACTACAATCGAAAAATTCTATTACGTGTGGCACAGCGATAACGCTAAAAAAGGAACAAATGACAGGTGGATCAAGTTATCGCTGACAAAAACTAAGTTTCATCGTTTTGATAAAGCTAAAACTGCTGGTACAGGAGTTAAGTTGACTTTTTCATAAGCCGCGGTGAACGATATGATTAAATCCGGTGGAATATTTCCTCTTGCTGCACTGTTTCCATTAGTTATTCCAGCTCTTAAAGCACTTGGACTAGGCGCTGCTGGTGCTGTTGGTAGCAATCTTATAGGTAACATTTTTGGAAAAGGGTATAAAAAAGGAAAAAGGATTCAGACTACCAGGACTACACAGACTACACAAATCACTATGGACGGGGTTTGGGAACTCAACAGGGCGGTTTCATAGGTCCGTTCTCGCTGGAAAAAATGGTACTGGGATAACTTTTGTGGCTCCAATGTCTAATTTTGACCTCGCCGAAGCAGTAAAGAAACTCCCAATAAAACATTTCAGAGGAGTATTCATGAAAGATCAGTTACCGAACAACCACATATCCTAGAAACCGGTATAATTAATCTAGATGAACACACCGGACCTGGAACGCATTGGGTGGGTTACGCGATACATCCTCGATGTATTATTTATTTTGACTCGTATGGGTTGCCTCCGCCAAAAGAATTTGTCAAATATGTATCCAAAATTAACGCGCCAATATGGTACTCAACGCTGCGAACGCAGACATTAACCGACCCTCCGATATGCGAACGATAGGTTCTTAACACGTTGACAGCTATCTCAACGTCGTCGCAATTACCTCATAAAGTCGTCCACGAGTACACATTGATGAATTACTTAAAGAACAATATGTAATATAACATGGCAGATATTTGGGGAAGATCAGTATCAAGTCGTCGTGAAGAATTTGTTACCATCGGGCAAGTAAAACGAATGATCGAGAGAGCTATCTCATCGATAGCAAACTTAGATGAATTAACAGAAATTCGCGATCAAATAAATACACCTAAGGATTTACAAAATGTTAAAATCTCCGCCGAGGATCTAAAAAAAACTACATTATGAATACAACTCTCATATAATTACATTTAATAAGTTTACTGATTTACAAAAATCCATTGTGTACAGTATTAATAAGCCTGTGTTAGAATTTTAATATATCATCGTTGAGTTCATCTGGGGTCGGCAATACAATATCAACGACCATTGACAAGGATACAACTGAACAGTTCGCGATAGAATCCATTGATAAAAATTTGGCTAGGGTTTCAGTATCATGGTACGTGGAATTCGTAGCGGATTTGAGTAAAAATCTTAATTGAAATCGGAAACGTTTTTAAAATAAAATGATAACAGCGTTATCCCCGTCTCAATACCGATACGACGCTGTAAAAGAGTACGCAGCAAAACTTAAAGCGTTATCCGAACAATATCAAACAAAAATAAAAAAATACAGACGAAAATTACTGTTATTGATGTAACAACTTACTCGTTGACTAGTGTAGTCGCTGGTGCTGATATTGTTATATCTGCGGTTACAATGACCGTTCCGGCTGTTATTCCGGTTTGTATAGCCGCGGTGTCAACCATCGCGGGTGTGGTTACCGGAATAATAAAAAAATATCATCATGCTCGACACAAAAACTGCACGATTACACTGTTAGATACAATGCGGTTTCTCGTGTGTACTCGCAATTATCATCGTTGATTTCATCATCAATCGACGACACGACAATAACCGAGGAAGAGTTTTTGAGAATGGTCCAGTTGTACGATTCAACGTTGTTGGAGTAAAAACTGGTATAAATCGATTCCTCCAGAAGAAATTCTACGGTCGAATAATTCAGTGTACCGCAACAACAAATACAGATCACCCGGCAACGTTGACATATCATCCACGATTGCCATATATTTTATTTATGATGTAGTGTTAGGTAGTTTTTCCATTGACACAGCAACGTCAACAAGGGCTGATCAAGGTTATATTCTGTATACGTTTTCCCCAAATGTTTCCCCGGGGAGATTAATCGTGATGAATCAACCTCATTTAACATACTTGGAAACAACTAACAATTTGATATCAAGGATGAATTTTAGAATAGTCGACCAGGATTTTTTCTTGGTTGATCTTCGAGGGGAACAATTACAAATGACGTTAGATGTGAAACCCTGAAAGGATTTTCAAGCTAGCTTTTCCCTATGTATGATTTAGAAGCATGTAGACCTTTTCAATAATATGTATCATCATACGCGAATAGTTATTCACGAGATACATAAGCTTGAAAACGCAATCAAGGAAATTTTTCATGAAAATAAAGCATCCATGGCAAAAGTCGACTAAAAATCAGACAATAAATAGTATTTCAGTAATTAACGAATAAAAAAAAATCTAATATAAAATTTTTTACTACAAGGAATTAAAACCACCTTGTTGGTTGTATGCACATACCTGTCTATTGTGTTATTTATACATGTCGATGTAGTGTTTTGTATTCAACAGGCGCGTATAAACGCGTAGGGGGGGGGGGGATGGCGGACGCGAAGTGTTTTCAGTGATTTTTAGTATACTCGGCCGAGGGAGGATTTTGATTTTGACTGATCAGCGCTCTAATACTTCTGATTTTCGAATTGACCATCCTTTTGATCTCATACTCTCGGCCCAGTTCTTTTCTTACCCTTTCCACGTTAGTACATAACGGGACAAACACACTAACATCTTCACAAAGTACAAGGGAGTCACGAATAGAATTCTGAATTCGCTTTATCAGTGCATACTTCTTTAAAAGCACGTATTTGTTATTTATAGTAGCGAATTCGATATCCTGATAATCTGACATAATTTGATCACAGTTTAAACCATCTGATAATTGTATTTTTTGAAATTTCAGATTTGATATTTCAGCTATAATTTCATTAATATTTTCAAAATCCATATTATATAATTATATATATTTCTAATATAAAAATAACAAAAAATTGGGGGTAATTTTTGACCCGTTTTTTTTTTGACAGCACAATGTCATTACCACGGTTTTAGGGTGGTTTCTAGGCACTACGAGTATACTTAATTAAGGATAGCACAATGCCATTACCACGGTTTTAGGGTGGTTTCTAGGCACTACGAGCATACTTAATTAAGGTCAGCACAATGCCGTTACCACGGTTTAAGGGTAGTTTCTAGGCACTACAATTAAAACCCCATTTGGAGACGCCTCAGGTGTATATTCATCGGAGGCGCCCAGAGGTTACATATAAGACAATACATTTCATGAAACATATTCCCCTGCGAGTTGATCTAATTCGCCAAATACTGGTTTAGACCAACAAAAGGATATATTTGATGAATGGACAGCACAATACAATCCCAATTCGAGTATATATGGCGATTGTACACAATGAATGGACGGTACATACACCCCCAATTCGAGTGTATATGGCGATTGTACAGAATACATGGACGGCACATACAACCCCAAGTCGAGTGTATATGGCGATTGTACACAATGAATGGACGGCACAAACAATAGATTATAGGTGATATGGTATATACAATGGATGATACGCACCCTACGTCCAAGTTAGGAGCCAAAACAAGCCTACAAAATCAACCTGGTTTGAATGAAAAAGTCACACCACGTGACGGTGTGGTTTGTTTTGGTTTCACGATTTGAATTTCGGGTGCTCAACCCCCCCCCCCCACCCCAATTAAAAATCATCTTTCGGCACCGTTCGACAATATGCCTATTACGGGATTAGAACCATGGCCGCCAGGACTAGATCGCAGCACGTTACGAATGAGCTAATGGTTTTTATCAAAGATATAAGATTTTGAATATACTATAAGGTAAGTCAAACGCGAACAGATGCGATGTACAATGAATGACGTCAGCGGTGTGGTATTTATATACACAGTGAATGAATGCAAATTATATAGGATAGAATAAATCCACCTACCTTCATGTATTTATTGACAACCGAGTACTAAAGAAAAATAATACAATTGTTTGTAAACACTGCGTATTTGGTTCGTTTCCTCACAAAATAGATATATCCGCTGAGAATCGTAACAGTTAAAAATCAACAATGGAGTAAAATCGGAAAAACCCATTGAGATCCATCACTCTTTCATAAGCCGTAAACATACCTGCACGTGTTATCTCCCTTTGATGTTATAACGAATAGTGTAAAACATGAAATCTAGATGTAAATAAATTGAATTTTTTGTCCATTTTTTTGGGAGACAGCAGTCTTGGTTATTCCCTCTGCAACAAGCCGTATTGAGGATATAAAAATACTGAAATATTTACCAGCTTCATACGTATATTGGAATATTTTTTCTTCATTAGTTGCTATATTAAATGATTTTACAGGTCTCCTTGCCACTGTTTTACAAGTACCAGTTCTTCCTCGTTTGGAATTCTCACTCTGTGTAACAGCTTTTAGATTTGATACAAAATTATTTTTAGGATTAGAATCAACTTGTTCGATTACAAGTCCATCTTTGATCAATCCGTTATATACTTCATACACAAAACGATGACAATAATAAATTTTTCCTTCAACGCCAAACACCAAATACCCCATACCATTATCCCACCCAACTAGCTTCTTCAGTCTACGGTTTCTGATAATACCATCACGAGACGCCTCGTAGTTGCTCATCACGAGATGCGGTTGAAATTCTTGGTCCATTTATATACTATACTATTGTTTGTCTAATTCATTATTTGGTTGAATGATAACACTACTTGAGAAACTTCCAATGTAATCTTGAGGGGTTCTTATGATTTTGTCGCTGTCATCGATGGAATCTTTGATGGAGTTCTTGTCCCGTTTATCGTAGTAACGCTTCAACTCTCTATATCGCTTACCACCCAACCGAGACACAGCTGTGTTATTCCTATCACACCAACCCCACATCGTAAGCAGGATCAGGGGCCAAGACTGCCCCTACGAAAACTTTGCATATGATATCCACAGAACTCCTTTCTGCATGATTTGTTACACGGGGTTACTGATCCAATCATAAGCCATTTGCATTGATTCATTATATAAAATTTTCTTATTTAAATACTTGTTTTAATTATAGCATGAAGGAGATCGAGAGATTATCGAAAATTACGCCTTGGAAAAATGCTAAATTCAATCTCGATAGAGTCTCTGATAAATCAAAGAGTCTAATAGGTGATAGAACCATGATAAGTAAAATTCGTGATTGTTTTGAGGAATTCAAGCGCGATGGAGCATCTCACTGTTGGTCAACATTTCGAATTGATGGTAGCGTTGATGCTACCATGAATGACGAAAAAGCAGCCAGAATAATCTCACATCTTGGGCGAAAAAAGTATTTTTTTTAGAGTGAAATTCATTATTCGTTTAGACACGGGAGATTGGATTATTAGAGATAAATTTGAACCAATCTTGAAGGATAAAAAAGACTATCACTGTGAGTCGAGATTCCAAGCCAGGAATTTTGACTGGAATTGACAAACCATACTACGAGAGATCCTATCCTGTAACAGCAGTTGTTTACGGAATATATCGGCTAAATGATAAAACGAGTATTGAAAAACTAGCACCGATGAAACTGTCATTGTTGACTTCGTCAAGAATGAATTGTGTGGCAGAACGAATAATAGAACACTTCACAAATGCGTTACGTGGTAACAAATTGACTGATCTAAGGCGCAAAAAATAAATGAATGGGGACTAATAGTGAAGGAGCACGGGGCAATAATTCAAAATGTGGCAGAGTTAGAACGAATACTAAAATTCCCAATATTCGGAAAAACGATAACAGGCGAGATATTATACGAATCAAAATATAAATCAAGAGGGGCTCCAATCAAAATTATTGATCATAACGAACACGCATTGACATCTGCAGTAACAATATTTACACGGGATAGAACAATAAAATATATCCCCGAGGAGTTCTCCCCGGAATTCTCTGAGGAGAAATTGTTCGATTTTATTCACCAGTTGAGTAAAAACGATCCTGTGTCAGTGTGGTTACTTCATAGTTTTGAAAACTCCGAGGGCAGATTCGATCAATTTGTAAGACCAAACGGCGAATTATACCGTACTGAGCCCTCCAACACGCAATGAAAAAACTAGCTAGTGACTTCTCAACAGAACACGACGAACAATTACTAACAAATTGTTTTACAATTCCGTCGGTTGCAGCTCATTTTGCGAGAAAGAAAAACACGTGGAAACCAACAAGAGCTGAATTTCTATCAGATGACAGATCAAGCTGCATTGAGTATGGCCATGGCGGATTACGGAATACAAAATAAGACCCCAAAATTATTATTTCAGTTGATATGGTTGCGTGTTATGCCGGGAGTTTTCTCGGGTACGGAGAATACGCTAAGTACTTCAAGCGATTTGGACATCCCACACATGAGATGAACCGTGTTGCTATTAATGGGCCACTGCCCGATTTTGATTTAACTGTATTCGCTCGTGTGGTATCATTTGAACTGGCTACAGGACTTCATCCGTGCTGTTATGTTTGGATTGGTAGACACATCTCTGAAAAACACTGGATGCCAATAGTGCTGTTACGATACATGATTGATTGTAGCATGCTAATATCGTTGATTGTCGGTGAAACAATTATATCATATCGAGCGCAGACTGAGGTTTGGTTACCACAACCCAATCTAGACAGTATAATCAGCGAAAAATAAACAAATTTCACGATCTTGACGAAGAATATATCATGAATTGGTCCAAACAGTTATTTGAAAGTGAAAATAGACAAACAAAAGAACTAGGTAGAAGAATAATCGGGAAATTCACTCAGGGTGGCAGAAACGACAATACAAGATATTCTTCACGGTTGAGTATAGATAGCGTTGAATACGATTTTATAATAGCGGATATCACATCTAAAGGCATATATGTCAATTGTAAGGATGCTTTCTTGTCCATTGGAACCAAATTAGGTACAATTATTACTTACAACGATGGACACAGTCTTCAGTATACACATTTGAGGGCATCTATGCTGGCTTATGCTTCTATCAATTTATTTTCGATGATAAATAGATTTCCTGACACCGCAGTTAGAGTAGCCACTGATTCATTTTATATAAACACGAAATACAGCGAAGCAGAAGCTAAATTCACAAATTCCGACGAGAGTTGGGGATCATGGAGAATTAGGCGAGAAATGCTGCATGATTATTCCAAGTCATCAGATGTTACGATTGAAATAAATACTTGAAAAATAATCAGATGTCAGAACTATCTAATGCACCGTCGATATCTGATCCAATATGTAGATATAAAACAGTCTATTTAAACGGTTGTGGCGGGTCAGGAAAGACGACTCGTGCGATTGAATTATTTCGTAGAAACGCATCAAACATGATTGTGCTAACACCGACCCACAGACTAGCAAGAGAGATGAAAGAGCGAGGGGTGAATGCGTGCATATATCACAGTTTCTTTCGATGGAAAGGTGACGAATGGACTCCTGATCAAATGGGCGAGAAATTTATTCCTGAAGTCATTATTTTGGATGAGATATGCACGGTATCGTTAGATGTATTACAAAGATTTCTCGAATGGTTATTGCTATCGAATACAAAAGTTATCATGTGCGGCGATCATGGCCAACCTACGCCATTTGTCGGTTTATCCCCACATGATTGGCTAAAGAATTTTGTAGACTATTATGAAGAAATTAATACCGATCATAGAGCACTTGATGAGCAATTACGCGAATTCAAGAAACTAATTAGATTACAACCGGATAAAATAAAATGTGAAATGGCACCTGAAATAATTTCGGAAACCCCATTAAAAGATTTCTTGGAAGCGTGGAGACCAAACGATTTAATAGTAGCAAGTAGAAAGATAGTGAGAGACACACTTCAGATGAAGTTATTTGAATTACATAAATAAAAATTTGCAACACTTCCAACACCGCTGTGTTATAGACCCAAGGATACACGGCGACAAAATATCGAAGTTGATATTCCTGGGCAGCGTGAAAAGCAGATTCTCGTGCTAAATGATATTGTGCTGGTTGATATCAATGTCGTCGAAGATGCATTATGCGCTGATAAATCCCCGTGGACGCTAGGTTACGCAGCGACAATACATTCTTCACAGGGATTGACTATATCAGATACAGTTGTTTGGATCATAGATAATCACATAGAGTGGTCGAATTTAGTTTATCTTGCGGTGTCCAGAGTATGAAGAATAAATCAACTTCGAAGAGTTGTTCTAGATTATAATGACACTACAATAAGTGATATTGTTAGCGATGATATATTCAGAAAAAAAACTCCCTGGTTATAAACAACAGGATAAAAAAAAATAACAGAGAATTTGATATTGATGCCGAATTAATATTTACACTAAAACAACAACAGAATAATCACTGCCCCAGTTGCAATTGTATAATGAGTTGGTATTGGTCGGATAAGGATCCTCGTCAGTTTACCGTAGACAGAAAGAATAGCAGCATTGTTCATACTAGAAATAATGTGATGCTGACTTGTCTTGAGTGTAACAGACGCAGGGGTGCTAGTTAAGACCACGCGGCGGTAATTGAGATCCTCGGGTATCACTTGTAGTTGTTCACGAGTAAACCCGCGCTGAGGAGCAGTTGAATCCAGTCTATAGATTGCTTGTCTACCCGTAGATCGTGTTACGTTAGATATTTTATGCGCGGTGACACTCCAAATAGGATCAGTAGCTCTTTTTTTACCACCTTCGAGGTCTCCTGGTTCGTATAAATACCTCACAGTGACATTGCCGAGTATTGGTTGTTTTGAAAAATCTTTTTGTGGTTTTTCAGGTATATACTTCCTTTTAATCGCGTTATTAGGCTTCATATTAATTGTTCGAGTAATTTCATTATTTAGCGCGGTAATCACAGCAAGTAATCTTTTGACCCATTCACTAGATCGTTTATCTTGGATGAATTCTTTCGCGTATTGATATCCAAATAACCGCTCATCAAGTGTCCGATTAACTCGTTCAACAATTTCCTGATCGCGATGTAGTAAAGTATGTGCTCGTCTGATGGTGACATTATAATTCTTCATTGCTGATAGAACCGCACCCTGAAATTCCTTGCCAGGATCAACTTGCAATAGATTCGGCCAGCGCAGAGGACCTCGTCGATAAATCCTTTCAAATGCAGAAGCGACTTCAGTTGATGATTTTGTTTTTAACGGCTCTGCTTGTTTGTATCGACTCGCAACATCAAGTATGGTTAGCGCGTATTTGTAAAAACCATCATGCGGCATAAAAAATATATCAGCTTGATGAACCTGATTAGGGACGGTCACATCAAAATGCGAGTAGTTAATTTGTTTAGGTCGCGGTAGATAAATTTGCCATATCGCTTGTTTGGATAACCAATCCTCCTCAGTGGTATATTTCACCGCTGCTGCGCTAGCGAGTTTACCGATTGCTGCCTTACCCCTCCAGTATCCTTTTGGGGAATAATAAATAGATTCCATGTTGTTATTAATTACCGGCACCAATCATTAATTTACCTTTCATCGCCGATTTTATCAAAAATGAAGCCAATTTTTCTTTTAAGGATTTATTGGTGATAGAATTCAACGCATGAATCAAGTTCACATCTGCGAGATGACGTTGTTGTAAATCACCGCTCCGGTAAGCTATATCATGTACCCGAGACGCTTCATCAATTGCATTTATCGGATTTTCTCCCGGGTTAGGATTATTTTGGCTATCAAGTTTGATATCTAATCGTGTTCCCGGTCCACAATAACTATATCCTGGAAGGTGTTTTTGCACCTGGATACTTTGCCCATGGCGTTCCTGAGAGTTTAGCTATCTTGGCGGCGATATCACTTCTGGCTTTTTTTTTTTTTAAAATCTAAATTTTTTTTTGTGCCGCATACTTCACACCTACCAGTTGTCGCGGTTCGAATATGTTTTGTGGTAACAGTCGTTGGGTCAATAGTTGGTGTACGCTTCTTACACTTCACACAATATAGATCCATACTATTAGTATGTTATATCTAATGGAAGTTATAGGTTGGTCGGCCATTGAAGGAACTAAGCCAGCAAAACATCATCCAATATAGAATCAAAACAATTATATAACATGGTGGTATACTGGGGATTTATCAGTTATAACTACTACAAATGTAACTTTGACGATAAATTACTTTTTCGCATAACAAAAAGTATTGTAAATACATAACTAGCATGGAACGCCTTTTTATGTAATAAAAATCGTCGAACAGATTCTTATACACGTATATATTATTTGTCGAACCACTAAAATAAAAAAGTGTTCTCGGAACGATTATTAAATTTTGTAATCTGTGAGACATATTATGAACGCGATTGGTATTTAACAAAAATATACAATTGGGTTGATTATATAGATTATTATGAACCATTCCCGGTTATGACTTTCATCGATATGGATCTTTGGAAAAATTATGCAATGAGCCTCGTTGATAATATCATATCGGTGATTGTTATTGAACAATAATAAGTCCACAATAGGAATCCATAATACTATTATATTATATCTAATGGAAGTAATTGATTTCTCAGCGCGGCGAGAGAAACAACCAATAAAACATCAGGCTATGTTACCAAACTCTATCAGGATGCTCATCATTGGTCCGTCCGGAAGTGGTAAAACGCAGTTGTTGCTCACGATGATAATGAAATATATGACATGGGACAAATTATATTTAGTTGCCCCGAGCGTAGACGATCAACATTGTTATCAGGTGTTAAAAGATTACAACGAAAATGCTTCAGAAATTGCCGGTGAAGATGTTATTGAGTTTATCAGAGGTATTGACGAATCGCCATCCGTGGACGACCTGGATGGAAGCGTTAACAATCTTGTTGCGTACGACGATGTAATGATGGACAAACAATAAAATCCTGCCAAAATATTTTCCCGAAGGTGCCATAAAAACACAAACGTGATATATGTCACTCGAAAATACGCACAGATTCCAAGTGTAATCAGAGAAAATTGCAATTTAGTAAGTGTGTTTAACGGAGTTGGAAAATACACACTACAAAATATTTATTTGGTGTGACGGTGACATGGACTTTAATCAATTTCGAAATTTCTTTAGTAATGCTCGGGCAAAACCGCGCGGATTTGTAACGATAAATATACACGACCCTCGGACACGATATCGTATCGGATTAGATCGTATTTATGGTTAATTCGGTTAACCCCATAGCAGCAGAGGGGGCGCGACAACGACTAGGCGTCTATTTCGAAAAAGCCTCGGTTTGCTGAATGGACGCTTCTTTTAAGCATTCACGAGGAAGCCTTAGATTGCCGAATCGACGCCTCTACAAAGTTGGTCTTTTCGCCCCCTCTGCTGCTCCAGGTCGTACTCAGCCATGCTTGAAATGTAACTCAAGGTCAATGTCAGTTAGTCATCAATGTCAGCAAGGTGCTTATTTGTTGACTAAGAGAAGTTAAACCATCAAAAGGATGAAGATTCACACGCATGTAACTTCCGATTACCCATGCTACAACTGCCCAGGAAACGAAATAGAAATGTTACTGAAGCTGATTACCGGAGGTATATGTATGGAATTCAATAGGACATTGTCAATCAGAAGCTATTATAAGTAGTGAAATATGTCTAATATTAATTTATAATAATAAAATTTACGTCAATATCGCACTATATCGATATAAGAAAGTTATATCGCGATTATTGTTTCGTCGGTTTTATACCACTATATACCGATATTCGATATTATCGCGCACTCCTACTGAAAAGGAAATATTTTGTCTGAAGATCACCAAATGTATGTTTGGAAAAGCCTAGTTGGGTTGTGTCAGATATTTAACCAATAATCGACAACTGTAATCAACACTTAATCAATTATTAAATAATCATAATATATACTACTAATGTCGTGTTTGTACGAACTCAAACAAATGTAATATGAGAAACTGCGACTTTATCGAGTTTGATGGAAGTCAACTCTTCCTATATGTATATATATATATACATGATTCATGTTGAGTCGAATATATGGCAGAAAATTTAAATATGAGAGAGAGAGAGAGAGAGAGAGAGAGAGAGAGAGAGAGAGAGAGAGAGAGAGAGAGAGAGAGAGAGAGAGAGAGAGAGAGAGAGGAAGGGAGGAGATTAATGAATACTATCCAAGACATCGTGATCTACGCTTCAGGGCAGGTTTTTTATATCACTATAATAATCTGGTCTGTTGGTTTCAACAATTTTGTATGATCTGACTCAGTAACAGTGGGTAGAGGATGTATGACTTGCATGGTAATATGGTGTTTCTACCAATTTTTAAGTTACCGTGAAACTGGTGATTGAAATCGCCGACACATGTGTCAACACGAAGGTTGTTGTTGTTATTGTTGTTGTTGTAGAGTTTAAAGTCATTTTTCAGCACACTATAGGCTATACATATTGGCTAGTATTAATGAAGGAGGAAGAACCCGGGAATATCCCCGGAAAGAAACCCCGACCCACGAGAAGCTATTGACAAGCTTTCTCAGATACCTACATTGGCCGAATCTGAGACTTGAACCCACGGAAGACACGGGAGAGATGGCAGTGATCCTTAACGGAGAGCCCTTTTGACCGCTCAACCATTCGGGACCCCTTCAACACGAAGGTAATGATTCCAGATATATACAAATGTGACCCTTGTGACCCTTGTGCTGAGACTTTGCAACTAATGAGATGTTGTACTTTGCTGTATAGGGTCATCTTATTTGACTTTGCAACTAAGGAGTATTATTTGTTGTATCGGGCCATCATATCTGACTTTGCAACTACCTTGCTGTATGAGGTCTTCATTTTTTACTTTGTAACTAATGAATTTTTGTACTTTGCTGTATGGGTTCATCTTTATTTACTTTGCGTCTAATGAGATGTTTTACTTTGCTGTATAACGTAGCATTAAAAGCTTTCATTAATGGGTTGATAATTATGTTGCTTCAATAAGCTTTATTCGCTAGCAGCATACATTATTATAATTTAACATCAATTTATAATTATAGTTCACGAGTTAAGGCTGTTACTTTTACTATTCTTCTTTTGTCTTGTAAATACTCAACTTACTCAATATTCCTTTCTACAACTTGATATAGCTCCAAATGAAGTGAACAATAATGCAATATTTACCCTCCTGACATTAAATATCCAAAACATTAACGATTTTTCAACATTTTAGTACAGCTAATATTTTCATAACACCCTTTGATTGTGGTTTGATTGCGAAGCAGACAACATTTGTATTTTATAAGACCCTCTCTCTCTCTCTCTCTCTCTCTCTCTCTCTCTCTCTCTCTCTATATATATATATATATATATATATATATATATATATATATATATATATATATATCAATGTATGTCAAATGTATATAATATATAATATCAAGAAAAAATATAAATCCCTACTATATATCGGATCAATATTTGTTATATAAACCACGTTCCCTCACAAATTCCAGCATATATATAATTCCCGTTTAAAAACATTTATTAGTAAATTATATGCAAACGACATAGTATTACATTTCTTGCAGAGATATTTACAGTTAGCAAAAACTTAAAAGGCTCGATATTTCAATGAAACAAATAGGAAAGTATTTTGATAAGAGTTTCCCTATTTCTGGCATTATATTTCAATGATATTTTGCTCATAAAAATAAAATAAATGTACAAATCTGATACTGATTTAAATCAATGAATTATTCATTGTGTTTTTAAAATTGGTGAAAATAAAGCAACCTAAATTTGAATCAATCATTCCAAACAATAAATGAAAAGGAAAGGGGATTTTGAAGACAACCAAAATAACCAAATCAGCGTGGACGGATTGAACTTCATGTTAAGGATACAATTAGATATTTCTTACCAGCCAAAATATTTATTGAAGTAGAAGGTGAAATTATAAAAAGCAGATGATACAAATTGCAGAATTGGTGATAAAACAATTTTAAACAATGGAATTATACCATTCTTTAACAGCATCACATACATGATTGACAAAAGAAAATGTTGAATAGTGTCTTGAAAATGTTGATATTGCTAAATCAATAATCGGTTTAGCAATATATTCTGATGATTACACAAGATCAACTGGTCCGTCAGTGATGTTTGTGTCACAGAATTAGGCGAAAATTTAATGTATTTTCTAATTGATTTACAAACTAATCTCACCATTTTTTTTTTGTTTCGTCGTACATGCGTTGCCTGGGTTGAATAAGTGGGTTTTCCCAAGGTAAGCGGCGTGTAACGATTTGCATGTGCCTGATTTTGAATTACGTGAAATCCGAAACATTTGTTTCACGTAATGCACGGTAATCTTGCAGTGATTTCTGCTCACCAATTTGAAGGTATATAAGGCATAATATTTCTCATAATAATTACGGGACCTAAAGTATCTAATCACAGGATAGATAGCTCGTCTTTCAATCTCCAGCCAAAGGGCTGATAACGTCTGATAACGTCGGCTGATAGCGCATTTGATAACGTCTGATAACATCGTTGATAGCGCATTTGATAACGTCGGCTGATAGCGCATTTGATAACGTCTGATAACATCGTTGATAACGCATCTGATAACGTATCTGAAAACATCTCTGATAACGTCGGCTGATAACATCTCTGAGATCGTAGCTGAAATTGTTGCTGATTTATTGTGCAATCGAATTGAAGTATCTGACTGTCTGTCTGTCGAACTGTCTGTTCGTCTACATCTGTCGTGACGTGTAAATATCCGGAAATCTAGAAGTCCGAGTGTCGGAGCTGTCTAAAGTTGTAAACATCCGGGGCGACATCTAGGGTATTGAGGAACGTTGGTTCTAGTAGATGTTGTATGCTGTCTATACGTATAACTGTGGTGGATCCGTGAAGGGCAAACGGCCGATAAAAGTATTGGTCAACCCTAGGTCTTCGGGGAAACTGGGCGGCGATTCAACTGTTAGTGAATCGTACGGTTATACAGGGTCGAGACACATATGTGTGTTGCAATTGTAGTACAATTGAATACATTGTTGTATTTACATGGTTATTTCAGATCACAGTAGTATTTCAAGGGATTGCATGAATCTCAATAAAAGCTAGCAACTTGATTGAATACATGTATATGTTCGTGCTAGTTGTCGCAATCCATACGTGCGATAGTATAGTTTGATGTTTTGTGTTTGTCATCGTAATTTATACTTGCGGTAATATAACTTTCGTAAAGGTTCCTTGGATCTGTGTATAGTCCAAGAGATCCCTGTGTTTTATTTTGTATTGATATTTCATTTATTCATGTATTGTGAATGGTTGTGAGTGTAATTGTGGGTTGAGCGCATGAGTTATTGTGTTGATACATCATTATTTTTCATTAATAATTTATTTCATAAATTTATATTTTCTTTCACATATTGTGTTTGTGTTGTTCATTTAATCCACCATCCTCTCGGTAACAATTCTGTTACAGTTTGCAAAAAATACCACTGATGAACCAGAGAACAATCATGGGGCAATGAATGCAGCTGGAATTCAAGTTGTTTTGACGAATGAAAATTTTATCTAAGGATTTGCCTCGCGTAGATCAATGTTGAACCACGATGAAGTATTTTCAAGTGCAATTTTACTATCTCACAGCTTTGTTTTTTTTGTAGAAATTTTAAAAACGTTATTCTCGGAGTTAAGCACACAATAGTTCTTATACGATCAGCCACCGACAATGATGCAGTCTGACGACCCAACATATAACTCTCGTTATGGATTCCTAATTACCGAGCAGTTGCTGTTATATTCAGAGAAAAAGCGATGTTACTTGAAGACACTGGTGGACGAATGAGCCATTGACGCTCCTGTTGAAAATATGTAATATTTTCTGAATATATAATTAAATTATAAATTATCATGTCATGTAGTAATGTTAATCTGACTCCGGGTCAGATGAAGAACTACAAACTGCGACAGAGAAAATTTCTGGAACCACAATAACGCTGAAAGAACAGAAATTACAGGTGGTCAAAATAAGCTGTCACTGATAGAACATGACAAGACCAGAATACGAATTACTCTATCCGCGGATGCTATTTCCGATTTATCTAAATCAGATGGTATATTTACACTTCTTGCGGCTATACCAGCGTTAGTAGCTACTGCCTCCCCAGCTGTCGCAAAAGCGGGAATTTCAGCACGCAAACAAAAACCCGGAAGACGTCCAAAAAAAAAAAAAAACAATATGCCTCAACCGGGTCGTCTAAGATTGCTGGCATCACAATACGGAAAGGGTATAAGACTACCAAGAACAACTCCCCCCCCCATTAGTATGGAATGGATCAGATACTTCCAGAAACAGTTCGATAGTAAAAAAAAAAAGTTATTTATATCGATGTCATATATTGATTTAATTAATGTCACTACAAAACTAAATATAAATTTTTTAGAGGTGTTTTTGTGCGAGATTAAACAATATTGAAATCGGTATCATTAATCTTGACGCTAGTTCTGGCACAGGAACTCATTGGGTTGCATACGTGATTGATCCACGTGAAATTGTTTATTTTGATTCGTATGGACTTGCACCATACTAATATAATTTTATGATCTGGTATTCAACATTATCAACACAAACAATGAAAGGTCCGCCAATATGTGAAGATGTGAACAACACGCATTTGAGAATGATATAATGTATAATACGAAAAACAAATCAGAATGCATGGTCTTTCAGCCAACTTCTTTCAAATTATCATCTCCTCCCCCTGTACTTATTAAAGGCAATGCTCTTACCTATGTCAACATATAAACTTATTTAGGTCATATTTTGAAATCCATCGGTCGGATAATGAACATATGATGAGACATTACCGATCTCTGTGTACAAGAACAAACATTCTTCTACGTAAATTCAAGAATTGTTCATTAAATAATCAAAATTAGATAATTCAAATCTTATTACTGCACCATGTATTGCGCTCCTCTGTGGACAAACTTTAGTGAATGTATTATGAAAAGAAAACGAGTTATTGGTTATACTAATATTCTTCGTTTTGTATTAGGTCTTCCAAGGTGGATCAGTGCCTCCAACATGTTTGTTAATTATAATGTATTCAGTTTTGATGAAATGAGGAGAAAGTATGTATTCTCAAAGATAACATGAATATCTAATAGTAAGAACTGTATATTTAAATCTCGTTGGAACTGTGACATTAATATAAATTCTCATATTATTTGTAGATGGAACAAATTACTCTTTAAATGTGTCATTTAATTTAATTATTAATAATGCATGGCGCAGTTAATAGTTGTAGATGTTGCTGTATATTTCTAGATATGATATATATATATATATATATATATATATATATATATATATATATATATATATATATATATATATATATATACGTGTGTGTGCGTGTGTATGTGTGTGTACTTTTATGTTTACAATGCTTTTTTATTTATATCTATATTTTAATTTAGAGGTATGGAGGTATGGACTTTGAAGTCTGAAATAAAGAATTCTTATCTTATATTATGTGGCCGTAAAGCAATTGCTGTACTCAACGCTGTATCTCTATCAACAGCACTTCGTCCACCTCATAAAGGCTAAATATAATGTTGTAAATGAATACACATTAAACAAGTATTAAAATATCATGCCCGATATTTACGGAAGATCTACTCAGAGAAGGAGTTAGCAGGGTGACTTATCTAAATATACAACTCGTAATGACGTCAAAGATGGGTGCTTTAATATTTTGAATTTCGCGATTGTAGATCCAATGAAGTGGTTATATTTGAAGATAAGCAAGGAACATTAAAAACGAGTAATATTTCATTGCAAGATATTATCGTCAGAATTAATGGAGTAACCGAAAACAGCATAGATGTGTTTGATAATAGTGGAAAAATTAAATTGGTGTTATTATGACAAAATTATTTAAGAGTTTAACGTTGTTTTTTCAGCGTTCATCGTGGTATTAACTGTTAGTTGCAGACTCACACAGCAAATAATGCTTGAAGGGTGTTATGTAAGCTGTGTGAGTAGGCATCTGACAGTTTATACTACGATGAACGCAGAAAAAACAACGTTAAACTCTTATAATTGAAATTGCAATGTAATGTTATGTTTTTTTTCTTTTTTCATCATAAAAAAAATAATCATAATTGTGCGTAGTAATACTTTTCTCGGGTTTCTGTTACGTAGCTATTTATAGCTCTTGGGATTGTCTTGCTTGTAAGTCCGTCATCCAATGGAACCCACGGAAGGAATTTGAACATTTTGAATATTTTATCATAATGAACACGTGTATTTAAAGTTGAAGCTCAATATTTAAAGTCACGATGTTATGGCTATAAGAATGTGTGCTTATTTTAAATTGACCTAATGTGATTTGGCATATTCATCACTGTTATGACAAGTGAGTAATCTGATTTCGTTCTTCAAAACCTATTTTCGTGTTATAAACAGGCTGTACTAATACATGTAGGTGTATGAAGTTTGGTTATAGAAAGTATGTGATCAGTTTTATTGGCTCTAAAATACACATACACGCACAGTTCTAAAATAATAAAGTACTTATTTTATCCCTCTAGTTATTTCATGAGTTGTTTTTGACAATGGTTCAAAACCGGATTCCTCTCATCAAATTTGTGACATCGGTGTAGAAAGTGAACAAACAGACACACAAAATGACAGATTTAAAAACAGTAAGACAATTAAATTTGTTGAATATGTGTTTATTGTTGATACACTTTTTGAATTATACTGAGTAGTGCAATAATAATGACAACACAGCATAATAATTGCAATCCGAGTAGCTCGTAGAGAAAAGTAATTTCATAAAAGATGAGAAATATATTTTGCTTTAATCTTTCAAACTAAATTTATTCAATTAGTGTTTAAAAAATTGTAAAAATGGTTAATTTCCTTTAATGTTTACTTCGTGTCTGCCTTCACTAGCAGTGTTTATCTTATGCTGTACACGCGACTCTATTTATAGACGTGGGTATTTTTGGAAAAGTAGTTCTCCTAACAGTTAATACCGAAATAAACGCAATTCATTTTGATCACGTGGTAACATTCTGACCAATCGAAACATTACTTTCCTCTACCAGCTACTTGATTGCAATTATTTGATAATATTCGCAATGGAGTGCAGAAATCTGTTGATACAATATCCGGTGTAATTAACATGACGTAATAAAATTACTGGCGTTGGAGAACCAGAATCGAACGATGATACGGCAACAGAGAAATATGTCGATGATAACAATCTCCCAATAACCTACTCGTTAACAATAATCATTACTGGAATGACCTTTTTTATAACTGAATTTTCTAATCATTTATACACGTTCTTAAGTGTTCCTAGAAACGTAAATATATCCAGCGGTTATCGACATTAAAGTCGATCCAGCGGTTATCGACATTAAAGTCGATGACATAAAAACAATCACCGACAACGTAGCGTCTGGACAAGCATTGTGATCACCGCCTAAAAAAATCTATTAAACATCGCGCTGAAGTTACCGGGCTATACAGATTGTGAGTGATCGGTGTTACAACATTTACAATATCTACTACAATTCCAAGGCGTTATCCCCTGATAAAGTCTCCTTGATCTATACTATCTAATTAAATAATGAGCTGTCCAATCAACTTGAAAAAGTACAGATACAACCAGGTGAGTAAATGGCAAAACAAACTAAAACATATCGGTGATACGTATACAGCAATATTTTCAAAAATATCGTAGACGTGTTGATGTCGTTGATAAAATTGTATATTCAGCGTCCGCTGTTATCGCTGGAACAGGTGTATTACTATCAAGAACAACATCATTACCAGCAATGGCAATAATTCTAATAATTTGTGTTTCAGCTGCAACAACTATTTCTGGTGCTATTAATATGATTCCCAAATAAACATCTACATACTACAAAATAAACTACACGAGTACATATTAAAGTTAGATTCAGCGACGCCGGCAACTCTAAATTATACTCACTGATATCATCAGGCCTAAGCGATGAAAAAATATAAAATATTGAATTCACATAATTGATTAGGATTAACAAGTCAATGCCTTGGTCTGATTTTTAAAATAATAATAATAATAATAATAATAATAATAATAATAATAATAATAATACTGTAATCATTGCAATAACTACTAGAACGGATTGTCCAACTCAATAAAAAACGATGATATCACCAAGTTCGACCGACCCTGAATTTTGCGTCAATGTTCCAACTGCAATTTAAACGAAATAATATGCGCCTGCAGAATTACGATTAAAGTATAGTTCGCCAAATAAGAACAGACGCATTGCCTATTTTTACTTGCATAACTTCCATCGTCATTTCGTCATCAGTAAGTGAATTAATGGCTACAAAATGGCCCAGTAGTTCTAGACTATGACCCGCATTCACAAGTTGATCCCCAGAGTACATGAAGAAAAGAATTCGGTGAAAGTTCTACAACATACCACCACCACTCTCGCGCGAAGGCATCTTGGTCCACAAGTTTAGCAAATTTAAATATTCACAAAACAAAGCTACTACCAGCCTATAATCCCAGTACTAGAGGATGTATTCCAAGGTTTAGGGTCGACATTTTGCCGATTGGTCCGAATTGGCTAAATCGGGCGCCGCTCTTACATTGGCCCCACGCGTTAGTAATTTTTTAAAAACATATACAGAGAGAAACAGGCCCAGCCCTAAAACAGAGGTCAACAAGACCACCGCCTTGGATCCTCCGCTTTCGGCAATGCAGTATTTTGCTTTCGGCCTCGCGCTCTTCGCTAGGTGCTTTGGGCCACGCACATCCTACGGCCTGGCCTGGAGAGAAAGTAATTTTAAGGCGACTGAAGAAAGCTTTGTTTAAAGATTTTTCCAAATGCGGGGGAGTGGGGGGGGGGGGGCAAAATAGTCAGAAAAGGACCCTGCATTTGCTAAGGTCGTTCCTGCCAAAGTTCGGAACTTTAATTTTGGAATAATGTAGGAGTGTCGCAACATTGTAAACGCACTCGCTCTCTCACAGACAGGATTACGCGATGTATGCTTTAACTTAAAAAATAAGGGGATGAAAAACTGAAAACCTGAATAAGAATGACATATAACTAAATCAGTATACATCTGTTCAAAAAATGTGATTGGTTTGGATAAGCTAAATACAGAACGTAGTATCTAGAAATTGTTACGATATTATTAAGCAAACACAAGGTGAAAGAAAGGATATTTAAAACAATTCAAATATGCGATTTCATATTGCAATTTAAGCATAATCGATAACGGCATAGAGGCAAAAATTGAGTTATTACATTATAGTTATCGTGTTACATAAAGGCAAGACAAGATGCAATGAGTGTTACATTTGGTATATACATGGGGACTTCCTACATCCTATGTGCCATATAACGTAATTGATAGTGCCATACTTGTCTTATATTATACGTATATCTATATGGTTATCATTGTTTCCATATAGAAAGTGCAATTGTGGTCAGTACTGTTAATAGTGTCCAAAATTCTGAAAACATTTATGAAATTTATACTGTCAACACGTTAGTCATGGTTTGCGTTCACTTGCTTGTTCTCTGTCCATTCCACAATATAGTCCTAATTAATGACTATTAGTCTTATAGTCCTAATTAATGAATATTAGTCTTATGTTCCTATTTAATGATTATTAGTCCTATGATCATAATTAATGACTATTAGTCATATGATCATAATTAATGACTATTAGTCCTATAGTCCTAACTATTGACTATTAGTCCTATAGTCCTAAATAATGACTATTAGTCCTATAGTCCTAAATAATGACTATTAGTCCTATAGTCCTAATTAATGACTGTTAGTCCTATAGTCCTAATCAATGACTGTTAGTCCTATAGTCCTAATTAATGACTGTTAGTCTTATAGTCCTAATTAATGACTGTTAGTCCTATAGTCCTAATTAATGAATGTTAGTCCTATAGTCTTAATTAATGACTGTTAGTCCTATAGTCTTAATTAATGACTATTAGTCCTATAGTCCTAATTAATGACTGTTAGTTATATAGTCCTAATTAATGACTGTTAGTCCTATAGTCCTAAATAATGACTGTTAGTCCTATAGTCCTAATTAATGACTGTTAGTCCTATAGTCTTAATTAATGACTGTTAGTCCTATAGTCCTAATTAATGACTGTTAGTCCTATAGTCCTAAATAATGACTGTTAGTCCTATAGTCCTAATTAATGACTGTTAGTCCTATAGTCCTAAATAATGACTGTTAGTCCTATAGTCCTAATCAATGACTGTTAGTCCTATAGTGCTAATTAATGACTATTAGTCCTATAGTCCTATTCAATGACTATTAGTCCTATAGTCCTAATTAATGACTGTTAGTCCTATAGTCCTAATTAATGACTGTTAGTCCTATCGTCTTAATTAATGACTGTTAGTCCTATAGTTCTAATTAATGACTATTAGTCCTATAATCATAATTAATCCAATAAAATGGTTATATTTCAGTATTATCGGTCGTTTCGTCTTCTAAGGGATTGTGACAACTATGAAAATTTGTCTTATAACGTAAATATGTATTACATATTCAAACTTGTTTGCAAACAGTAGATGCATTCATTTAGCTTACAACTGGAAGAAGTGATGTATATGTTGGATGTATCAATGCTAATGTGTGAGAAGGCACTTTCTGCAAGGCAAAAAGTAAGGTTGAAGCGACGATAATCGTTAATGGTATACAAATTAAGAACTGATCCAGGAAAATGCATGAGAAATTGCATAATTTATAAGAAAGTCTCGCAGTCAGATCTGTTGGGTATTACGATTATCGCTGGTCATGAATTCTAACTTAAGTGTTGCGTAACACGGTTACAGACAGCGAGTTTGTCATGCATAAATACGCATGTCCTAGTGTTGTACAGCGGAATCTATGTTGTGTATCATAGTACCAAGATTCGGCACCAACCATATCATTTAAAAAAGATGACAGGGATTTCCGCTCAAGAGCAGGTTATCAACACTGTAGTGAACAACATTTCAATTCGGTATACTAGGAAGCTATGTGTTTCAAAAATTTAGTAAAAAAAAAGGTTACGATTCAGATAATGATCTGTAGACATGTCGGTTGGTTACATAATAATAAACCAGAAATGACACTAAAATCAGGAAAAAATGACAAATATAATTAAATCCAACGATTCAGGCACATAATGATAAACGTACTTCCGATTACGTAAGACATATGAACAGATGGTATTAAACTATTCTAAATTGTTCAGCTTGGAGATTATTATCAAGTTTTTCACTGACCTTACTCTCGGTTTTATTATTGCCAAAATACATGTACGACTGTGTTATATTGTTTGTCATAAGATGTTAATAGCCAGTGCAGGCCTCCATACCTTTCATTAAGATCTCTTCTCCAGATTATCAGGTCTGACTACAATCTAGTTTATTTGCAAACAGTATAGGCAGAAAAGCAGTTTATGCTCTATTTCTCAAAGTTTTAAACATAATCAACTTTTTCTTACTACTCAGTGGATTATTAATAAATGTCGGTGACAGTTCTGTTTCATTACATACATATACGATACTGATGTACTACTTCAAGGTCTGTTCACAAGAAAGTGTCTATATTTCCATTGTAAGTTATTATTTCACAAGCTTACTGCTAAGTGTTACAGCATACATATGGAAATAAATGGAATATCACTATTACCAACAACTAAAGCCATTTGTTTATTATCCGGGAACCATTCCCCACACAACGTACTGAATTGAGCATTAACACTAATGAATAATGGGAAATAAACAGTGACCAATTCACAGGTGCAAACAGTACACGTCCCACTCTCCATTTCACGGATAGTCCTGTATGATAATATAATTTACTAAATCTTAAAGATTTCTAATAGTACTTACTGTAGTGTAAGCCTTAATCTAATTAGGGGCCCCGTTACGGAACACTGCCATCTAACCTCTGAGATCTCACCTCTGCCACTGCCACTGCAGACCACTGCCATCTCACCTCTGTCTGCGTATGTTCGAGTCTAAGATTCGGGAAATGTAGTTATGTGAGAAAGCTTGCCAGTAGCTTCTCGTGGGTCGGTGGTTCTTTCCTGGGTTTGTCCGGGTTCTTCCTCCACCATTAATACTAGCCGCCATGTATAGCATATATTGTGCTGAAAAAATGGCGTTAAACAATAAAAACAAAAAACAAAACTTAATCTAATTAGCTTGAAATATTACTTGACATTAATTGTAATCAGATATCCCACACTGGACTAGAACTGATACACACCAACAGCTGGTTTGTATTATACATTCACTAGGGTTTATGTGCAATGGGAAATATATTCTCAGGGCAGACATTACTCCCCTTCCAAGCTGTATAGATGTATTGTATTGAATAAATTCTACATAACGCATTCTACGGTTATTCTTCAAAACAAAGAACATTACACTTACCGTAATTTCTTTTCCAAACAAATCCAACGACAGGTTGAATAACAATGTTTTCTGCAAGCATTCTAATTCGGCACAGGTTAAGACGCAAATACACATTCCACTACGTCATGCACCTGACAACTCGGTATACTGAACTAAACAAGAATCGATCGCGTTGTAGACTAATACAGTCGTTCCTTTCCTCCGACTTCTTATCTGTTTGGGGCGCCATATAGGAGCAAAGCAGGTTCAACAAGAAAGTTGCAGTTGAAATTTCAATGTTATATTACCGAGAATTCCAATTTCACATGTTGAATCAAATTGTTGGTGCTCAGAATTGCGTGTCATATTTCGAGTTTTGCAACTTCATCTGTTGAATTACATAACTTTGATTGAATGTCACATTTTATGTGTCGAGGTTGTCGATTTTTTATGTTGAATTACAAAGTGATGGTTGAAATTTCAATGTTGACCAGAATTCTAGTTTCACATATTGAAAGTTTCATTTCACTTGTCGCGTTTAAAAACAGTATTTGATGAATTACACAACGGTTATTGAACATTGAATTTTATATGTAATTAATTACAATTTCAAACGTTTAATCTATGTCACGTTATAGAATTAACCAGATTTCAAAATGTGTTTGTTAGACCCTGAGGCTATAATTTTGCGCCGTCAATATGTATGAAGATCAATTCGGCAAACAATATTTGTCACGGCAATTAATTGACATTACCCTACAACTGGTGACGCGCGCTTTATGTTTGCCAAAGCCAGTTACGTAACATTGTTCACAGCTGAGTGGTGAAATTCTTGTTCGGAACAAGGAGCATCAAAGGAGGGTCGCAAAGCGGCCTGACAAACTGGTGGGAGAGGGGCGGTGTCTATCGTGGCAAATGTTATGAAAAGGTTGTTTGTTATGTATGTTGTGATTAGCTTTTCATAATCTTCTTCTCATTTCTTGCTATGAGAAGGAATTACTCGTAAGATAAGGAGAGTCAATGTCCATGGTCAGAGAGAGAGAGAGAGAGAGAGAGAGAGAGAGAGAGAGAGAGAGAGAGAGAGAGAGAGAGAGAGAGAGAGAGAGAGAAAAGAAAGAGTTCAGGCTCTCTTAAAAGAGTATCGTCACGATGATGAGACACAGCTACATCTATTTCTAAAAGAAGTTACGACATATACAGTTCTTCCTGTAATGAAAAAACGAACATCCTTCTAGCTTCTAAGTATGAGGGACTGACCTGGGCAATATACGCTTCTTACTTATACTCGTTTGGTGCAAGTCAGGACCAAATATGGTAATCCATTAATATACTAAGCCATTAGATAAGAACCATTTTGTTTTACATCACTAACAGAAGACCAGACTCAGTCTTAGTCACCGGATTGTAAATTCGCCAATGCATAATCTTGAAATTTGTCTGGTTTTTAGAACTATATATTTCTTACAGAGCAGCTAGGGAGTTCTTACTGAATCAGCGAAAACAGCATACAATGTCTTTAGTAACATCATACACTTATTCCACACAACAATGTACATTCGTATAGCTAGTGATGTACGTTACCAATTTTATGCTTGCACAGCAACTATTTTCATTCCATTAATATATAGTTGTGCTTTGGAAATAAATTAAATTTATCTTAATATATTTTAGAACTTACTTTAATATAAATGAATAAAACATTCATTAAATACAATGTAAAGAAAATTGCAATTTTATTAATTTTACCAAAACATATATCCTAACACAAACATTAGAATCGCAAGTTTAAATCTATCATCTTGAGAACTAAAAGTAGTAGTGCTACAACCACCTTGCGGGAAGCAAGGACAATAAGCTACTCCGACGTCATTCGATATAGGCGCGCATTTGGTTATTCCTGGAATAACAGGAAGCTTCAGTACAGAAGCCTTTAGGGACAAGAGGGGATTACCCCAGTGTAGTTGGCCGAGTCTCTGGGAGAGAAAAGAGAAGGAATAACGGAGGGAGAAGTTCGAAGGAAGAACGGAGGGAGACGAAGGAAAAGAGAAGGAAGAATCATACAGATGAGTAGGAACTAAGGACAGGAGGAAACGTTTACACGCTAATTGAAAGGATGAAATATTCCGTCACTTGGTCGAATGATAGGATTTTAGTTGAATTTTATTTGAGAGATGATTGTTCTTGAATTGTATTAAACTGTTGTTATTTGAATTTCACATTTTGTATATTCATTAATTTAACTGTCGGCATCGCTGACTGGGGGCTCAGACCTTTGTATCTCTCTATCACTACTTCAATTTCTGAGAAAACACGCCAGGGTGGGTTTTCTGTATTAAATTAAATAAATTGAGAGCACCCCATCCCAAACTGAATAAGGACAACTTTCACAATCTAATTGTGTTGAACGTTGGAGAGTTTAGATTTGTCTCTGCTGAATTACACAACTGTGGTTGAAAGTTAAATTTTAAATCTCAAGAGATTCCCATAAGTATGGAAGACATTGTTTTATGTGTATTCCAGTTTTAATCTTGCACCTAGTTTTAAATTATGCTTGATCTTTGATTATATTACATGTATTTTGTAATGCTGTCATGAGATTGCTATAAGGTATATGATCCGGCGACATAACTGGCTCCCACGAAAACCCTGTCTGAACAAAATCCTTAAGGATTTTAATTATGTTTGTAGTTTTTTTTAAATCCTTATAACGGTAGGCTGCTTTCAGTTTTATTTTCTTTATAGAAACATTATTTCGTTAGTTCCTCTGTTCCGGGTGCAATAGAATTTCGTATGTAGATGCGTCGAAAAGTAAGTAACTGTATTCATTTTATAGCCATCAGTGCTTCACGCATATTTCTTTTTCCGAGGCGATGATAGTGGCAAGTGGATATAACATTCCCTATTCCTAAGTTAAAGATTTTTTGTTTTAGTTAATAATTTGCGTACATTTCCTAAACCAATTTGTAGAGTCTCGACCTACTTGGTATAAATAATATAATATGCTCACTAGCCACTTTCTCCTTGGATTCTAGTTCACAGAAACGTTGCTTCTATTTGTCTTTTTTTTCTTTCTTTTCTTATTTGTTTATATTGAGATTTTCATCAAATATGGTATTCGCCATGATAAAATTAAACAATTCATTATATGGATCGCTTGCTTACCCATATGACATTGTTGACAAGGTCACATTCGTTTAAAGTTTACAATAGGATTTTACATAAAGTGTTTTCAAAGTCGTATATTTTCTAAACTCTTTTATGGATTTGTTTATACTTGGAAATGAGTAATAGCTAAGGTGCCTTTCTTGGAAGACTATTACTCTGCAAAATGCTGTGGAAAATACTTTTGAGGCACACTAATTTTTCTTGCTACAAGTTTCATCGTCATCATCAAACACTTATCCCATGAGGTCTCTCCATCTTTCTATGTTCTCTACTGCCCTTTTAGAAACTCCAGATTTCATGCCTGTCCACTCCTAGATGTTGTCTTCCAATCTTTTGTTCTGCCTACCACTTTTCTGCAACCTTACATTGTACCTTGAAAGATTGCTTTTGCCAGTCCAGATGATATTGAGACAAGACCGTACCAGTTCAGTTTGCTCTTGTTTGCAGTGGTCAAGAGGCCTTCATAAGATCCTATGGTTCGGTGAATCCAGTTGTGCACATCTTCGTTGGTTGATGGTCTATGTATGAGATGCCCTAGATCTTGAGGTAGTATCTCATCTCTAAAGTGTGGAGCATTCTTTGTTGATATGATACATCACAAGCATACAGAAAGATGGATATGACAATCGACCGCATCATTCCGAATTTAGAACAAAAAGAAATGTTGGTATCATTCCAAATCGGCATCAATCTTATTATTGCTGTTGTTGTCTGGGCAATCCTGCAAAGGAGTTCAGGTTTAGAGCCCTCATCTATGATAACTTATGCCATGTACTTGAAGCTTGTGATTCTTTCCAGGTTCTCTCCACCGACCTTTATTTCTGCACTGATGTTGTTTGGTTCTTCGGTATTAGTCTCCATATCGTATCATGTGGAGATTGTGCCTAGTCACTCAACGAAGGCTGACAGTTCTTTTTACTCTCCTACTAAACCATCAAAGTCATCTACGAAACTAAGGTTGGTGATAGTTTTTCCTGCGATGCTGCCAGTGTCTGAGCCGATGTACTTCCTCATAATTGCCCATAAGGCTGCATGCCATACCCTATGAAAAGGCTTTTTAAATCTATAAAGACTATAGATTCTGCTGATGCTGAAGGTATTTCTGGCAAAGGAGTCTGAGATGAAAGATTTGTTCTGTGGTGCTTCTTACTGCTCTAAAGCCTTCCTGTTCTTCAACAATAGTTTCTTTGTTTGAGGTTTTAGTCTGTTGAGAATCATCTTCAGCATGACTTTACTCAGGTGATTGATCAGACTGATGGCTCTGTAATTTTGGCATAGCTTTAGGTTTCCTTTTTGTGGAGCACGATGATCAAGGATTGAATCCATGTTGTGGGCCAGTTTCCGGTCTGCAATATCTTGTTGCAGATTGTTGTCAGAACTGTGATTGTCTCTTCTTCTGCTGCATTAATGAGCTCTGCTGGTGTGTAGTATACGTCAGCTTAATTTCTTTTTTTAGTGACCTAACTGCAATTTATACTTCTTCACGCAGATTGGGGTTGTCATCAATGTCTTCTGTCTGATCGCAATTTAGTACTGTTGGATCTCCTTGGGTCTTATGATTGTACAATTCTGATCAGTATTATGCCCATGGCTTGAGAATCTCTTGATCTTCTGTGAGGCATTTTCCTTATTTGTCTTGGATGGTGGTCACAGTTTATGAGTTGTGAGATCTTTTACCAGTTGATATGTCATTTTACTATCGTTTCTATTCATACTCTCTTTCTATCCGTGATTCATTTGCTTTCCATGATTTTCCTGATCATGTCGTTTATCTCTCTGTACTTTCTACCTCCTTCATTATTCCTTTTTCAGTTCTCTTCTTTTGTCGCATAGTTAAATGACATATGTTGTGACACAATGTTTCTTTGTTAGACGATATTTGCCAATGATCTCGCTAGCTGTGCTAGTCACAACTGTGTTGGATGTAGTTGTTAAGGACTCGAGATCGGTGTCTTGGCTGTCCAGGGTTATCAAAGGTACAAAGTTAACACTTATCATTACTTGGAAGGTTTCTGCGACGTTTGTATCTTTTAGTTTTCAAGATTAAATCTGATTCTTGGTTGGTTAGGCGTTTGAATCATTTTCAGGTGGATGCGAAAGATTGTCAATAATAATTATGGTCACTTAAAAGGTCTTGTGCAGAATCGTTTTTCACCAAGATTTAATCAATCGGGTTGTGATTTTTAACATCTGGACCGTGCCAGATCCATCGTCGAGCTACTTTGTGAGGGCTGAATGTGCTGGCTAGCACAATATTGTTGGTGGCCGCAAACTTCAAGAGCATGAGTCCTCTTTCATTTGCCTCTGCATTGCAGGAGGGTCAACATGTGCTATACCAGTTTGTCTGTCCATTATCCTTGTACAAATGTCCTTCTTGGGTGAGTTGTCAATGACATCTTGCATTTGGTTGTAAACTTTCTACAGTTTGTTGTCATCATATATCTATGTACGTGCCTATGCTTGTCTGATTGAGATGTTGAAGGGATTCGCTCTCAGTCTGAGGCTCAGGCGGATGGTAAGGATCCTGCTAGGGACTAGGCAACAATCAATAATGTTGTTCACAATGCCCTTGTGGGCAAGAAATCCAACACCATGACTGTGTTGGTCTCCTCTTCCGCTGAAATAGAGCTTATGTCCTTCACCTATTGTTATTTCACCAAAGTTTGTTTCAGCGCACCACGCAGAGACTAATAATGTTCCAGTTTTACGTCTCCAACTTATGTAATTGTTTTCAGCTTTCCCATAGTTCTCAGTATATCCCCACAGGGGAAAATACTTTTGAGGCATACTAGAGATTCTTGCTACAAGTGTAACTTAACTCGATCCCTTTTTAGAACATTATGCTACAATGAATACATATATATTGTAACCGTTGATGTTAATTGAATACAAAAAAACTTCTTCGATAATTTATTTTAATAAAAACTTAATTTGTTCTTGATACGTTGGTGACGAAAATTACCAATAAAACGACCTTAAAAAGGAAAATGAAAACTTTGGTAGGTTGAAGGTGCAAATAATATGGAAACGAATGGAAGAAGTTTTCTTGGCTTAATACTTGAGGAACATGTCAATAATTAAGTGTTCTTAAATCTGCCATTACCTACTTGTAGTCTGAATATACACATTTTTTACATTATAATTTCTAATGTGCATACAGTTCTTGTTTTAAAAACAAATACATTGTCCTTTAACATCGCATCGCATTTACTGTCGAAAGAATTAGCAACACGCACATTTCGACTCAACACATGAAACTGGAAATCTCTACATAGAAAATTGACCTTCCAACTACTGCTGTGTAACTCAACCGATAACTTGAAAAACCTAAACATACAAAAATAGAGCTTTCAACCACCGTCTTGTAATTGAACAGCTAAGATCTAAACTCTACAACTTTATCAGCACACACAACTTCATTTAACACGTGAAGTCCGAAATTTGAGATACAACATTGAAATATAACCGCAGCTGTGTGATTAAAAAGTTAAAATCTAAAAACGCGACATTGGAATTATAATTTCTTACCATTTTTGTGTAATTGAACAGAAGAAAAAAAAAACAATTTTATTCAACGTTTGAAACTAAAATTCCCGATATACTGCAGTGAAATTTCCACCACCGCTGCAAGCAATCGGTATAAACAACAATGCAACAGTAAACCACATCACAATATTTCAACATATAACATTAAATTGAAATACGCAACAAATGAAACAGAACTTTCAGCACAAGCAATTCAGTTCAATATCTGAGACTGGCGATCTCAACGTCTGAAATCGAAATATCAACAGCTACTTTCTAATTTAACCTACTTTTGTCCCCAAAGGCGCCTCATATTCTGTCGTTTGTGTGCTCTCTCTCTCTCTCTCTCTCTCTCTCTCTCTCTCTCTCTCTCTCATATTATGTATATTGTGCCGGAATAAGACCATTCCATATAATATAATATAATATAATATTATATAATATAATATAATATAATATAATATAATATAATATAATATAATAACGGCAAAACCTTTTATTCCGTGTCTTATTAAGACAATTTTGTCATAAATCGCAATCTAATACAATTTTATTCAAATTTAGATTTTATATGGTTGTCGAAAGCTTTCATTCAAACAAAACTGACCGTGTCGGAATTAGAACGAAGCTGTCTACAAGAGGTGCTGAGTAAGAAATTAAGCTTTACCATAATACATTCTTTAAAAATATAATACAAGACAGAACTTGAAATAAAATAATACAACTTTGTAAATTCCTAGCGCTGACACCAGCTGACAATGGTTATAATGGTTCTCACTTTAAATATATAATACAATACAGAAATTAAAATAAAATAATGCAACTTTGTATAATCCTAGCGCTGACATCAGCTGACAATAGCTATAACGGTTCTCACTTTAAATATCATCTTTATAACACTGCGTCTCTTATATTTCCGATGTAGGTTTGGATTCCACTAAATTGACTGCATGCCGTTATATTATTGCTACTGACTTATTAAACTAACAAAAAGGTTGTTGACTAATTAGAACTAGTTAAACTATTACTTTATTTCCTAAACTATTGGATGTGCTCTTAATCACTGTAATGAGACACCCTTGTTATAATATACCTAAAATATAAGTGTGTCTCACAACAGTGCATATGTGTCTCCTTTAACAGCTTTATACAGACTTAGAGGGCATATTAGATCAATGTGTTGCTATCTGTGATATGCTAGCTCTGTTTAAATACAAACATAATATATTAGCTCTGATTAGTGTGCCAGACTTGCGACGACAAAGTGCGTGTTTGAATCCTAGCACCATACCTGCCCGTATTGGTTACCAGGGTATGTCTCGCAGCAAGCAGTTACCCCTATTCCCTCAATATGCACGACGTAACTTTCGTACATTGTTGCACCATAAAACTCAAACCCAAACCAAATTTAACATATGCATTTTTTTCAGGGTGGGGGGTTAGGTTCCCTACAGTGATACATACATATACAGTAAGCATACCGATTTGAAAGTAACATATACATATATGATGAGTTACACACACGTGCTTATGATAGGTCACGCATATTAATGTAACACGAAGCAGAATATACCAATAGTAATGGTATAAGCAGTTAATATGCAACTATCAGGACTGCTATGTACCAATGTGTTAATTTTGCAATTACAGTATAACGTAATTATATTCAGTTGTCATTAACTATATTAATTTGTCATAACTTAAAGAAATTATGACAAAGTTATTACATTGACAAGTACAAGATTTACTTGTCCGACATGACAGGAATTATGTAAATATGTTATTACTAAAGTTCACATGATTATAAGGGAATACCCATACACATTCAAATATTAATAGGATACCTACTGTATCATAAAGACAATGAATTTATGCTATGCAAAATGCCAACCATACTGATTGTTATTCGTATTAATTCAGTTCATAGTTTCATGAAGAAAATTCGAATACATTCAGAGATTGGTTGTGTAAAAGAAATTGTACGCCTATACAGCTGATAGGATTGAGGCTTGTGCCGTAAATGTCGTTCTTCTTCGACCATAAACGTTTGTTATACCATCTTGAATACACTGACAAGAATACCCGACATCTACTTTATCTATCTGAAGAGCATCACAGTTCATTTCAGCGAATACTTTAAATCGAAAAGAAAAGCTCGCTAAATATGATTTGTATACAGTTTGACAGATTTGTCGAAAAACGAGTTGTAATGTACTCAAAGCTTTGAAAAAATAAATGCAAGTGTTCTATCCCCAATAATTTTCTGAATAATCCTGACTAATGTATTGTGACAAAAAGACCATAAGACGTGACCACTTATCTCGAAAGTGTTCTCAAAGTTACAATCTTTACTAAAACGGGTATTTTAGGTGTGTGTTCGTACAACAGTAATGCATTTTACAGTGAAGCTACAAGAAATTCACAAAATGAAAGGATTTTAAAAAATTGTTATTTCTCTTGAGATTCAAATTTTATGGACGCTTCGAGTGCATGTTATAGAAAAATAATGATGTCGTTGTTATAGTAGTAGTAGTGTTTAACGCCATTTTTCAGCACACGATAGGCTATATATAGCGGCCAGTATTAATGGGGGAGAAATAACCCGTGAAATTCTCTGGAAAGAACCACCGATCCACCAGAAGCTACAGTCAAATAATGTCGGATGTTACACCAAATGGAGATTCCAGAAGTCAATTAGAAGCTTTTAATACATACAATGATAAAATATCCACTTACTTAAATGTACTAAGCAAAGTGTCTGTCCTATTTAGCTCGTAGGTAAGACAGTTGAATTTCAGCGAAATGCAGCATCAAAACATGCTAGTGCCTATCATTGTTGCAGACCATCATGCAAATGATATGTCGGTCAAAGTAGGCTGTTCATGCAGGACAAGGGTATATGAGGCAACTACGAGACCTGTTTCATGACCAAAAGAACCGATATAATCCAAAGATGTACAACGCTAAACATAACAATACCAGTAGAAATAGCATTGTAAATTATGGAATTTATGAGTAGTTTAATAAAGAGTTAAAACATACAGAGAATGCAATAATTGATTTCATGCAAATACTCAAAGAGTGGAAAACTGACACTTACAGTAAAAGACCGTTTACTGCACAAAACGTTATGTGGTATTGTAAATGTTATAGAATTTGAAAACTAATACATGAAAGCTGTTCTTAAATTGTATGAAAAATAGGATGATGAATTGCAATAAAACTGATGTGCCAGAAGAAATGGAAACCATTTAAAAGTAAACATGTGCATGTTCCTTGACACCTAACACAGCCCGAGAAACATGTCTAAGAAAATATTGAAAATAATTAGTTAAAGGTTAAAGACAATATAACGTTAGGAAAAAGGCTGAAAGAACCACAGAAAGAAAACGCTGTACAGTACCTGCGATAGCAACTGCTAAATGGATGGCCATATTAAATGTTGATATGTCTATGAAAACATTTGAAAATAGTTGAGTAGGTAGAACACTTGGCGATAACCCTACATCAGGACGAAAGGTCGTATAAGTCGTCGACAAAACTGAAAACGGCTTAAAACTGGTAAATATTGATAATTATCACTTAACTGAAAATAAAAATCAGCAGCTGCATATAATGTAATTCTTGGCAGAGTTACAAGCTTGTTATTAAAATATGTTTATTTCCATGCTGAATATTTTAGTATGCTTCTTTTGGTTAAGTGAATTTCTTAGCTGTATTTCTAAAAAAATAACGGAAACCACATCAGATTAGCGAAGCCATCCGTAGTGGGGCAACATATTTCTTTCAAAGATCATCTCCATATCCAAATAACGTATAACGTAATTAACAAATTTAAATTTTATCTATGCGTGTGTTGCACAGTGGTTAACGAAGTGTATACATAATTTTGGTGAACATATCAAAAATACATTTTACTATGGGCTTTTGTTGGTTATGACAACGATGTGAGGGGTATTTAAAAAGTTCTGAATAATTATTACTATTTTTAACCTTGAGCTAAGTAATAAATATAATACCAAATCGATATGCAACATATCTTTATATATAATGATCTGCAGCGGTGCGTGTAGTAAGCTAGACATCTGCAACAATATCAGTATGATGTAATGTAGGTAAATGTGAATGACGTAAGCATGTCGGGGACACGTGTGCGTGATATTGATTTTTAACGTAGTTTTAACAACTTTTCAGTCATATCGCTATGATGTCTGTAAATTGGCAATTTGTAATGACGTCTAGAACTGGGGCATCATGCCGCAGACATGTAGCACAATGACCCACTCAGTCACATTATCCTGACACCAGGCCGACCAGTCCTAACACTAACCTCTGAAAGCTGAGCGCCTAGCGAGGCATCTGTAAGTACTATTTGTATAGGTCTTTGGTATCTTACGAGTCTAGCTCTTATAAAAAGTAACAGGATAAAAGTAAAGCCAAGACGCTTTGTAACATTTAATAAATAATTTATTTCCCTATAATATCAAGTGAAAAGTGAGATAAAATAACTCACGGTTTTACGAATGAAATCCAAAATTAATCAGACAATTAAAAGATAGAAGTTCTAGTAATACAATTTCCTAAATGAAACGGAGTTCGAATCACGATTAAATCTAAAATGGAAGATGATGACGTCGGTTGTAACCTGCAAAAATCTGCAGTGTCAATAGTTTCTTGTTGAATTACAGAAAATATTATCAAAGTGTTTAAAGTCTGTATAAATTTCGCTAAATGTCCTTGTCCAAGAATTAATCTAAAGCACTAGTATTTGTAGTGAAAACAATCATAAGAAATTCAAAAACTTTAAGTAAGAAAAAAACTTTGGAAAATCTTGTCACGAGATCTTATTTATTGAATTATATGTTTCTAATATTAGCACCTCTCTCTAAATGCAAATTTTAAATAAAATCAAAATCAAGATTAAGTAAAGCTTTTTTTTTTAATAACGGTCGATGGTATTTTTTATTATTTCATATACGAATGTTAATAGTGATAATAATCTCAACATACAATCTTGATGTACATGTCAAATACAAGCAAATAAATCCACTACAGGTCAAAAGAAATAAACGAGTGAAACTGCTAGTGAAGCAACGTATATATATTTTATAGAGATGTACCATAATTGTGTAATTATCCTATTTTAACGTAAAGTCAGAATGTTCCCAGTGTAATGAGGGTTTGCTAGTGTAAGTCATTGAAAAGAAGAACTTGGTATGAACCATTATGAAATATATCAGACCATTTTGAAACGACCTTAATGTTAAAAAGACCCTGTAATTGTGACATGAATAACTACAAAGCAAATTTGGAAGTTACTTGCATATAACTTCGATAGACAGATAAAAAAACACAAGTTAACCATCAGTTTCATAAAAGATATTTCATTATTGCAATATGTTATATCATATCGTAATCGCAAGATTTGCACGATATCATAAACTCTTGTATGAATTCAGTGTACCAGCATTCAATGCTCTGTTGTAAATTTTGTTTAGAAAGACGGACTTGTATCCACCATGACAAGTAAGGATTGATCTAAATCGGGCCAAACACACAGCTTCTAAAGTGACACGCACATCAGGAAATATAACGCAAGATCATTCCAACAACGCACACTAGTTGTCGAATGGTTCAGAGCTACCAAATCCATATACGTTGATATAAATCACGTCCTAAGTATGCATGCAATCTTGGTCAGTCGAACTCGTTCATAAACTTGATAGTATAACCTCACAACTCTAGTTTTTTTCAACGCGGATATTTTAATATTGTCACCAGAGTGATAATAAGCTCAGCCAGTCAGATGCAAAATCCTTCCAGTAATATGCACTAATCTGGTTCATCTTGATGATATAAGGCCACATTTCAAGTTTGATCAAAGTATGATCAGAAATATGCCTTTAATAATGGCATAAGCATAATAAATCATATCCAAGATCAACTTTTTGTTATGTGTGTATGTCGCTCATTCAGGGAACAAATATTCCTTGGCTAAAAGAGCCTGGACAACTAAAACTCATTGTTAGAAAAATACAATTTCGTGTCAGTAGCCCAATCTTTACATAGAAAAATAAATATATCTTCGAATTATATGTCCATTTTCTATGGACACTGTGACAGACTATGCAGTAAAAATTAAAATTGTCGCACACGGCATTATCGATCTGGTTTGATAACTTGACGATACAAGTTTATATTACTACTTTGTTCACAATGATATCGGAATAAAAGGAATTTTTTTTAACGTTTATAAGCTCAGTCAGTCAAATGCATGATAGCATAATAGATATGAGTCGATTTCGCCCATTGTCGAACTACTCTAAAAGGTTGATGACAAGAGTCTATTTAGCTTCATTGTAAGGCTAATCAGCTAATCTTCATTATCGTCAACACCACATAGCAGGTGAAATATAAAATCACGAGTCCACTGGATGAAATAGTCTTTGCTATTAAGTTGCTTACTTTCGAAGTACATTCTGGGGTAAATGGTAAATTCAAGGGGACAAGTACACTCGTCAAGAAGAATAATGTTTAGAATGGATTGTTCTGTCTTGCTAATTCCTTGGGCTATCCCAGTGAAATATTTAAAGTCACCAGGTGGTACATCATTTGTATCCATTATCAAGACAACGTGCTTGCTAGACTCCATTTGTTCTGTCTGAGTTTCCCACCTCTGTTTTCCGGGATCTACATTCTGGCTGTTTCTGGCGATTCTTAGCCCGAAATTCCCAGACAAGAATTCCTCCAGTTTCTCAGCGAGAACAGCGATAGTCTTATCTGTCCCTGTGTCTTCGTCATATAGAAGAAAAATGTCAAACTTTGATTTAGCTATTGAGTTTAGATGAAACGCCTGTTGAAATCTTTCACCGGCGTTTTCTCTTTTTCCCATAATGACTAAATAAAAAGCACACTCAAGGTATACCCTCAAACGAAAATTTCTACTAATTACAATTCCGTTTGTTTCGCTTTCGTTTAACAATTGAGCTGCATCCTCATAATGATTTTCCTTTAGTAAAGTTTTAATCTCACCACTAATTATTGTGGGATCGTTTGCTTTATCCCCACCCAGTTTCCGAATTTCTTAAAGAAGGGATCGAGTTTCGGCTGGTCTCTCGAGTACTTCACCGAGATTTGCAAGTTCTTTCAACATCGTATAATCCGGTTGTCGGTGTTGGAACATGTCTTTTAGTACTGGATATGACTTCCATTCCTTTTTGGGAAAATCGAGCGTCTTACCTTCTGTGGATGCTATTTTTTTCTAGTGCTTTTCTCCAGTATATGACAGCATCTGTCTCCCATTCTGTTCTCCGCTCGTCATCTGCCTCGTGTTCAGCAATATCTCTACAACAGGCACCAATATTTTCATAGCAAGAAACTTCTAGAATGGCTGAGATGCTCTCTTCCATTTTCAACGTCATCAAAAATACTTCACGTGCTTCCTTAAATTTCTTTATCTGTCTCAAACGTACACCCTTATCCAAAGAAGCCCATCCGTTGCCCAGTTATATGGCTTCGTTTAGATGGCGCAAAATTTCTTGTACATTTTCCTCTTCATCCTCTGGTATGCTGAAGACACGGTCCAAACCTTTAGCGCGTGACCTCGTTGGTTGTTTAGTGATTGTGTGTTGTAAAGTACTGTCAGCTTGTCTAGTTGAATATTTAATGCTTCTCTCCCTTTCTGAAGTTGCTGACACGGACTTTTCATTTCTTTCAACAGTTGTTCTTGTCTTTGTCTGAAAAATTTCTTGTTTACTGCGATTGTGTCTAGCAGAGGACCGATTGGGAACGTTGCTGCCCTTGGCACCTTGGACCACGTTACCTAAAAACGTTTTATGGCGAATACCGGTACTAACTGGGTCATATCTATCCCTGGTTTCATTGTTATAACCTCTCTTGGCAAACAGTTTGTCTTTTAGTCTCTGCTTCAAAACAAGAGCAAGATGATGATGAGCATATGATGTATTTCTTATACTTAGAGACTTTCTCAGTACTTCCTCAGCCTTGTCTAGTTTCTTTATATACTTATAAAGTTTTCCACATATTTTCAATACGTGGGAATCCTCATCACATATTTCCATTGTTTAATCAAGAAGACCTTCGACACCTTTGTCCTTAACTTTTTGGGGAAATAATTCTTCTGTTAGATATTTGTTTAGGCTAACACCTTTTGGAGTTCTATATAAAAGTTCTGCGAGGGATGCCCAACATCTACCCCTCCATCTGGCTGAAGAATTGGAACAAGCAACTTCATATAACAATTCTGCTCCTCGCTTTATGCATTCTTCATCGTCCTTCTTTTCCCATCCTTCTCTGGGCATGTTTCCAAAATTACATAACTTCCGATATATGATTCCGAGATCTAATTTCCATAAAGCTAAATTAATAGGATCTTTATCTTGTTCACCCATGTCACGAACTACGTCCTCAAGCATATCTTTGGACTTCAAGAGATAGAAAGGACCAAATACAGAACAGCAGTAAGCTATTTCCGCTTTTCCAATGAGGAGTAGGTTATGTTTAGATTCTGATAATTTATTTAGTTCTTTGTTTCCTTCGCTAAGATAACCATCCTCCAACCTCATCCAAAGCCTATTGGAAAGAGAGACAATATTTTCTTTATCCAGTTCTAAAGCTTTTATGTTGGAACTATACGCAACATCTCTCTCATCTGCACTCCAACAAAGAAAGGAAAGTAAGTTATATATCCTTACTCGCTCTGTAGTTGATTCAAATTCATCGGACAATATTTTCCCCTCTAACTTCTTCTTATACAATTCTATTTTCTTGCCTCTCTTCAGCTCATTGATTTCAAGGTTGAACAACGAGGGAAATGCTTGAAATTTTTGTTTAAACTGGGCTTCTTCTTTATCCATTTTTCATCACCCTGTAAATAATAATAATAATAATAATAATAATAATAATAATAATAATAATGCTGTTTAGTAAATATAAGTTCACACGAGATCAATTTCAATTTAAACGCATGAATCTTGATCCAAATGTTAAATTGCTGCTGATAAGGAATTGTACAAGGAACATATATTCATTGTTTACATAGGATAACACACACGCACGCTTAAATCTATGACATAAAACTCTTTGTTATAATGCATATACTGTGCAATATACTTTTAAAGAGCAGTAGTAGTATTCTCGAAGGAATTTTTTTATACTGTTTGTGCGGACGTGTGTGCAACTGTAATCAACACTTAATCAATTAATATATAATCATAATATATATTACAAATGTCGTGTTTGTATGAACTCAAACAAATGTAATATAAGAAATTGCGACGTTGTCGAGTTTGATGGAAGTCATCTCTTCCTATATAATTTTGAATATATCTATGACTCAATGTTGAGTCGAATATTTCGCAGAAAATTTAAATATTTTTGACGGCATAAATTAGAGGCTTGAGTGCAAACTTTCTACATGCCTTGCGAAATGGTAGCATTTACCGTCATACATAGCTACGGCAATATGCAATACAAATGTCAAAACAATATATATATATAGAGAGAGAGAGAGAGAGAGAGAGAGAGAGAGAGAGAGAGAGAGAGAGAGAGAGAGAGAAGAGAGAGAGAGAAAGAGATTAATACTAGAACCCGGGAGAAACCCCGGAAAGAACCACCGACCCACGAAAAGCTACTGGCAAGCTTTCTCAGATACCCACATTGGCCGAATCTGAGACTCGAACCCACGCAGACAGAGGTGAGATGGCAATGATCCTTAACGGAGAGCGCTTTAGACCACTCGGCCACTCTGGACCCCTTCAACACGAAGGTAACGATCCAGATACACACAAATGTGGCCCCTGTGCTGAGACTTTGCAACTAATAAGATGTTGTACTTTGCTGAATGGGGTCATCATTTATGACTTTGTGTCTAATGATATGTTGTACTTTGTTGTATAACTTAGCATTAAAAGCTTTCATTAATGGGTTTATAATTAGTTTGCTTCAATAACGTTTATTCAGCAATCAAAATACATAATTAAAATTTAACATCAATCTATGATTTTATTTCAAGAGGTAAGGTTGTTACGTTTATTATTCTTATTTGTACTGTAAACCCTCAACTAACTCAATATTCCTTTCTCCAACGTGATATAGCTCCAAATGAAGTGAACAATAATACTATGTTTACCCTCCTGACATTAAATGTCCAAAACATTAACGATTATTCAACATTTTAGTACAGCTAATATTTTCATAACACCTATTGCTCGATGTTTCATTGCAAAGCAGACGATATTTGTAGTTTCATAAGAGCCTCTATACGATAATGATGCTTCTAAAGTGGGTATATATATATATATATATATATATATATATATATATATATATATATATATATATATATAACAAATAGGAAATTATTTTGATGAGACTTTTCCGATTTATGGCATTATATTTTAATGATGTTTTGCTCATTAAAAATAAAATAAATTTAGAAATTTGATACTAATTTAAATCAACATAATTATTCACTGTGTGTTTAAAATTGGTGAGAATAAAACAACCTAAATTTGAATCAATCATTCCAAAAAGTAAGTGAAAAAGAATGGGGAATTTGAAGAATTAGACGAAGGAGAGAAGCATTTACACCAAGTAATAAAAAACGAAAGAAACAACTGGAAGTGGTATTTCTACCTTGACGACGTCAAGGGGAAGTGGTCCTTTTCCTTGTCCTAATAATAATCCTTCTGACGTAGATCGACGAGAAAATCTGACTGGAGGAATATGAGCCTGTAATAATTATCCAGAAATAATTACCGAAATATCTTATATTTGTCAACGATTATTTACAGTTGGTATCATGGAAGTTAGCGTTTATCGGGAACTCATTGAAGAAATTGTTGATGATTACTTCAGTGACTAATTGTCACAGTGATTAGATAAATAAGTAATAGAACAAATAAATGATATACATAATGTTTAACGTGGACCAACCACCGTCAAAGTGATAAATTCGTGATTACCGATTTATAAACAACTTACGGACACGGCTTGAGTGACGTTGTTCGTGAGATAGGTCATAGTGCTATTTGTAATGTTGCCGGTAAAGCATTTTCGGCAATCAAGGATCAATTAGCACGATTAATACAATGAAAACCAACGCAAATGAAATTTCCAAGATCTAAATTGATGCCTCCAAATACTAGTAACGTAATAAATGAAGACGCAAATAAACAAGTAGCAGAAGTGGCTGTAGACGCAATGCGTCAAGAATCAGAACAAACATAACAGATAGTCTGATAGCAGGAAGTGGTCTTCGTGTTAGACGATACCAATTATAGTAATGTATAGCTGTCATATTTTGATTTGATTAATGCCACTACAAAACTAAATATACATTTTTAGAGGTGTTTCTATACGTGATCAATTACGTTCCAAACTAAAAAATACTGAAATCGGAATAATTAATCCTGACGCTAGTTCTGGTCCAGGGAGTCAGTTGAGTTGCATACGTGATTGATCCACGTGAACTTGTTTATTTTGATTCGTATGGACTGGCACCATAAAGAAATAATATTATGATTTGGTATTCAACATTACCAACACAATGACAGGTCCTCCAATATGAGGCCGTGAATCAAATTCTGCAATCTTTGTCGAGCTGCTGTTCTGGTAGCCGAGGCGATTCGCGGCTTCTGGGGTAAGAAGGCTGGTCCTTCGTGAATGCCTCAAAATCTCTGCATATTGCCGTCATCGTATTTGTATGTACAATGTCTATTCCATATATGTATTTTTCTATTATATTTTCTATTATAAAAAGTATTTCTCAGTGTAAAAGTGAGACTAACCACTCGATACTAGCCAGGTGCTGAATTCTCGTAAAATATTTTATCCTCGTAAACTTTGTACGCGCCGATCATCCCAAGTCTGTCTTTCCTCTGACCCTTGCCACCCCATTTTTGATATTTGGTTTTTTATGTTGGGGTGTAGGGTAAGAGCGCATTCCCTATCGAAAAGTTGGAATTCGCCGAAACCAGCTCGTGTCGGCATGGGGTACTTGCCTACTACTACTACTACTACTACTACTACTACTACTACTAATAATAATAATAATAATAATGAGGACTTTGTATAGCGCCTAGCAGCAAAGAGGGTGGACAGACCGAAACTATTTCAAGCAAACCGAAACTATTTCAAACAAACCGAAAAACTATTTCAAGCAAATCGAAACCAACTGAGGCAGACAAAAAGAAAGAGAAATACTTTAGGATTTTACTCTACAGACCCCGCACTGATGTCGCTGTGGAGACGAATTGAAAATCCTTGAAATTGCTAGCAATTTAGGATTTCACAAACAGACTAATTTGTAAAATCTCACCTCGTAAATCAATTAGATTATTGGACTGGTCAGTGAGTTTGAAATTAATTCTGGTTAACGAATCATTATGACATCGCATATAGACTGAATTAGTTGGATCTTCAATGATTAGAAACCCTGGAGGAGCTGTTGGTGCAAATGAATATAAAATATATCCTTGTTGAGCTTGATTTGATCTTTCGAGGTTTATTTGATAACTTCCTTCGATAACATCACATACTAAGTTCACTGCAATCACCGAGGATATATTGACGTTTTGAGTAGCAATATGTCGCCCACCACCATCTGGGTCATTATTGTGTTTGAGGATTGTTGTTTGTGGTTGTGCTATTTTCTTCCATTCGGCGAGTATCAGAGAAAAGTTTTCTTGAATAAGATCATTAACAGATTTGTTTAGTTCATTTGCGTTATACCCAAGAAACTTGAAATCGGGGAAATCAGCTTCAGTGATATTGTAACCGGTTAGGAATTTTTGTTTATCTCCATTCTTGTCATTAAAATTATTATCTGAACTATTCGTTTGTTGATATATTCCATGTCGGATACAAGCTGATTTAATATCTCAAGATATTTTATAATCTCGATGCGTGAACTCGTTATATCAGAGAGATTCTCCTGGAAACTGTCGTAGTCACTCTAGTTGTGTTTTATGTAATTGATTAATCTCTTTCAAATAATCAATGACATTATTTAGAGTGAAATACAATTGTAATGGATGAATCAGGAGTTTTCTCAAAACCAAATTCCCGTTGCATGGTATTGTTATCGAGAAATGTGAATCTGGAATGTTAATTTTGCATTTTTTGTACCAGGTAAATAATTTCGTGGAATGATTGTACATCTGTGACATGATCAGATTTTTTAGGTTCTGGTATTTGATAAGATGTCCGAGCTGGGATTTCAGGCCAACCCAGTATTGTCCTTATAGAACTCTGATAGATATCTACGACATATCCGGGTGAGTTTATCTCAATGGCAGATGATTGTGTTGGTTCATAAACTGTTATGGCGATTTTCGATTCTTTTCCAGTAATGGATTTTATTCTATGCTGAAATTCATTATTAATTTGTTCAATTTGGTAGGACCCAGATGGTAGCGAAACAAAGTTCCAATCTGGAGTTCCGTCTTGTTTATTCCTACTCGCAAACACCAGGGAATTATTCGGTTGCTGACCACCGAATGGTACTGATCTGATATTTTGCCAACTATGGTATACTCATAGTTTTGCTAGTGCTATTTCCTTAACTGAAACCGCAGTAGGGAAATTTACATTGAATTCAGGATTCGTTGAGGTTATTGATATGCTGGTTTTCACCGGTGTGGTATTTTCCGCTATTCGTTGAAGTAGTTCTTGCGATGTTGCCATTGTTATTATATTCGTGTTGCTTTTCTAATTTTGACATCGCGGAATCATAAACACGCACCATCGCTGAAAACTCACTATCGGATATTAATGTGTCATCGAGGGAGGATGATATCATCGAGGATAATTGCGAGTACGCGGTTGACACAACATCGAACTTAACTACGTAATCCTGCAGTTTGCGCTGGCTACACTATATTTTTTATTATTGAAATTATTCCCGCGATTGTTGTCGCCGCGGGTATACAAATTGGAACAGTTATCGGGGAAATCATTGTCACCGAGGAGAGTATAATACCAGCTCCGGTGATTACACCTGATACCGAGTACACGGTAACATCAACTGCGGTAATTCTTCGTCGGTATTTTTAAATTTTTACTTGATACTCCTCAGTGAGTGTTTTGAGTTTAATTTGAAATTCTCTGACCTGATCATAGCGAAAACTGCTGTGATATTGTCAATGATGACATTTTATTTTGAAACGCTAGTGTTAAATTCGCCAGCGTTGAAAATCCTATGGATGTTTTTATTCAGTTGTTTACTTAAATCCGCTACAAATTCCACATACCATGTTACTGAAACCTTAGCCAAATTATTATCAGTGGATATTATTGTGAATCGTTCAGTTGTTCCTTTGTCGATGATCGTTGATATCATATTGTTGACCCCAGATGAACTCGTTGATAAAATATTAAATTGAGTCGGTGTCACTAGTATTAATCGATAAATACTTTTGACGGTCGCGGTGATATTTAATATCTTATTTTGTAGTGTCCACGTCAATGATCCGTATTGAATCGTGTATACTACGTTGTTGGTTTTCTCACGAGGAATCTTTGTTTTTTCAAGTGTTTCTATCATCCTCGGTAAATCATCTTTGATTGCCTCGATGGTGTTTTTCATCTCATCGATGGTATTTCTAACATCCGCGAGTTTTATGTCGAGTTTATCTAATGAGGTCCCCCCAAATAATTTCTGAATGAGAATTTTACGAAAGGTTGAAAACTTCTCAACATGATCTCCGTACCTAGATTGGAGTATTGCTAAATCTAACATAGCGGTTTTTACGTCTGAGATTTTCAATGTGGGATGAATACGTGGAATCCCAAAGAAATTATTTATCGGCTTTTCGATATTATCAATTAGACTCTGTTGTAATTGTTCAAATTTTATTATATGGTCATTCAGTTTTTGTTGGGAGTCCACAATAGTTGAAATGAGAACATCTGGTTTGAGTATACCCTTCTTGGAAAATACCGCGATAGCATTTTCCGTTACACCGCGTTGTTTAACTAAAATATCATCCAGGGAAACATTACTAGTTTTCAATTTTCCCTGATGATCTTGAAATACAACTAATTCATTGGGATTAACACTTGCGAGATTTAACATTTCAGATATTTCATCTTCGATTATCTTTTTTACATCACCGGTTGCAGATATTTCCGCGGAGGGTTTTTTCAGGCTTGATAAAGATCTCCCCCAAATATCAATCATGTTATTTTATCTAATTTCTCTCTAAAAAGCGATTACTCGTATATTCGTGTACGGTTTTATGGGGTGGTTTTCCCAATGATGAAATAGCGTTGAGTACATTTAATACTTCTATGCCGCATATTGGTGGGTCATTCATTTTCTGTGTTGGTAGCGTAGAATACTAGATAGGAGTTTTTAAGCGGTTTATATAACGCATAAACTCTTTAGGCGGCGCTAACCCATATGAATCGAAATAAACAATCACACGAGGATCAATCACGTATGCAACCGAGTGAGTTCCAGGTCCGGTGCTGTTATCGAGATTAATGATACAGGTTTAAGCGTTGTTTGGTTGTTGTGGTAATTTATCTCTCATAAAGACACCTCTAAAAACATTTTATCGCTAGTTTTTTAGCAGCATGGAGGAAATCAAAATTTGACATGGGAACTATAGGTTCTCGCGACAGAACCCTTGGTTCTCGAGTTAATAAACTGTTCGTAGTCTCAGGCCGTTTCCGCTGTACCATGAATACGGAGTTCCTGGTAGTCTTAGACCCTTTCCTGATCGTTTCTTTTTTTTTGTGTATCCCTGTCCGGTAGCTTTCGTTAGTGCCATCCCTGCCGCTGTACCAACGGCTCCTAGCGCGGTGGCTTTTGTTCATAATTAAGTAAAATATCCTTATTAACACCCAATTGATCAAATATCATATGACTGCGTAATTGTGAATCCAATCGCGTTTTATCCTGCAACGCAACAAATATGTGCCATGTAAATGCACCATTAACAGTGCTATCCATATTATCAGTTATTGTTGTTAGCCATGATAGCAATGATTTGCCGCCTGTATCCATAAATTATAGTAATCTGTTTTCTGCGGTGATTGATGGAGTCATTAATGGAATCCACAATGATATTTTTGTTATATTTACTTTACCATTAGCGACTAGAGCTCCAGCAGGGCGCCTTTCTCTCCAGATTGCATTAGTATCGTCGCCACCTCGCACGAGTACTACTGAATGCTTCGCTCCATAGATAACTTTTCTAACATTTCTGCAGAATCCAGATAATATTCTGCAATCCACCCTTGTATACCACGAATTTGCATCGGATCAGCTCTGCATTGTATGCCATCTCGATGTATCAGTCCCTAACCCTACACCTCTATTTGCTACTAAGAGAAACCTCAGTATGATAAATAGAACCAAATTCATGCATGACATCCAAGAAAACCAAACAACTTTCTTACATGCAACAGCGGAACAACTTGATAACTGCTTGGGTTCATTGCTTGAAAAACATGCCCCATCCACCAAATGCAGAGTATCAAAAAAAAAAAGTGTTCTCCATGGTATAGCAGTGTTAGGGACCAGCTTCGCACTGCTAAAAGACATTGCCGAAAAGGAGAGAGGCTTTGGCTTTCCACCAGACTCACTACTCATAAACAGATCTTCGAAGCCGCTAAGAAGAACGTCACAAACATAGTCCATTTAGCTAAATCATCCCACTACAGTACTAAGATCACGGAGAGTTCCAGCTGCAAAGAGCACTTCGAGATAACTAACAAACTAATGTCAAGGAGCAAATGTACACCACTTCCAACAACCTTTTCTCAACTAGACCTACCAGACCAATTTGCAAATTTCTTCGATGACAAAGTACAAACCATTAGAGATTCGCTTGACAGCACAATTTCAACTGATTCATCACCATACAGTTATGATGCAGAATTTCAGCGACAACCGTTAGGAGCATTTGAACCTGTTTCTATTGATTTAGTACGGACAATCGTGATGAAAAGTGCACCAAAGTCTTGTGATCTTGATCCAATTCCGACATCACTGCTGCTTGTGTACTTAGACCAATATTGCCTTCACTAACTGATGTTATTAATATCTCTCTCTCATCAGGGGAATTCCCATTATTTTTCAAAACTGTCATCGTAAAGCCACTGCTGAAGAAACCAACACTGGACCATAACGATTTAAAGAACTACCGCCCAGTTTCTAATCTCCCATTCATATATAAAATCTTAGAAAAGGCTGTTCTAACTCAACTTGTATCTCATTTGAATTCAAACAATATTTTTTGAAATGTACAGTCTGCATATCGCCTTGCCACAGTACGGAAACTACTCTTCTGAAAGTATTTAGTGACATTCTCTCTGCTTTGGATAGTAGAAAGATTACAGTCCTCACTCTCCTGGATTTATCTACAGCATTTGACACAATAGACCATAATATATTACTTGACCGTCTCCAGCTTGTATTTGGCATTCAGAATATAGCCTTACAGTGGTTCAAGTCCTACTTAGTCAACAGGACACAAATTATATCTGCAAATGGAATACAATCCAGCCCAGTTGACGTATGTTGTGGTGTTCCACAGGGATCTGTTCTTGGACGTGTTCTCTTCATTCTGTATACTCAGCCGCTCTCAAGTGTCATAGATCATCACCCAGTGTCGCACCAATTGTATGCTGATGACACCAAAATATACAAGTCTAGCCACCCAACTGAAGTTGATGCTACCATCCATGGAGTAGAGAAGTGCATTTCTGATGTAAAATTATGGATGACATGTAACAAGCTGCAGATGAATCAATGATAAAACTGAGGCTATTCTGATCACAGCACAAAGACTTTCTCATTCACATCCTTTACCTCAGACAATAAATATCAGCAACACCAACATTAAATTGCCACAGTCAGTAATAAAACCTAGGCGTTACTCTAGACAGTACTCTCCCATTGTACCAACATGTCATAAACATTTGCAAGGCTGTATATCTTGAATTGAGACGCATCAGTTCTATTCGTAAATATCTTTCAGTTGGTGCCAATAAAACACTTGTGTGTTCATTAGTACTTTCAAGATTGGACTATTGTAACTAAATTCTGTCTGGTTCTTCACAATATTTACTCCAGAAACTTCAAAAAGTTCAAAACACAGCTGAACGGATCATCGTTAAAGTACCTCGATCAGAGCACACCTCACCATTGCTCTGTACCCTACATTGGCTATCAATTCGATACAGAATCAAACACAAAATTTGTTCTTTGTGCTATGTTTCAATGACAGACTCCAGTCCAACATACCTATCCAGCCTCACCCATGTGTATACACCAGCTAGATCCTTACGCTCTTCTTCTGATAATCGTATACTCATTGTTCCCAAGGTGAAAACAAAGTCATATGGACAACGTTCGTTTGCACACCAGGGCCCGGCGACGTGGAACGAATGGCCCATTGAAATTAGACACAAAGATACAGTGGTCCCTTTTAAGAGTGCTCTTAAGACTCATCTGTTTCGACTGCAGGGACAAACTTAGCGACCTAATCATGTTTTGTATCTTATATGTTTTCAGCATGTTTTTTATGTTTTCAAATTTCATTGTTTTTGTCATTTGTTGTTCTGTAGTGTAGTCATATCGTTATTGATGGAGTAAATCGCTTAGAACTTCGAAAGATTAGGCGCTATACAAAGTCCTCATTATTATTATTATATATGATGTAGTGGAATCGCGCATTAGAATAATCTACGCTGTCCATGCAACATTGATACGCGTGTTGCAAACCCTAAGTTGTAACGAGTGCTATCACCTTTTATAACATCAAAGGCAGCAGCTGATCTTGCTTCGTGTTCAACGGAATCAGCTACTGGTTGTGGATCGGATGCAGTAGCTCTTGGTATCCTTACTTTAATATACTTATTGTGTTCAGCGTGATCAGTAATATCCTTAGAGAACATCATTGACGGGCCTGCTGATCTTGTATAATCATTGGAGTATCTTGCTAACCCCACTATTGTTGTGGCAACATCAACATCATGCTCTATAGATTCAATCTCTTTTCCATCAATCAAATATCTAGCGCTACTAAATAATGCCATGATACCATTATTGACAAAGCCAACTTTGACATCAAGTGCATATGGTGGATAATTATGGTCGGGATCATTTGTTATAATTTCTCCTTCTACTTCGTTAAACGCTTCAGCGGGTAGAAAGTATTTGCTGGTATCCTGGATTTGAAGTTCGATTCTTGATCGATTATTTGGTTGTACTGCATTATAGGAATAGAATTGATAATTGAGTATAGAATCATTCTTGGGTACTGGGGCATCCATAACTAAAGCTGTATCAGGAGCCGATTTGAACATATTATTATATATTTATTGATCTAAATCGCGATCTCGCTCGCGATTTCAATCAATTCTAGCTATCATATTTGCAGTAATATTATCCCGGATGCTGCTCAGTGATGCTATTATTTGATCCACTGCGTTATTTAATATTTTGCGAATACTTGCAGGCATAATTTCCGTAGCTGGTAGTGGTCCTAGTGACTTTATCACTGATGACGAAGTCATTGTTGGTTTCTTTCGTCGCCGAACTAATGCTAGTAGTTTTTCCTTAGCCGCGGAAAATGCTTTCCCGGCAACATCACCAACAGCGCTAATACCCTTATCACGAATAACATCAATAGCTTTCATTGATAACTGTTTTACGATTGGTGCTATTTTTGGAGCCATTCTTGCAAATAACCCTGCAATGGTATTGCCGAGACCATCTCCATAGTACGCTCTATAAACTGGAAATCGTGAATTTACTACATAGACAATGGTTGGTTTGTTTTTGTTGTAGTGTATGCTCATCTTAATTAAATGACATTTATCTAATGTGGTGATTTAATCACTGTGGTAACCGTCCGCCAGTAGCTCATCAATAAACTCTCGATATACTCCAATATCCATGATATCGCCTTCAAATAGTCGTCTACAGATATCAGCTGCCTCATTAACTGTTTCCGGTGAGTTATTTCCAGCTCGTCTCCCTCCTACGAGAATTTCTAATCGTGATATATCCCGGAGAATACTATAAGGACAACGAACTAGACCACTACCTGAAACCCCCCTTGGAGTTCCACTTTGAGAAAATCCCTTTCCATTTTTTCTTTTAGTGATACCAGTTGCACCTTGTGTATCATCTTCTTTTCGGTCATATAGTGGTTGACCACTCCTTACATAATGGTCAACAGGTATTGGTTAGCTGACTTGGTCTTGGGTAAGGGACCTACACAATCTACCATAATACAACTAAATGGTTCGTCAAAGGCAGGAATATGTTGTAGATGAGCCTTAGGTATCTTCTGATTGGGTATTCCTACCATTTGACAAGTATGACAAGATCTACAGTATTTGGCAACATCATTTTTGATTTCTGGCCAATAGAAGTGAGTCAAGATCTTGTGGTAAGTTTTATTAATCCCTAAATGACCAGCCACAGGAGTTTCATGGGCAAAATTAAGTATTTCCTGTCTGCAAGGTTTTGGAACTACTATTTGATAGTTCACTGACCACTCATCACCAGCAGGTACCTCGGGAGGTCTCCATTTATTCATAAAAATTCCATTTTTAATGAAATAACAGACAGGAACTTCAGTGGCTTCAGTCTCACTTATGGCCCTTTGAAACAAACAGGAGATCTCAGGATCTTTTTCATGTTCGACGACAAGTGACTGTCGTTTATTACCCTGATTAGAATAAAGAGAATGAGTTGTTAAAAGAGAATCACTATGATTGATACCTTCTGATTGATCCAAACAAGGAGTAAAATTGACCTCATCAAAAGCCTGACCTATACACGTGTCAGCTAAAGGAATACTGCCTACATCAACATAATTCTCAAGAACTTTCTCTGCCATAGCTCTGGTAACTGCACAAGCTTGAAATATATCAGGGAATTGTTTTTCAATTGGATCAACTTTCTGATCCAAATAAGGCGTGTCAATTACAAGTGGATTAACCACAACCTTGTCTCCAGCTAAGTCGTTGCCTAGCAATAAATGAATGCCCTCAACGGGTAAAACCGAGACTGTTCCGACTGTCACAGGTCCTGACACTAAGTCTGATGACAAATTTACACAATAGAGAGGAATATTAACAAAGCCGCACTCTACTCCCTGAATAAAAACACTTTTCATTAGTAGAAGACTTCTCAGAAAAAGGCAAAGTACCTGATAATAAAAGACTCTGAGAAGCTCATGTGTCCCTTAAATTTCAATAGGGGTGCGATTGGCTGAATCCCCCAAGAGTGATATAGAACCCTTCGATATGAATGGTTCATAATTCTCCATAATAAAGTCAGACTGAGATTTATTAGACCCAACAAATGTATTGCTTTCAATACATGACCGTGACCTTGACCTCTTAGAAATAAGAGCATTTGGAACAGGTCTGTCTTGATTCTGATGCCTATTTGTCAATTTGTAGCAATCATAAATCACGTGTCCTTTTTTCTTGCAATAGGTACACGTCGGAAGAGACAAGGATCTAGAATCAAGCTTCTCTTAAGTTTGATTTTTGAAAGTTGTGCTAGTTTGAGTTTTAAAAGGGCTGGTATTAAGCTGAAAACTTTTCTGCCAGAAGACTGTTGAGCAGAAGTCTTGTTAACAAAATTAACTTTATGTGTCAAAGAATATTCGTCAGCAGCTCGAGCAGCATTCTCCAAGGTTTCAATCCTGTGCTCATCAAGATAAGTTTGAACGTCACTGTGGACACAGTTTTTGAACTCTTCAATTAATATCATTTGCTTGAGATTTTGATAATCTTGTTCGACTTTCTTGGCTAAGCGCCATCTATCAAACAACTGCTCTTTTTCTCTAGCAAATTTGACATGAGATTGTCCAGCTTCTTTTCTGTAATTTCTGAATTTTTGCCGATAAGCTTCAGGGACTAACTTATAACCCCTTAGAACGCATTCTTTAACTACATCATAGTCACCACTTTGGCGAACAGACAGTGAAGTATAAATCTCACTAGCCTTACCAGTGAGTACACATTGCAATGAGTCCAATGCTCCCTTGGCCACTTTAAATTTTCTGCAACTTTTTCAAAACGAATGAAGTATTTATCTACTTCTTTTTCTTTGAATTGCAGCACTAATCTAATATTCCTTGCTAAATCAAAACTTAAATTTGGATTTGAAGTATGAAGGTGTTTTTCACTTGCCAGCTCTATTTCTTTCAGTCTACATTGATATTTTCTTTCTTCCCTCTCTTTGTCATATTGTAATTGTCTTTCTTTCTCCCTTTTCTGTCTGTCTCTCCTCTTTTTCTTATTGAAATTGTCTTTCTTTCTCCCTTTCCTGTCTGTCTCTCCTCTTTTTCATATTTTAATTGTCTTTCTTTTTCCCTTTCTTGAAATTCCAGCTTATTCAACTCTAATTTCATCTTGAATTTAATTCTAATTTCTTCATTTTTATGTCAGAGTCTGATGCAGACTTACTGACCGAAATCAAAGCACTTTTTTCCAAAACATTCTTTTCTACCAAATATTAGAACAAAATCTTTTTGATATCTTGTTTCGTTAAAGAAGGCTTGACTTCAGAAAGATCATATTTTCTGGTAAGTTGAATCTACTCATCTTTTTTGAAAAGATCTAATTGCTCCTGAGTAGGATTAGAAAGAAATATTTCTACTTTAGATGTCATTTTAATACAAGCCTGTCAATCTCACTAAAGATTTTTAAAAATTTCAAAAACTAGGGGAATTCAAATTTAAAGAAAAGTTTTCTGAAAAAAATTCTAGCCGAATTCCAATTTCGGACGAGGCCCCAATTTCTATGTTACGTGCTTAGGCTCGAATAAACAGTAACATAGAAAGAGTAAAAATAACAAGCTTGTAAAAACTTATTAAACAATTTATTGAGCACAAATATTTTCCAGGAAAGAAAAATAAACTTACGGTTTTAAGAATCAATTCCAAAATTAATCCAAAAAAAAAATTCAAAATATTATCCACTAGAGAAATTGCAAAAATCCTGTTAATAAAATGTCCAAATAATTCTAAGTTCAAATTTCAGCGACGTATTCAAAATGAAAGACGGTGTCACTTGATGAAGTCAGTTTTTGTTAATAAAATTCTAAGAGCACAATTCTTTTCCAGATATGTAACAAAATAAATCCTCTTGAATTCAAACGAATTGATATAATTTCCAGTACAAGGTAATTTAAAATAACTCAAAAAGACACAATTTAATATTCTAAAAGCCTAACTTCTACTGAATAGCTCGTTCCCAAAACAGTTTATTTATGTTTTTACGTAAACAAGAAAGGGGTCACGTGAGCTTCTAGAAACTATCAAACTAATAAATTTACTTTCAAAACCTCACGTATCCACCATATGACCTAACTAAAAATAGAAAGATGTTTATATAAAGCTCCATAATGTCCTTGGAACAAACCAGTCATTTTAAACGCTTGTTTACAACTCTGAAGCCAGGTCAGAATGAGGTCAACACCTCGTGTTTATTCTGTAAAGTACAGGTCACCCACCTCAATGAACGAATCTTAAAACTTAAAATGCCAAATTTAAATCTAGCAAACAAAACAAATTTAAAAATAAATGACTTAAATCAATTATATGTAATAGAGAGATTATCGAAAATTACACCTTGGAAAATTGTTAAATAAAATCTCGATAAAGCCTCCACTGATGTACCAAAGAGTCTAATAAGTGATAGAAGCATGATAGGTAGAATCCGTGATGCATTTAATGAATTCAAGCTCGATGGAGCATCTCACTGTTGGTCAACATTTCGAATTGATGGTAGTGTTGATGCTACCATGAACGACAAGAGAGCAGCAGTGATAATCTCAAATCTTGACAATTAAAATTATTTGTTTAGAGTGAAATTCATTATCAGCTCAGAAACGGGGAATTGGATTATACGCGATAAATTTGAACCCATCCTGAAAAGAAGAGAACTGTCACTGTGAGTCAGGATTCCAAACCAGGAATTCTGACTGGGATTGACAAACCGTATTACGAGAGATCCTATCCTGGAACCGCGGTTGTTTATGGGATCTATCCGATAAATGATAAACCGAGTAGTGAAAGATTAAAACTCATGAAACTGTCACCGTTGACTTCGTCAAGAATAAATTGTGTAGCAGAACGAATAATAAAGCATTTTACAAATGCATTGCGTGGAAACAAATTGACAGATCTAAAACACACAAAAACATGGGATTAACAGTGAAGGAGAGCGGAGCAACAATTGAAGATATAGCCAAATTAGAAACATCATTAAGATTCTCAATAGCCGTAATGACGATAACAGTAGAGGGATTACACGAATCGAAATGTAAATCAAAAGGAACTCCAATCAAAATTATTGACCATAATGAACACGCGTGGACACCTGCGGTAACAATATTTTCGCGGGATAAAACCATAAAATATTACATAGTAGTTTTTTCATCTCGTTGTGGAGGTCTTCAGTACGGTATAATTCGCCATTTGGTCTTACAAATTGATCGAATTTACCCTCTTCGTCTACAAAACTGTTTTGCGTCAGTAGCAGCTCATTTCACGAGAAAGAGAAATCTATGGAAACCAACACGCGCAGAATTTCTCTCAGATATCGAATCAAGCTGCGTGAAATATGGCCATGGTGGATTATGAAATACAAAATATGACCTCAAAAGTATTATTTCAGTTGATATGATTGCATGTTATCCGAGGAGATTTCTTGGGTATGGAGAGTGTTCTGAGTATTTTAAACGATTTGGACATCCCACACACGAGACGACCCGTGTTGCGATTAATGGACCACTACACGATTTTGATTTAACCGGATTCGCTCATATGGTATCATTTGAATTGTCTAAATGACTTCATCCGTGCTGTTGTTTGGTTTGGTAGACACATCTCTGAAAAACACTGGATGCCAATAGTGTTATTACGGTATATGATTGAATTTAAAATGCTGATATCGCAGATTGTCAGTGAAGCAATTATATCATATCGGAAAACAAACTGAAGTCTGGTTACCACAACCCGATAGGTTACATAGTATAATCAGCGAAAACAAAAAAACAATACCCCGATCTCGACGAAGAATATATCGTGAAATGGTCCAAAGAAATCTTTTAAGCAAGAAATAAACACGCAAAAGATCACGGCAGAAGAATAATTGGTAAGTTCACACAAGGTGGAAAATACGACCACTAACGATATTCTTCGCGGTTGATTATAGATGACGCTGAATACGATTTTATAATCGCAGATGTAGCATCTAGGGGTATATAAGTCTATCGTAAAGACGCTTTCTTGTCCGATGGAACCAAGTTATGTACAATTGTTACTTACACAGATGGAGAAAATCCTCAGTATACGTACGTAAGGTCGTCTATGCTGGCTTATGCTTCTAATAATTTACTGTCGATGATAAATAGATTTCCTCAATCCGCAGTTAGAGTCGCAACTGATTCATTTTATATATACGTAAAACATAAAGAAGCAGTGGCTTAATTCACTAATTCAGACGAGAGTTGGGGATCATGGAGAATTAAAAAGGATATACTGCGTGATTATTCTAAATCAGCAGATGTTACGATTGAAAACAATTACTTGAAAAATAATCAGATGTCAGAATTATCTAATGCACCGTAGTGTTCCGATCCAATATGTAAATATAAAACCAGTTACTTAAACGGCTGTGGTGGGTCAGGGAAGACGACTCGTGCGATCGAATTATTTCGAGGGAAATCAAACATAATTGTGCTAACACCAACACACAGACTTGCAAGAGAGATGAAACAGCAAGGAAATAATGCTTGCACATATCATAGTTTCTTTCGATGGAAAGTTGACGAATGGACTCCTGATCTAATGGGTGAGTAAAATATTCCTGAAATCATCATTTGGGATGAGATATGCACAGTGTCATTAGATGTGTTACAAAGGTTTCTCGATTGGTTACTGCTAGCGAATACAAAAGTGATAATATATAGCGATCATGGTCAACCACCACCATTTGTCGGTTTATCCAAACATGATTGGCTGAAGAATTTTGTAGACTATTATGAAGGAATTAAGACCGATCATAGATCACTTGATAAACAGTTACGCGAGTTCAAGAAACTAATTAGATTACAACCGGATAGAATCCAGTGTGAAATAGCTCGTGAAATAATTTCAGAAACCCCATTAAATGATTTTTGGGAAGCGTGGAGACCAAACGATTTGATAGTGGCAAGTAGAAAGATAGTCAGATATACACTTCAGATGAAGTTATTTAACACTCATAAAGAAAAATTTGCAACACTTCCAGTGCCGCTGTGTTATAGACCCAAGGATACACGAAGACAAAATATCGAAGTTGATATTCCTGGCCTGACAGAGTCAAGGAAGCAAATTTTAGTGTTAAATGATATTGTGTTGGTTGATATCAATTTAGATAATTTTGAAACGTTTTTTCCTAAAAGTACAAAAAGAGAAAAACAGTAAGAAATAACTCAAAGATTCAAAATATGCTGTCCAACACAAATATGCAAAACGATAGATAAGTGAAAATGCATGACGGACGAAAAAAATGACTTCTGGCAATGTCACTTCGCGAAAACAAATTAAAAACTCTGAAAAAGGAAAAACAATAGAAATAGGAAAAGAAATCACCCCTGCGTTTTGATGACGTCAAGGGGTGAGAATACAATCCTAGTTAAAAGAGTGGACTTTAAAGGAAACCAGGACTCTCTGAAACTCCAAAACGAGACGACAATACCCGAATTCCAAAAGAGATAGAGAGTAGGGAGTACCATCGGACGACTCTTTTTGGGTAAAAAAAATAAACTATATTACATGAAGAACGAAAACCAAGAAAAACCCTTATTAACTATCTTTTACAGTAATAAAAGGGAAATACACAAAACAAAACTGACATATTATAGCATACATGGGTGGACAAGGAAACAATAACCAAAATATAAACATACTTAGAAAAAAAACAAGGGTGTGACCCCAAAACTCAAACCAGCTAAATGTGCCGGAGAGAGTTAAGCGGTATTAATTTTAATATTACTAAAGTTAAGTTGACCTAGGTCATTTTCGAGGCACGTCCATGTTGTCAATAATAACGCTGACACAACTACCCATTCAAAACATCTTTTGTCAAAATTATTTCGTTTATGCCTGACCTTTGTGGGACCTACTGTGGCTTTGGTATTTAACTGGATCCACGAAATAGTTCATATGTAGATAGATGTATCTCGACTGTACGTGTATCGTTGTGAACTCACAGTGTTGTGATATTAAATGTATCCTTGTTACGAATAAGAGGCATAAATAGATGTGTATTAACACAGGAGTCTGACGTTTTATCAATAAAGTACGGCGAAATCTCTGACAACATAAATTCCCTTTATCGGTAATATAAATAAACACAAGGGGTGCAAGCTTGACCACAACCCTTCGTTAGATTCGACTTTTTCTCACGAGTTTTACACATATACATTGTAAAGACAGTGACGTACCAACGCATAACTCTTAAATGACTATATCCTGAATCCAATCGGCAAATTAACCTTTATTTTCACCATTACGGTCACAATCCATTTCTGGAAAAATCGACCTGACGGAAGTAGCCCATTCCACCAGTTTCTACCTCTACAGCGGAATCTATGTTGCTTATCATAGTTCGAAGATTTGGCACCAACCACATCATTTGGTAAAGATGACAGGGATATCCGCTACACAAACCATATCGTTTGATAAAGATGACAGGGATATCCGCTACACCAACCATATCATTTGATAAAGATGACATGGATATCCGCTACACCAAACATATCATTTGATAAAGATGACAGGGATATCCGCTACACCAACCATATAATTTGATAAAGATGACAGGGATATCCGCTAAACCAACCATATAATTGGATAAAAAAATTACTCTTTAAATGTGTCATTTAAGTTTTATTATTAATAATGCATGACGCAGTTAATAGTTGTAGATGTTGCTGTATATATATATATATATATATATATATATATATATATATATATATATATATATATATATATATATGCACTTTTATGTTTAAAATGTGTTTTTTTATATATTTGTTATAAAACTTTATATTTTAATTTAGAGGTATGGACTTTGTAGTCTGAAATAAAGAATTCTTATCTTATCTTATCTTATCTTACCTTACCTTACCTTACCTTACCTTACCTTACCTTACCTTACCTTACCTTACCTTACCTTACCATATCTTATCTTATCTTATCTTATCTTATCTTATCTTATCTTATCTTATCTTATCTTATCTTATCTTATCTTATCTTATCTTATCTTATCTTATCTTATCTTATCTTATCTTATCTTATCTTATCTTATCTTATCTTATCTCATCTCATCTTATCTTATCTTATCTTATCTTATCTTATCTTATCTTATCTTATCTTATCTTATCATATCTGATCTGATCTGATCTGATCTGATTTGATTTGACAGGGATATCCGCTCAAGAGCAGGTTACCAACGTTGTTGTGAACAACATTTCAATTCAGTATACTAGGAAGCTATATGTTTCAACAATTTAGAATTAAAAAAGTTACGATTCAGATAATGATCTGTAAACATGTTGGTTACAATTTAGATTAAAAAAGTTACGATTCAGATAATGATCTGTAGACATGTCGGTAACAATTTAGTTTTAAAAAAGTTACGATTCAGATAATGATCTGTAAACATGTCGGTTGGTTACTTAATGATAAACCAGAAATGACAGTACAATCAGGAAAAATGGCAAATATAATTAAATAGAGTCTACAAAGGCAGTAACAGAATGATAAACGTACGTCCTATTACGTAAGACGTATGAACAAATGGTATTAAACTAATTTATATTGTTCAGCATGGAGATGATAATATAGTTTTTCACTGACCTTATTCTCGGTTTTATTATTGCCAAAATACATGTACGACTGTGGCAATGTTTTCTCAAATAAAGGTAATGGCCAGTGCAGGCCTCCATACCTTTCATTAAGATCTCTTTTCCAGATTATCAAGTCTGACTACAATCTAGTTTATTTGCAAACAGTATAGGCAGAAAAGCAGTTTAGGTTCTATTTCTCAAAATTTTAAACATAATCAACTTTTCCTTTCTACTCAGTGGATTATTAATAAATGTTGGTGACAGTTCTGTTTCATTGCATACAAATACGATACAGCATACTCATGGAAATAAATGGAACATCACCATTATCAACATTTAAAGCCATTTGTGTATTATCCGGGAACCATTCCGCACACACTCGTACTGAATTGAGCATTAATACTAACAGTGACCAATTCACAGGTGCAAACAGTACACATCCCACTCTCCATTTACTAAATCTTAAAGATTTCTAATAGTACTTACCGTAATATCTTTTTCAAACAAATCCAACGACAGCTTGAATAACGATATTTTTTGCATGCATTCTAATTCGGTAAAGACGCAAATACACAGTCCATTACGTCATGCACTTGACAACTAGGTATACTAAACTAAACAATAATCGATCGAGTTGTAGACTAATGCAGTCGATCTTTTCTTCCGGCTTTTTCTGTTGGGGCGCTATAGCAGCCACAATCTGGTTCAACAAGAAAGTTGCAGTTGAAGTTTCAATGTTATATGCCAAGAATTCCAATTTGACATGTTGAATCAAATTGTTGGAGCTCAGAATAGCATATCATATTTCGAGTTACATAACGTAGATTGAAAATCACATGTTATGTGTCGAGGTTGTAGATTTTTTTTTCATGTTGAATTACAAAGTGATTGTTGAAATTTCAATGTTGGCCAGAATTCCAGTTTCACATATTGAAATATTCATTTCATATGTTGCGTTTTTAAACTGTATTTGATGAATTACACAACGGTTATTGCAAATTAACTTTTTTATGTCAATTACAATTTCAAACGTTTAATCTATTTCACGTTGTAGAATTAACCAGATTTCAGCATATGTAGTTTAGACACTGACACTATAATTCCGCGCCGTTAAGATGTATAAAGGTCAATTCGGTGAACAGTGGGTGTCACGCCAGTTAATAAACATAGCCATGCAACTAGTGACGCGCGCTTTAATTTTGCCAAAGCCAGTAACGTAACATTGTTTACAGGTAAGTGGTGGAATTCTTATTTGGAACAAGGAACATCAAAGGAGGGTAGTAAAACGGCCTGGCAGACTGTTAAGATAAGGCGATGTCTGATCATTAAATGACCCAGCATCCAATCGGAATTGAGCAAGGGGTGACAAAACATTACAATCGCAAATTTAAATATATTATCTTGAAAACTAAAAGTAGTAGTGATACAACCATCTTGCGGGATGTAAGGAAAATAAGCTACTCCGATGTCATTCGATATTGGCGGTAATTGTTTGTTTTCTGTTAATAACCAGGAGGTTAATTTCAGAAGCTTTAGGGACCAGAGAGAATTACCACAGTGCAGTTGGTCGGAGTCTCTGGGAGACAAAAGAGAAGGAAGAACGGAGGGAGACAAAGGCAAAGAAAAAGGAAGAATCTTACAGATGAATAGTAAGTCAGGGCAGGAATTACATTTCACACGCTAATTCAAAGGAAGAAATAGGCCATCACTTGGTCGAGTGATAAGGTTTTATTTAAAAAAATTTTGAGAGATGACTGTTGTTGAATTATATTAAATTGTTGTTATTTTAATTTCACATTTTGTGTATTCATTAACATAACTGTCGGCGCCGCTGACTTGGGATTCAGAGATTTGCATCTCTTTATCACTACTTCAATGACAAAACGAGCCAGGGTGGGTCTTCTTTATTAATTTAAATGAATTTAGAGCACCACACCCCAAATTGAATAAGGACAACCTTTACAATCTAATTGTGGTGAAAGTTGGAGAGTTTAGAATTGTTAAATTTTCAATATAAAGAGATTCCCATAAGTATAAAAGACATTGTTTTATGTGTATTCCTGTTTTAATCTTGTACCTAGTTTTCATTTAGGAGTAATCTGGATTCTATTACATGTATTTTGTAATGCTTTCATGAGATAAATATAAGGAATATAAAATTGTGTAAGTCCTGGTGCAATAGAACGTTATATGTATATGCATCTTGGTGTGTACCACAAATATCAGCTAAAAGTAAGTAACTGTATTCATTTTATACACTTCAGTGGTTCACTCATATTTTATTTTCGAGCTGATGATAGTGGGAAGTAGAATTCACTATTCCTAAGTCAAAGATTTGTTGTTTTAGTTAATAATTTGCGTACATTTCCTAAACCAGTTTGTAGAGTCTCGACATACTTGATATAAATAATTATGACTTAAAGCAATTCATCCTATAATATACTCACTATCAATTTGGATTTTAGTTCACAGAAACGTTGCTTCTATTTGCTTTTTTTCTTTTCTTTTTTGCTTATATTGAGATTATCATCAGATATGGTGTTCGTCATTATTAAATGAAGAGAATATATTATGCGGTTTTCTTGCTTGCCCATATGTCATTGTTGTCAAGGTCACATTCGTTTAAAGTTTACAAAAAGATTTTACATAAAGTGTCTTTTATTTCCTAAATTCCTTGATGAACTTGTTTATACTTGGAAATGAGTCAAAACAAAGGTGCCTTTCATGGGAACAATTATTTAACCCTTACTAAATGCAGGGGGAAATACTTTTGAGGCACACTAGTTTTTCTTGCTACAAGTGTCATCATCATCATCAAAACCTTATTTCATGAGGTCGTTTAGGCATCGCACTTTACTTACAACCAATTCTCTCCATCTTTGCCTGTTCTCTACTGCCCTTTCGGAATCTCCAAATTCCTTGCTTGTCCACTCCTAGATGTTGTCTTCACATGTTTTTTATGCCTACCTCTTTTTCTGTACCCTTGCCTTGCAAGAATGTTTTTGCCAGTCCAGATGGTATTGAGACATGACCATACCAATTCAGTTTGATCTTTTTTTTTTAAAGTGGTCAAGAGACCATCATAAGATTCTATGGTTCGGTGAATCCAGTTGTGCACATCTTCGTTGGTTGATGGTCTATGTATGAGATGGTCTACATCTTGCGGTAGTATCTCATTTCGAAAGTTTGGATCATTCTTTGTTGATCTGATGTGAGCGTCCATGTTTCACCAGCACACAGAAAGATGGATATGACTATCGACCGCATCAGTCCGAATTTGGAACAAAAAAAATGTAGGTATCTTTCCATATCGGCATCAATCTTATTATTTCTTCTGTTTTCTGGGCAATCCTGCAAAGTAGTTCAGGTTTAGAGCCCTCATCTAGGATAACTTATCCTATGTACTTGAAGCTTATGATTCTTTCCAGCTTCTTTCCACTGACCTTTATTTCTGCACTGATGTCGTTGGTGGTTTTTGTCATCGGTTTGGTTTTTCGGTGTTAATCTCAATACCGTATCATGTGGGAGTTGTGTCTAGTCACTCAACAAAGCCTGCCTGTTCTTTTTACTCTCCTACTAAACCGTTAAAGTCATCAGCGTAGCTAAGGTTGGTGATTGTTTTTCCTGCGATGTCGCCAGTGTCCGTGTCGTCATGCAAGGCATTCCCCATGATCCTTTCCAGAAAAATGTTGAAGAGTGTACGTGACAGTATACTTCCCTGTTTGACTCCAACTGTTGTTTGAAACCAATCTCCTCTGATACCACTGATGAGGACAGCACTGGTGGCTGTTTCATGGAGGTACTCAACAACCCGAACCAGGTCTGAGCTGATGTACTTCCTCATACTTGCCCATAAGGCCGCATGCCATACCCTATGAAAGGATTTTAAAATCTATACAGACTATAGATTCTGCTGATGCTGGAGGTATTTTTGGCAAAGGAGTCTGAGATGGAAAATTTGTTCTGTGGTGCTCCTTATTGCTCTGAAGCCCTCCTGTTCTTCAGCAATAATTTCTTTGCTTGAGGTTTAAGTCTGTTGAGAATTATCTTGAGCATGACTTTGCTCAGTTGATTGATCAGATTGACGATTCTGTAATTTTGGCATAGCTGTAGGTTTCCTTTTTGTGGAGCACGAAGATCAAGGATTGAGTCCAAGTTGTGGGCCAGTTTCCTGTCTGCAATATCTTGTTGCAGATTGTTGTCAGGACTGTGATTGTCTCTTCTTCTCCTGCTTGGATGAGATCTGCTGGTGTCAGAATTATGCACATGACTTGAAGATCTTCTGTAAGGTATTTTCCTTATTTGTCTTGGATGGTGGTCTCAGTTTATGAGTTGTGAGATCTTTCACCAGTTGATATGTCATTTTGCTTTCGTTTCTACTCATACTGCCTTTCTATCCATGATTCATATGATTTTCATGCTTTTCCTGATCATGTCGTTTATCTCTGTAATTCCTACCTCTTTCATGATCTCATTATTTCTTTTTTTAGTTCTCTTCCTTTGTCGCATAGTTAAATGACATCTGTTGTGACCCAAGTTTTCTTTATTAGACGATATTTGCTAATGATCTCGCTAGCTGTGCTAGTCACAACTGTGTTGGATGTGGTTGTTAAGGACTCGAGATCGGTGTCTTGGCTGTCCAGGGTTATCAAAGGTGCAAACGTAAAACTTATCATTGCTTGGAAGGTTCCTGCGACGTTTGTATCTTTTAGGTTTTCAAAGTTAAATCTGATTCTTGGTTGGTTAGGCGTTTTGATCATTTTCAGGTGGATGCGAAAGATTGTCATTAATATTTCATGGTCACTTAAAAGATCTTGTGCAAAATTGTTTTTCACCAAGATGTAATCAATCTGGTTGTGATGTTGAACATCTGAACTGTGTCAGATCCATCTTCGAGATGCTTTGTGAGGGCCGAATGTGCTGGCTAGCACAATATTGTTGTAGGCCGCAAACTCCAAGGGTATGGATCCTTTTTCATTTGCGTCTCCATTGCAGGAGGGTTAACATGTGCTTTACCAGTTTGTCTGTGATTAAAGTCCCACCTTTGCATTCCATTCTCTTGTACAAATGTTCTTCTTGCGTGAGTTGTCAATGACATCTTGCATTTGGTTGTAAAATGTCTATGGCTTGTTGTCATCATAGATCGATGAACGCGCCTATGCCTGTCTGATTGTGATGTTGAAGGTATTCGCCCTCAGACGGATGGTAAGGAGCCTGCTAGTGACTAGGCAACAACCCATACTGTTGTTCACAATGCTCTTGTGGACAAGAAATCCAACACCATGACTGTGTTGGTCCCCTCTTCCGATGAAATAAAGCTTAAGCCCTTCACCTATTGTTATTTCGCCAAAATTTGTTCCAGCGCACCGCGCAGAGACTAATAATGTTCCATTTGTACCTCTCCAACTCATATGTAAGTTCTTTCAACTTTCCCATAGTACTCTGTATATTCCCTCAGGGGCAAAATACTTTTGATGCACACAAGGATTTCTTGCTACATGTGAACAACAAAGAAAAAATGTTTGCCACACACATGCCTAAAAATTAAACACCATCTCTTTTTATAACATTATGCTACAATGAATACATAGTTATTGTAACCTTTGACTTTAATTGAATACAAACAAAACTTTTTCGATAATTTATTTTAATAAAAACGCTATTTGTTCTCGATAAGTTGGTGACCAAAATTACCAATAAAACGATGTTAGAAAGGAAAATGAAAACTTTGGTAGGTTGAAAGTGCAAAGAATATGGAAACGAATGGAAGAAGTTTTCTTGGCTTAAATGCTTGAGGAACATGTCAATAAGTAAGTGTTCTTACATCTACCAATACCTACTTGTAGTCTGAATATACACATTTTTAATATTATAATTTCTAATGTGCATACAGTTTTTTTTTAAATAAAAAGAAATGAATAAAGTGTCCTTTAACATCGCATGTACTGTTGAAAGAATTAGCAAAATACACAATTAGACTCAAGACATGAAATTGGAATCCTCTTCATATGAAACTGACCTTGCAACTAGTGCTATGTTAATCAAACGATAACATGAAAAACCTGAACATAAAAAAAAAACTTTCAACCACCGTCTTGTAATTAAACAGCTAAGATCTAACATCTCCAGATATGAAATTAAACTTTATCAGCACAGACAACTTCACTTAACATGTGTGATTAAAAAGTTAAAATTTAAAAACGACATTTTAAATAGAATTTCTTACCATCTTTTTGTCATTGAACAAAGAAAAAACTTATAGAAACGCTACATATGAAATGTAAGTATGAATGCAAACAATTTCATTCAAGGTTTGAAACTAAAATTCCCGATAAACTACATTGAAATTTCCACCATCGTTGCAAGCAATCGATATAAACAACAATAGAACAGTCAATCACCTCTAAATTCAATATACAACATTAAATTGAAATACGCAACATTTGACTCAGTTTTCAGCACAAGTCATTTGGATCAATATGTTTGACATTTGAAATCGAAATTTCAACAGCTACTTTCTAATTTAACCTACTTTTGTCCCCAAAGGAGCCGCATACCCTGTCGTTTGTTTCTGTGCTCTCTCTCTCTCTCTCTCTCTCTCTCTCTCTCTCTCTCTCTCTCTCTCTCTCTCTCTCTCTCTCTCTCTCTCTCTCTCTCTCACATTATTTCTATTGTGCCGGAATAAGACCATTCCATATAATATAATATAATGACAAAACCTTTCATTCCTAGTCTTAGTAAGACATTTTTGTCATAAATCGCAATCTAATACAATTTTATTCAAATTTAGATTTTGTATGGTTGTCGAAAGCTTTTATTAAAACAAAACTGGCCGTGTTGGAATTAGAACGAAGCTGTCAACAAGAGATGGTGAGTATGAAATTCAACTTTACCATAGTACATCCTTTAAATATATAATACAATACAGAAATTGAAATAAAATCATGCAACTTTGTAAAATCCTAGAGCTGACACCAGCTGACAATGGTTATAACGGTTTTCACTTTAAATATCATCTGTATAACACTACGTCTCTTATATTTCCGATGTAGTTTTGGATTCCACTAAATTGGCTGCATGCCGTTATATTATTGCTACTGACTTATTAAACTAACAAAAATGGGAGCTAGTTAAACTATAACTTTAATATTTAATTCAAGGCTAAATCCGTTCACTTTAAGACTTACATTAAGAAAATCTATATGGTATCTTACACGTGCCGTACAGTAACATATACATATACAGTAAATATACCAATTTGAAAGTAACATATACATATATGATGAGTTACACACACGTGCGTATGGTAGGCCACACATGTGAATGTAACACGAAGCAGAATATACCAAAAGGAATGGTATAAGCAGTTAATATGCAATTATCAGGACTGCTATTTACCAATGCGTTAATTTTGCAAATACAATAGAATGTAGTTATATTCAGTTGTCCTAACAGATATATTAATTTGTCATAACTTAAAGAAACTATGACAAAGTTATTACATTGACAAGTACAATATTTACTTGTCCGACTTGACAGGAATTATGTAAATATGCTATTACTAAAGTTCACATAAGGGAATACTCATACGCATTGAAATATTAATGTGATATCTACTGTATAAAAAAGACAATGAAATTATGCTATGCAAAATGCCAACCATACTGTTTGTTATTCGTATTAATGCAGTTCATAGTTTCATGAAGCACATTCGAATGCATTCAGAGATTAGTTGTGTAAAAGACACTGTACTCCTATACAGCTGATAGGATTGAGGCTTGTGCCGTAAATGTCGTTCTTCTTCGACCATAAACTTTTTTTTTATACCATCTTGAATACACTGACAATAATACCCGACATCTGCTTTATATATATGAAGAGCATCACGGTTCATTTCAGCGAATACTTTACATCGAAAGAAAAGCTCTCTAAATATAATTTTTATACAGTTTGACAGATTTGTCGAGTTGTAATGTACTCAAAGCTTTGAAAAAAAAAGTTCAAGTGTTCTATCCCCAATAATATCTTAAATAATCCTGACTAATGTGTTGTGACAAAAAGACTATAGAATGTGACCATTTATCTCGAAAGTGTTCTCAAAGTTACAATCTTTACTAAAACTGCTTTTTTAGATGTGTGTTCGTACAATAGTAATGCATTTTACAGTGAAGAAACAAGAAATTCACAAAATGAAATGATTTAAAAAAATTGTTATTTCTCTGGAGATTTCATTTTTATGGAAGCTTCGAGAGCATGTTATAGAAAATCAATCATGTCGTTGTTGTAGTTGTAGTAGTGTTTAACGCCATTTTTCAGCACACGATAGGCTATACATAGCAACCAGCATTAATTGGGGAGGAAGAACCCGTGAAAATCTGCAGAAAGAACCCCCGACCCACCAGAAGCTACTGTCAAACAATGATGTTAGATGTTACACCAAATGGATATTCCAGAAGTCAATTAGTAGCTTTTAATACATACGAAGAAGGGATAAAATATGCATTTGGCAAAAGACAATTGGAATGAAATAACTTAAAAGTACTAACCAAAGATTTTGTCCTATTTAGCTCGATTTTAAGACCGTTGAATTTCAGCGAAATGCAGCATGAAATCAATTCTAGTGCTTATCATCATTGCAGGCCATCATGCAAATGATATGTCGGTCAAAGGAGACTGTTCATACACCCCAAGGGTATATGAGGCCACTACGAGATCTGTTACATAACCAAAAGAACCGATATAATCCAAAGATGTACAACGCTAACCCATAACAATACCAGGAGAAATAGCATTGTAAATTATGGAATTTATTATTAGTTTAATAAAGAGCTAGAACAAACAGAGAATGCAATAATTGATTTCATGCAAAAACTCAAAGTGGAAAACTGCTACTTACAATAAAAAGTAATAACAGAGAATGCAATAATTGATTTCATGCAAATACTCAAAGTGGAAAACTGCTACTTACAGTAAAAAAAATCGTTCACTGCACAAAACGTTATTTGGTATTGTAAATGTTGTAGAATTTGAAAACTAATACATGAAGACTGTTCTTAAAATGTATGAAAAATAGATTGCTGAGTTGCAATAAAGCTGATCTGCTAGAAGAGATGGAACCCATTTAAAAGTAAACATGTGCATGTTCCTTGACACTTAACACAGCCCGAGAAACAAGTCTAAGAAAATATTGACAACAATTTACCATTATTCGAAAGGCTGAAAGAACCATATATAGTAAACGCCGTACAGTTACTGCGATAGCTACTGCTAAATGGATGACCATATTAAATGTTGCTATGTCTATGAAAACATTTGAAAATGGATTAGTTGGTAGAACACTTGGCGATAATCCTACATCAGGAGGAAAAATCGAATAAGTCGTCGACAAAACTGAAAACCGCTTAAAACCGTTAAATATTGATAATAATCATTTCACTGAAAATAAAATCAGCATTAGCAAGGGACGGAATTATTGGCAGAGTTACAAGCTGGTTTTTAAAATATGTTTCTTTCCATGCTGAATATATTAGTATTCTTCGTTTGGTTAAATGAATTTCTTAGTTGTGTTTCTAAAACAAATAACGGAAACTACATCAGATTAGAGAAACCATACGTAGTGGGGCAAAATATTTCTTTCAAAGATCTTCTCCATATGCAAATAACGTATAACGTAATTAAAAAAATTGAATTTCATCTCTGCATGTATTGCACTGTGTTTAACGAAGTGTATACATAATTTTGGTGCAAGTATCATAAATACATTTTACTATGGGCTATTGTTGGTTATGACAACGATGTGAGGGTATTTAAAAAGTTCTGAATATTTATTACTATCCTGTAGCATTGAGCTGAGTAATAAATGTAATCCCAAATCGATATACAACTTATCTTTATATATAATGATCTGCATCAGTGTGTGTTGTAAGCTTGACATCTGCAGCAATATCAGTGTGATGTAATGTAGGTCAATGTAATGACGTAATCATGTCGGGAACATGTGTGCGTGATATTGACTTTTAACGTAGTTTTAACAACTTTTCAGTCATATCGCTATGATGTCTGCAGTTTGGCAATTTCTAATAACATCTAGCACTGGGGCATCATGCTGCAGGCATGTAGCGTAATGGCCCACTCAGTCACATTATCCTGATACCAGGCCGACCAGTTCTAACACAAACCCCTAAAAGCTGAGCGCCTAGTGAGACATCTGTAAATACTATTTGTATAGGTTTTTGGTATCTTACGAGTCTAGCTCTTACAAAAAGTAACAGTGAAAAAGTGAAACCAACACGCTTTGTAAAATTTAATACATAATTTATTTCCTTAAAATATCAAGTGGAAAATGAGAACAAAATGAAATCCAAAATTAATCAAAGAATTAAAAGGTAGAAGTCCTAGTAATACAATTTCCTGAATGAAACTGAGTTCGGATCCCACTTAAAAAAAATGAAAGGCGATCTCGTCTGTTGTAACCTGCGAAGTTCTGCAGTGTTAATAGTCTCTTGTTGAATCACAGAAAATATTATTTCAGTGTTTAAAGTCTGTATAAATTTCGATAAATATCCTTGTCCAAGAATTATTTTACAGCACTAGTATTTGTAGTGAAAACTATCATAATTTGAAGAAGAAAAAAAAACATTGTGGAAAAACTTGTCACGAGATCTTATTTATTGAATTATATATTTCTAATATTAGCACCTCTCTCTAAATGCAAATTTTAAATAAAACAACTGATCAAGATTAAGTAAAGCTATTTTTTAATAACGGTCGATGGTATTTATTATTATTTCATATACGAATGTTAAAAGTGAGAATAATCTCAACACACAATCTTGATGTACATGTCAAATACAAGCAAATAAATCCACGTCAGGTTAAACTAAATAAACGAGTGAAACTGCTAGTGAAGCAACGTATATATATTTTATAGAGCTGTACCATAATTGTGTAATTATCCTATTTTAACGTAAAGTCAGAATGTTCCCAGTGTAATGAGGGTAAGTCGTTGAAAAAAAGAACTTGTTTGAACCATCATGAAATATATCACACCATTTTGAATCGAGCTTAATGCTAAAAGACCCTGTATTTGTGACATGAATTAAGACAAAGCAAATTTGGAAGTTACTTGCATATAACTTCGATAGACAGATAAAAAAAAAACAATTTAACCATCAGTTTCATAAAATATATTTCATTATTGCAATATGTATGTCAATACTGTAATGGCAAATTTTGCACGATATCATAAAATCTTGTATGAATTCAGTGTACCAGCATTCAATGCTATGTTATAAATTTTGTTTACAAAGACGGAATTGTATCGATCATGACATGTAAGGATTGATCTAAATCGGACCAAACACAAAGCTTCAAAAGTGACACCCACATCAGGAAATATAACGCAAGATCATTGCAACAACACACTCTAGTTGTCGAATGGGTCAGAGCTACCAAATCCATATACGTTGATATAAATCACGTCCTAAGTATGCATGTAATCTTGGTCAGTCGAACTCATTCATAAACTTGATAGTATAACCTCACAACTCTAGTTTTTTTCAACGCGGATATTTTAATATTGTCACCAGAGTGTTAATAAGCTCAGTCATTCAAATCCAAAATCCTTCCAGTAATATGCACTAATCTGGTTCATCTTGATGACATAAGCCAAAATTTCAAATTTGATTAAAGTATGATCAGAAATATGCCTTTCATAATGGTATAGGCACAATCAATCATATCCAAGATTACCTTTTTGTTATCTGTGGATGTCGTTCATTCAGGGAACAAACAGTTATTGGCTAAACGAGCCCGGAGAACTATAACTCATTGTTAGAAAAATACAATTTCGTGTCAGTAGCCTAATCTTTACGTAGAACAATAAATATATCTTCGAATCATATGGCCATTTTCCTAGCACACTGTGGCAGACCATGCAGTAAAACTTAAAATTGTCGCGCACGGCTTTATCAAACTGGTTTGATAACTTGATGATACAAGTTTATATTACTACTTCGTGCACAATGATATCCGAATAAAAGGATTTTTGTAATGTTTATAAGCTCAATCAGTCAAATGATCGCATAAAATATATATGTCGATTTTGCTCATTATCTAACTACTCTAAAAGGTTGATGATAAGAGTCTATTTAGCTTCATTGCAAGGCTAATCAGCTAATCTTCATTGTCGTCAACACTTAGCAGGTGAAATATAAAATCACGAATCCACTGGATGAAATCGTCTTTGCTATTAAGTTGCTTACTTTTGAAGTGCATTGTGGGGAAAATGTTAAATGCAAGCGGACATGTACACTCGTCAAGAAGAATAATGTTTAGAATGGATTTCTCTGTCTTGCTAATTCCTTGAGCTATCCCAGTGAAATATTTAAAGTCACCAGGTGGTACATCATTTGTATCCATTATCAAGACAATGTACTTGCTAGACTCCATTTGTTCTGTCTGATCGTCCCACCTCTGTTTTCCGGGATCTACATTCTGGCTGTTTCTGGCGATTCTTAGCCCGAAATTCCCAGACAAGAATTCCTCCAGTTGCTCAGCGAGAACGATAGTCTTATCTGTCCCTTTTTCTTCGTCATATAGAAAGAAAATGTCAAACTTTGATTTAGCTATTGAGTTTACATGAAACGCCTGTCGAAATCTTTCACCGGCGTTTTCTCTCTTTCCCATAGTGACTAAATAGAAAGCACACTCAAGGTATACCCTCAAACGAAAATTTCCATTAATTTCAATCCCTTCTTTTTCATTTTTGTCTAACATTTGAGCTGCATCTTCATAGCGATATTCCTGCAGTAAGGTTTTAATCTCACAACTAATTATTGTGGGATTGTTTTCTTCATCCAAACTCAATTTCCGAATTTCTTGAAGAAAGGATCGAGTTTCGGCAGGTCTCTCGAGTATTTCACCGAGATTTGCAAGTTCTTTCAACATCTCAGCATCCGGTTGTCCGTGCTGAAACATGTCTTTCAGTACTGGATAGGACTTCCATTCCTCTTTGGGAAAATTTAGCATCTTTCCTTCTTTGGATGCTATTATTTCTAGTGCTTTTCTCCAGTATATGACAGCATTTATCTCAACTAGCCTTCTTTTTTCTAAATCTGTCTCTTGTTCAGCAATATCTCTACAACAGGCGCCAAGATTTTCATAGCAAGAAACTACTAGAATGGCCGAGATGCAATTTTCGATTTTCAACGTCTTCAAAAATACATCACGTGCTTCCTTAAATTTCTTTATCTGTCTCAAAACTATACCCTTTTCCAAAGAAGCCCATTCGTTGCCCAATTTTATGGCTTCATTTAGATGGTGCAGAATTTCTTGTACATTTTTCTCTTCATCCTCTGGTATGATGAATACACGGTCGAACCCTTTAGCGAGTGACCTCGTTGTTTTTTTAGTGCTTGCGTGTTGTAACGTACTATCAGTTTGTCCAGTTGAATATTTAATGTTTCTCTCCCTTTCTGAAGTTGCTGACACGGACGCTTCATTTCTTTCAACAGTTGTTCTTGTCTTTATCTGAAACAATTCTTGTTTACTGCGATTGTGTCCATCAGAGGACCGACTGGGAACGTTGCTGCCCTTGGCACCTTGGACCACATTACCTACAAACGTTTTATGGTGAGTATAGGTACTGACTGGATCATATCTATCCCTGGTTTCATTGTTATGACCTCTCTTTCCAAACAGTTTGTCTTTCAGTCTCAGCTTCAAAATAAGAGCAAGATGATGATGAGCATATGATGTATTTCTTATACTTAGAGACTTTCTCAGTACTTTCTCTGCCTTGTCTAGTTTCCATATATACTTATAATGCTTTCCACATACGTTCAAAACGTGGGAATCCTCACCACATGTTTCCATTGCTAAATCAAGAAGACCTTCGACACCGATGTCCTTAACTTTTTGGGGAAACAATTCGTCTGTTTGATATTTGTTTAGGCAAACAACTTTTTGAGTTCTATGTAAAAGTTCTGCGAGGGATGCCCAACATTTGCTTCTCCATCTTGCTGAAGAATTGGAACAAGCAACTTCATATAACAATTCTGCCACTCGTTTTATGCATTCTTCATCGTCCCTCTTTTCCCATCCTTCTCTGGGCATGTTTCCAATATGACATAACTTCCGATATATGATTCCGAGATCTAACTTCAATAAAGCTAAAGTAATAGAATCTATATCTTGTTCACCCATGTCACGAACTACGTCCTCAAGCATATCTTTGGACTTCAAGAGATAGGAAGGACCAAATACAGAATAGCAGTAAGCTATTTCCGCTTTTCCAATGAGGAGTAGGTTATGTTTAGATTCTGATAATTTATTTAGTTCTTTGTTTCCTTCGCTAAGATGACCATCCTCCCGCCTCATCCAGAGCCTATTGAAAAGAGAGACAATATTTTCTTTATCCAGTTCTAAAGCTTTTAAGTTGTAACTATACGCTTCATCTCTCTCAGTTGCATTCCAACAAAGACAGGAAAGTAAGTTATATATCCTTACTCGCTCTGTAGTTGATTCAAATTCATGGGACAAAATTTTCACCTCTAACTTCTTCTTATACAATTCTATTGTCTTGCTGCTCTTCAGCTCTTTGATTTCAAGGTTGAATGATGAGGGAAATGCTTGAAATTTTCGTTTAAACCGGGATTCTTCTTTATCCATTTTTTATCACCCTGTAAATAATAATAATAATAATAATAATAATAATAATAATAATAATAATAATAATAATAATAATAACCAAGCTGTTCAGTAAACACAAGTTCACACGAGATCAATTTTAGCTACACGGCATGCATCTTTGATCCAAATGTTAAATTTCTGCTGAAAAGGAATTGTACAAGGAACAGATATTTGTTATTTACATAGGATAACACACACGCACACATACATCCATGACATTAAACTCTACGTTATGATGCATGTACTTTGGAATATTATTTTTAAGAGCAGTAGTATTCTAGACGGATTTTTTTTATACTGTCTGTCCGGACGTGTGTGCATGATGTTAAAATATTCTTCATACCTTGCTTGAAATACTCTAAATCTATGAATATTACAGGAACCCTGCAGTAGTGTTCAATTTAATCATATGATTTTACACAGAAAGAGAAATATTTTGTCTGATGATAACCATAATATGAGTGTATGTTTGGAAAAACCTAGTTGGGATGTGTCAGATATTTAACCAATATTCGACAACTGTAATCATCACTTAATCAATTAATACATAATCATAATATATACTACTAATGTCGTGTTTGTATGAACTCAAACAAATGTAATATTTGAAATTGCGACGTTGTCGAGTTAGATGGAAGTCAACTCTTCCTATATTATATGATTCATGTTGAGTCGAATATATCGCAGAAAATTTAAATGAGAGAGAGAGAGAGAGAGAGAGAGAGAGAGAGAGAGAGAGAGAGAGAGAGAGAGAGAGAGAAGTAGGAGGAAGGGAGGAGATTAATGAATACTATCCAAATCATCGTGATCTTCGCTTCAGCGCAGGTTTATTATATCACTAATATAATCTGGTCCGTCGATTTCAACAATGTTGTATGATCTGACTCAGCAACAGTGGGTAAAGGATGTATGACTTGCATGGGAATAGAATGTTTCTAACACTTTTTAAGTTGCTATGCTTACATACCGTGAAACTGGTGTTTGAAATCACCGACACAAGTGTCAACGCGAAGGTTGTTGTTGTTATTGTTGTTATTGTAGGGTTTAAAGTCATTTTTCAGTACACTATAGGCTATACATGGCGGCCAGTAGTAATGAAGGAAGAACAACCCGGTATTATTTGTTGTATTGGGTCATCATATCTGACTTTGAAACTACTTTGCTGTATGAGGTCTTCGTGTTTTACTTTGCAACTAATGAGTTTTTGTACTTTGCTGTATGGGTTCATCTTTTTTGTACTTTGCTGTATAACTTATCATTACAAGCTTTCATTAATGGGTTTATAATTATTTTGCTTCAATAACCTTTATTCGCTAGCAACATACATAATTATAATTTAACATTAATTTATAATTATAGTTCACTAGTTAAGGTTTATTATTTGATCTGTAAACTCTCTACTAACTATAATCCTTTCTCCAACTTGAAGTGAACAATAATACTATGCTTACCCTTCTGACATTAAATGTCCAAAACATTAACGATTTTTCAACATTTTAGTACAGCTAATATTTTCATAACACCTTTTGCTCGTGGTTTCATTGCGAAGCAGACGGCATTTATATTTTATAAGAGCCTCTATATGATAGTGATGCTTCTAACGTGGATATATATATATATATATATATATATATATATATATATATATATATATATATATATATATATATATATATATAATTCCTGTTTAAAAACATTTATTAGTAAATTATGTGCAATCCACATAGTATTACTTTTCTTACAAAGATATTTACAGTTAGCAAACTAATAGTCGTTAGTTAGGACACGTTAGTCTTAGTTTGCGTTCACTTGCTTGTTATCTGTCCATTCCACAATATAGTAATAATTAATGACAATTAGTCCTATAGTCCTAATTAATGAATATTAGTCTTAGAGTCCTAATTAATGACTATTAGTACTATGATCATAATTAATGATTATTAGTCCTATAGTCCTAACTAATGACTATTAGTCCTATAGTCGAATTAATGACTATTAGTCCTATAGTCCTAATCAATGACTATTAGTCCTATAGTCCTAATTAATGACTATTAGTTATATAGTGCTAATTAATGACTGTTAGTCCTATAGTCCTAATTTATGACTATTAGGCCTATAATCATAATATAATCCACTAAAATGGTTATATTTCAGTATTATCGGTCGTTTCGTCTTCTAAGGGATTGTGACAACTATGAAAACTTGTCTTATAAAGTAAATATGTATTACATATTCAACTTGTTTGCAAACAGTAGATGCATTCATTTAGCTTACAGCTGGAAGAAGTGATGTATGTGTAGGATGTAAGTAAGGTTGAAGCGACGATAATCGTTAATGATATGCAAATTAAGAACTGATTAAGGAAAATGCATGAGAAATTGCATACTTGATAAGAAAGTCTCGCAGTCAGATATGTAGGGTATTACGATTATCGCTGGTCATGAATTGTAACTGAAGTGTAGCGTAACACGGTTACAGACATCGAGTTTGTCATGCATAAATACGCATGTCCTCGTGTTGTACAGCGGAATCTATGTTGTGTATCATAGTACCAAAATTTGGCACCAACCATATCATTTGAAAAAGATGACAGGGATTTCCGCTCAAGAGCAGGTTAGGAACACTGTTGTGAACAACATTTCAATTCGGTATACTAGGAAGCTATGTGTTTCAACAATTTAGTAAAATAAAGGTTACGATTCAGATAATGATCTGTAGACATGTCGGTTGGTTACATAATGATAAACCAGAAATGACACTAAAATCAGGAAAAATAACAAATATAATTAAATCCAACGAGACAGGCACATAATGATAAACATACTTCCTATTACGCAAGACATATGAACAGACGGTATTAAACTATTCTAAATTGCTCAGCTTGGAGATGATAATAAAGTTTTTCACTGACCTTACTCTCGGTTTTATTATTGCCAAAATACAAGTACGACTGTGTCATATTGTTTCTCATTAAATGTTAATGGCCAGTGGAGGCCTCCATAGCTTTCATTAAGATATCTTCTCCAGATTATCAGGTCTGACTACAAACTATTTTATTTGCAAACATTATAGGCAGAAAAGCAGTTTATGTTCTGTTTCTCAAAGTTTTAAACATAACCAACTTTTTCTTACTACTCAGTGGATTATTCATTATTCATAAATGTTGGTGACAGTTCTGTTTCATTGTATACATATACTTTACTGATGTACAACTTCCTGGTCGGTTGACAACAAAGTGTCGATATATTCATTGTAAGTTATTATTTCACAAGCTTACTGCTAAGTGTTACAGCATAGTAATGGAAATAAATGGAACATCACTATTACCAACAATTAAAGCCATTTGTTTATTATCCGGGAACCATTCCCCAAACACCCGTACTAAATTTAGCATTAACACTAATCTATAACGGGAAAAAAGTGACAAATTCACAGGTGCAAACAGTACACATCCCACTCTCCATTTCACGGATCGTCCTGTACGATAATATAATTTACTAAATCTTAAAGATTTCTAATAGTACTTACCTAAATTTCTTTTTCAAACAAATCCAACGACAGCTTGAATAACGATGTTGATGGTACGCATTCTAATTCGGAACAGGTTAAGACGCAAATACACATTCCATTACGTCATGCACCTGACAACTAGGTAAACTAAACTAAACAAGAATCGTTCGAGTTGTAGACTAATGCAGTCGTTCCTTTCTTCTGGCTTCATATCTGTTTGGGGCGCCATAGAGGAGCAAAGTTGGTTCAACAAGAATGTTGCAGTTTAAATTTCAATGTTATATTACCGAGAATTCCAATTTCACATGTTGAATCAAATTGTTAGTGCTCAGAATTGTATCATATTTCGAGTTTTGCAACTTCATCTGTTGAATTACATAACGGTGGTTGAATGTCACATTTTATGTGCCGAGGTTGTATATTTTTTTTTATGTTGAATTACAAAGTGATGGTTGAAATTTCAATATTGACCAGAATTCCAGTTTCACATATTGAAAGTTTCATTTTATATGTCGCGTTTTAAAACTGTATTTCATGAATTACACAACGGTTATTGAACATTGAATTTTGTATGTAATTAATTACAATTTCAAACGTTTAATCTATTTCACGTTGTAGAATTAACCAGATTTCAAAATGTGTATGTTAGACCCTGAGGCTATAATTTTGCGCCGTCAATATGTATGAAGGTCAATTCGGCAAACAATATTTGTCACGGCAATTAATTGACATTGCCATACAACTAGTGACGCGCTTTAGTTTTGCCAGAGCCAGTTACGTAACATTGTTCACAGCTAAGTGGTGAAATTCTTGTTCGGAACAAGGAGCATCAAAGGAGGGTCGTAAATCGGCCTGACAGACTGGTGGGAGAGGGGCGGTGTCTGAAAATTATATGACCCAGCATCCAATCGGAATTGAGCAAGGCGTGGCAAACATTAGAATTGCAAGTTTAAATCTATCATCTTGAGAACTAAAAGTAGTAGTGCTACAACCACTTTGCGGGAAGCAAGGACAATAAGCTACTCCGACGTCATTCGATATAGGCGCGCATTGGTTATTCCTGGAATAAAATGAAGCTTCAGTACAGCCTTTAGGGACCAGAAGGGATTACCCCAGTGTAGTTGGTCCGCGTCTCTGGGAGAAAAAAGAGAAGGAAGAACGGAATGACAAGTTCGAAGGAAGACCGGAGGGAGACAAAGGAAAATAGAAGGAAGAATCATACAGATGAGGAGAAACTCAGGACAGGAGGAAACGTTTACACGCTAATTCAAAGGATGAAATATTCCCTCACTTGGTCGAGTGATAGGATTTTAGTTGAATTTTATTTGAGAGATGATTGTTCCTGAATTGTATTAAATTGTTGTTATTTGAATTTTACATTTTGTGTATTCATTAATTTAACTGTCGGCAAGGCTAACTGGGGGCTCAAAGCTTTGCATCTCTCTATCACTACTTCAATTTCTGAGAAAACAAGCCAGGGTGGGTTTTCTGTATTAATTTATATAAATTGAGAGCACCCCATCCGAAACTGAATAAGGACAACCTTCACAATCTAATTGTGTTGAAAGTTGGCGAGTTTAGATTTGTCTCTGCTTAATTACACAACTGTGTTTGAAAGTTAAATTTTAAATCTCAATAGATTCCCATAAGTATGGAAGACATTGTTTTATGTGTATTCCTGTTTTAATCTTGCACCTAGTTTTCAATTATGCTTGATCTGTGATTCTATTACGTGTATTTTGTAATGCTGTCATGAGATTGATATAAGATCTATGATCCGGCGCCATAACTAGCTTCCACGAAAACCCTGTCTAAACAAACTCCTTCATGATTTTAATTATGTTTGTAGTTTTTAAAAACAAATCCTTATAACGGTAGGATGCTTTCAGTTGTATTTCCTTTATAAAAAACATTATTTGGTTAGTTCCTCTGTTGTGTATGTCCGGGTGCAATAGAATTTCGTATATAGATGCGTCGAAAAGTAAGTAACTGTATTCATTTTATAGCCATCAGTGCTTCACTCATATATTTTTCTCCGAGGCGATGATAGTGGTAAGTGGACATAATATTCCCTATTCCTAAGTTAAAGATATTTTGTTTCAGTTAATAATTTGCGTACATTTCCTAAACCAGTTTGTAGAGTCTCGACATACTTGGTATAAATAATTATGACTTAAAGTAATTCATTCTATAATATGCTCATTAGCCACTTTCACCTTGGATTCTAGTTCACAGAAACGCTGTTTCTATTTGTTGTTTTTTTTCTTTCTTTTTCTTATTTGTTTATATTGAGATTCTCATCAAATATGGTATTCGCCATGATAAAATGAAACAATTCATTATATGGATCGCTTGCTTACCCATATGACATTGTTGACAAGGTTACATTCGTTTAAAGTTTACAATAAGATTTTACATAAAGTGTATATTTTCTGAATTCCTTTATGGATTTGTTTATACTTGGAAATGAGTAATAGCGAAGGTGCCTTTCTTGGAAGACTATTACTCTGCAAAATGCTGTGGAAAATACTTTTGAGGCACACTAATTTTTCTTGCTACAAGTTTCATCGTCATCATCAAACGCTTATCACATGAGGTCTCTCCATCTTTCCTTGTTCTCTACTGCCCCTTTAGAAACTCCAGATTTCATGCCTGTCCACTCCTAGAGGTTGTCTTCCCATCTTTTGTTCTGCCTACCTCTTTTCTGCACCCTTACATTGTACATTGCAAGATGGCTTTTGCCATTCCAGATGATATTGAGACAAGACCGTACCAGTTCAGTTTGCTCTTGTTTGCAGTGGTCAAGAGGCCTTCATAAGATCCTATGGTTCGGTGAATCCAGTTGTGCACATCTTCGTTGGTTGATGGTCTATGTATGAGATGCCATAGATCTTGAGGTAGTATCTCATCTCCAAAGTGTGGAGCATTCTTTGTTGATATGATGCATCACAATCATACAGAAAGATAGATATGATAATCGACCGCATCAGTCCGAATTTGGAACAAAAAGAAATGTTGGTATCTTTCCATATCGGCATCAATCCTTATTATTGCTGTTGTTGGCTGGGCAATCAAGCAAAGTAGTTCAGGTTTAGAGCCCTCATCTATGATAACTTATTCCATGTACTTGAATCTTGTTATTCTTTACAGCTTCTCTCCACCGACCTTTATTTCTGCACTGATGTCGTTTGTCATCGGTTTGGTTTTTCGGTGTTAATCTCTATACCGTATCATGTGGAGGGTGTGCCTAGTCACTCAATGAAGCCTGCCAGTTTTTTTTACTCTCCTACTAAACCATCAAAGTCATCTACGAAGCTAAGGTTGGTAATAGTATTTCCTGCGATGCTGCCAGTGTCTGAGCTGATGTACTTCCTCATAATTGCCCATAAGGCCGCATGCCATACAGTATGAAAAGCCTTTTGAAATCTGTTAAGACTATAGATTCTGCTGATGCTGAAGGTATTTTTGGCAAAGGAGTCTGAGATGGAAAATTTGTTCTGTGGTACTTCTTACCGCTTTAAAGCCCTCCTGTTCTTCAGCGATAATTTCTTTGCTTGAGGTTTTAGTCTGTTGAAAATCATCTTCAGCATGACTTTACTTAGGTGATTGATCAGACTGATGGCTCTGTAATTTTGGCATAGCTGTAGGTTTCCTTTTTGTGGAGCACGATGATCAAAGATTGAGTCCATGTTGAGGCCAGTTTCCTGTCTGCAATATCTTGTTGCAGATTGTTGTCAAGACTGTGATTGTCTCTTCTTCTCCTGTATTAATGAGCTCTGCTGGTGTGTAGTCTACGTCAGCTTAATTTCTTTTCTTTAGTGACCTAACTGCATTTTATACTTCTTCACGCAGAATGGAGCTGTCATCAATGCATTCTGTCTTATTGCAATTTAGTACTGTTGGATCTCCTTGGGTCTTATGATTGTACAATTCTGATAAGTATTATGTCAATGGCTTGAGGATTGCTTGATCTTCTGTGAGGCATTTTCCTTATTTGTCTTGAATGGTGGTCACAGTTTATGGGTTGTGAGATCTTTCACCAGTTGATATGTCATTTTACCATCGTTTCTACTCATACTGCCTTTCTATCCATGATTCATTTGCTTTCCATGATTTCCTGATCATGTCGTTTATCTCTCTGTAATTCCTACCTCCTTCATCAGCTCAATATTCCTTTTTCAGTTATCTTCTTTTGTCGCATAGTTAAATGACATCTGTTGTGACCCAATGTATCTTTTCTAGACGATATTTGCCAATGATCTCGCTAGCTGTGCTAGCCACAACTGTGTTGGATGTAGTTGTTAAGGACTAGAGATCGGTGTCTTGGCTGTCCAGGGTTATCAAAGGTACAAAGTTAACACCTATCCTTGCTTGGAAGGTTTCTGCGACTTTTGTATCTTTTAGTTTTTCAAGGTTAAATCTGATTCTTGGTTGGTTAGGCGTTTGAATCATTTTCAGGTGGATGCGAAAGATTGTCATTAATAATTCATGGTCATATAAAAGATCTTGTGCAGAATCGTTTTTCACCAAGATTTAATCAATAAATTGTGATTTTTAACATCTGGACTGTGCCAGATCCATCGACGAGCTACTTTGTGAGGGCCGAATGTGCTGGCTAGCACAATATTGTTGGAGGCCGCAAACTTCAAGAGCATGGGTCCTCTTTCATTTGCGTCTGCATTGCAGGAGGGTCAACATGTGCTATACCAATTTGTCTGTGACTAATGTCCCACCTTTGCATTCCATTCTCCTTGTACAAATGTCCTTCTTGGGTGAGTTGTCAATTACATCTTGCATTTGGTTGTAAAATTTCTACAGTTTGTTGTCATCATATATCTATGTACGTGCCTATGCTTGTCTGATTGTGATGTTGAAGGGATTCGCTCTCAGTCTGAGGCTCAGGCGGATGGTAAGTAGCCTGCTAGGGACTAGGCAACAACCAATAATGTTGTTCACAATGCCCTTGTGGACAAAAAATCCAACACCATGACTGTATTGGTCTCCTCTTCCGCTGAAATAGAGCTTATGTCCTTCACCTATTGTTATTTCGCCAAAGTTTGCTCCAGCTCACCACGCCGAGACTAATAATGTTCCAGTTTTACGTCTCCAACTCATATGTAATTTCTTTCAACTTTCCCATAGTACTCAGTATATTCCTACAGGGGAAAATACTTTTTACGGCATACTAGAGATTCTTGCTACAAGTGTGACTTAACTCGATCCCATTTTATAACATTATGCTACAATACATACATAGTTATTGTAAACGTTGACTTTAATTGAATACGAACAAAACTTCTTCGATAATTTATTTTAATAAAAACGCTATTTGTTCTTGATACGTTGGTGACAAAAATTACCAATAAAACGACCTTAAAGAGGAAAATTAAAACGTTGGTAGGTTGAAAGTGCAAATAATATGGAAACGAATGGAAGAAGTTTTTTTGGCTTAATTCTTGAGGAACATGTTAATAATTAAGTGTTCTTAAATCTGCCATTACATACTTGTAGTCTGAATATACACATTTTTTACATTATAATTTCTAATGTGAATACAGTTCTTGTTTTAAAAACAAATACAGTGTCCTTTAACATCGCATCGCATTTACTGTCGAAAGAATTAGCAACACGCACATTTCGACTCAACACATGAAACTGGAAATCTCTACATAGAAAATTGACCTTACAACTACTGCTGTGTAACTCAACCGATAACTTGAAAAACCTGAATATAAAAAATATTGCTTTCAACCACCGTCTTGTAATTGAACAGCTAAGATCTAAAATCTCCAACTTTTTCAGCACACACAACTTCATTTAACATGTGAAGTCCGAAATCTGACATACAACTTTTGAAATATAACCACAGCTGTGTGATTAAAATGTTAAAATCTAAAAACGCGACATTGGATATAGAATTTCTTACTATTTTTGTGTAATTGAACAGAAGAAAAAAAAAACAATTTCATTCAACTAAAATTCCCGATATACTACATTGAAATTTCCACCACCGCTGCAAGCAATCGGTACAAACAACAATGGAACAGTCAACAACCTCACAACAATTCAACATATAACATTAAATTGAAATATGCAACAAATGAAACAGAACTTTCAGCACAAGCAATTCAGTTCAATATCTGAGACTGGCGATCTCAACATTTGAAATCGAAATTTCAACACCTACTTTCTAATTTAACCTACTTTTGTCCCCAAAGGCGCCTCATACTCTGTCGTTTGTTTGTGTGCTCTCTCTCTCTCTCTCTCTCTCTCTCTCTCTCTCTCTCTCTCTCGCTTTTATTCAAACAAAACTGACCGTGTCGGAATTAGAACAAAGCTGTCTAGAAGAGGTGGTGAGTAAGAAATTAAGCTTTACCATGATACATTCTTTAAAAATATAATACAAGACAGAACTTGAAATAAAATAATGCAACTTTTGTAAAATCCTAGCGCTGACACCAGCTGACAATGGTTATAACGGTTCTCACTTAAAATATCATCTGTATAACACTGCGCCTCTTATATTTTCGATGTAGGTTTGGATTCCACTAAATTGGCTTCATGCCGTTATATTATTGCTACTGACATAGTAAACTAACAAAAAGGTTGTTGACTAATTAGAACTAGTTAAACTATTACTTTATTTCCTAAACTATTGGATGTGCTCTTAATCACTGTAGTGAGACACCATTGTTATAATATACTTAAATTATAAGCCTGTCTCACAACAGTGCATATGTGGCTCCTTTAACAGCTTTATAAAGACTTAGAGGGCATATTAGATCAATGTGTTGTTATCTGTGATATGCTAGCTCTGTTTAAATACAAACATGATATTTTACCTCTGATTAGTGTGCAAGACTTGCGACGACAAAGTGCGTGTTTGAATCCTAGCACCATACCTGCCCGTATTGGTTACCAGGGTATGTCTCTCAGCAAAGTAGTTATCCCTATTCCCTCAATATGCACGACGTAACCTTCTTACATTGTTGCACCATAAAACTCAAAGCCAAACCAAATTTGACATAGGGATTTTTTTTCTAGGGGGATGAGGTGCCCTACAGTGATACATACATATACAGTAAGCATACCGATTTGAAAGTAACATATACATATATGGTGAGTTACACACACGTGCTTATGGTAGGTAACGCAAATTAATGTGACACGAAGCAGAATATACCAATAGTAATGGTATTAGCAGTTAATATGCAATTATCAGGACTGCTATTTTCCAATGCGTTAATTGTACAATTACAGTAGAAGGTAATTATATTCAGTTGTCCTAACTGATATATTAATTTGTCATAACTTAAAGAAACGATGACAAAGTTATTATATTGACAAGTACAAAATTTACTTGTCCGACTTGATAGGAATTATGTAAATATGTTATTACTAACGTTCACATGATCATAAGGGAATACTCATACGCATTGAAATATTAGTGGGATATCTACTGTAAACAAAGACAATGAATTTATGTTATGCAAAATGCCGACCATACTGATTGTTATTCGTATTAATGCAGTTAATAGTTTCATGAAGAATATTCAAATGCATTTAGATATTGGCTGTATAAAAGAAACTGTACGCCTATAGAGCTGATAGGATTGAGTCTTGTGCCGTAAATGTCGTTCCTCTTCGACCATAAACATTTGTTTTATACCATCTTGAATACACTAACAAGAATACCCGACATCTGCTTTATCTATATGAAGAGCATCACAGTTCATTTCAGCGAATTCTTTACATCGAAAAGAAAAGCTCCCTATATATGATTTTTATACATTTTTACAGATTTGTCGAAAAACGAGTTGTAATGTACTCAAAACTTTGAAAAAATAAATACAAGTGTTCTATCCCCAATACTTTTCTGAATCGTCCTGACTAATGTATTGTGACAAAATGACCATAAGACGTGACCACTTATCTCGAAAGTGTTCTCAGAGTTACAATCTTTACTTAAATTGCTATTTTACAGTGAGGAAACAAGAAATTCACAAAATGAAAGGATTTTTAAAAAATGTTATTTCTCTGGAGATTGCATTTTTATGGAAGCTTCGAGCACATGTTATAGAAAATCAATCATGTCGTTGTTGTTGTAATAGTAGTGTTTAACGCCATGTTTCAGCACACGATAGTCTATACATAGCGACCAGTATTAATGGTGGGGGAAGAACCCGTGAAAATCTCAGTAAACAACAACCGACCCACCAGTAGCTACTGTCAAACAATGATGTCAGATGTTACACCAAATGGAGATTCCAAAAGTCAATACGTATCTTTTAATACATACGAAGAAGGGATAAAATATGCACTTGGCAAAAGACAATTGGAGAGAAATAACTTAAAGTACTAACCAAAGTTTTTGTCATATTTAGCTCGATGGTAAGACAGTTCAATTTCAGCGAAATGCAGCATCAATGCTAGTGCCTATCATTGTTGCAGGACATCATGGCCATCATGCAGGCCATCATGACCATCATGCAGGCCATCATGCAAATGATATGTCGGTCAAAGTAGACTGTTCATGCAGCACAAGGGTATATGAGGCCACTACGAGATCTATTACATAACGAAAAGAACCGATATAATCCAAAGATGTACAACGCTAACCCATAACAATACCAGGGGAAATAGCATTGTAAATTATGGAATTTATGAGAAGTCCAATAAAGAGTTAGAACAAACATAGAATGCAATAATTGATTTCATGCAAAAACTCATCATTCACTATACAAAAAAGTTATGTGATATTGTAAATGTTGTAGAATTTGAAAACTAATACATGAAAGCTTTTCTTAAAATGAATGAAAAAAGATTGACGAGTTTCAATAAAGCTGATCTGCCAGAAGAGATGGAAACCGTTTAAAAGTAAACATGTTCTTGCTCCTTGACACTTAACACAGCCCGAGAAACATGTCTATGAAAATATTTAAAACAATTTACCATTGATCGAAAGGCTGAAAGAACCATTGAGAGGAAACGCAGCACAGATCGATAAATATCCATGTACAAGAATTAATTTACAGCACTAGCATTTGTAGTGAAAACAATCATTAGAAATTCAATTATGTGAAGCAGAAAAAATCTTTGTGGAAAAACTTGTCACGAGATCTTATTTATTGAATTATATGTTTCGAATAATAGCATCTCCCACTAAATTCAAATTTTAAATTAAATATCTGATGGAGATTAAGTAAAGCTATTTTTTAATAACGGTCGATGGTATTTTTTATTATTTCATATACGAATGTTAATAGTGAGAATAATCTCAACATACAATCTTGATGTACATGTTAAATACAAACAAATAAATAAACGACAGGTTAAACCAAATAAACGAGTCAAACTGCTAGTGAAGCTACGTACTTATATTTTATAGAGCTGTACCATACTTGTGTAATTATCCTATCTTAATGTAAAGTCAGAATGCTCACTTTGTAATGGGGGTTCACTAGTGTAAGTCTTTTGAAAAGAAGAATTTTGTATGAACCATCGTGAAATATATCAGACCCTTTTGAATTTAATGTTAAAAAGACCCTGTAATTGTGACATGAATTACGACAAAGCAAATTTGGAAGTTATTTGCATATACCTTCGATAGACAGATAAATAAAAATAAGTTAACCATCAGTTACATAAAAGATATTTCATTATCGCAATATGTATACCAATATCGTAATCGCAAGATTTGCACAATATCATAAACTCTTGTATGGATTCAGTGTAACAGCATTCAATGTGCTGTTGTTGTAAATTTTGTTTACAAAGACGGAATTGTATCGATCATGGCATACAAGGATTGATCTAAATCGGGTCAAACACAAAGCTTCTAATGTAAAACCCACATCAGGAAATATAACACAAGATCATTGCAACAACGCACACTGGTTGTCGAATGGGTCAGATCTACCAAATCCATATACGTTGATATAAATCACGTCCTAAGTATGCATGTAATCTTGGTCAGTCGAACTCATGCATAAACTTGATAGTATGACCTCACAACTCTAGTTTTTTTCAACGCGGATATTTTAATATTGTCACCAGAGTGGTAATAAGCTCAGTCAGTCAGATGCAAAATCTTTCCAGTAATATGCACTAATCTGTATCATCTTGATGACAAAGAATCCGTGACTACATGAGCCTGGAGAACTAAAACTGATTGTTAGAAAAATACAATTTCCTAGCACACTGTGGAAGACTATGCAGTAAAGCTTAAAATTGTCGCGCACGGCTTTATCGAACTGGTTTGATAACTTGATGATACAAGTTTATATTACTACTTCGTTCACATTGATATCCGAATAAAAGGATTTTTGTAATGTTTATAAGCTCAGCCAGTCACATGCATGATCGCATAATATATATATATATATATATATATATATATATATATATATATATATATATATATATATATATATATATATATATATGTCAATTTCGCTCATTATCTAACTACTCTAAAAGGTTGATGACAAGAGTTTATTTAGCTTCATAGCAAGGCTAATCAGCTAATCTTCATTGTCGTCAACACGTAGCAGGTGAAAAATAAAATCACGAATCCACTTGATGAAATCTTCGTCGCTATTAAGTTGCGTACTTTCGAAGTGCATTGTGGGGAAAATGGTAAGTTGAAGGGGACAAGTACACTCGTCAACAAGAATAATGTTCAGAATCGATTTATTCTTCTTGCTAATTCCTTGGGCGATCCCAATGAAATATTCCAAGTCATCACGTGGTACTTCATTTGTATCCATTATCAAGACAATGTGCTTGCTAGACTCCATTTGTTCTGCCTGAATTTCCCACCTCTGTTTCCCGGGATCTACATTCTGTCTGTTTCTGGCGATTCTTAGACCGAAATTCCCAGACAAAAATTCCTCTAGTTTCTCAGCTAGAACGATAATCTTATCTGTCCCTGTTTCTTCGTCATATAGAAGAAAAATGTCAAAATTTGATTTAACTATTGAGTTTACATGAAACGCCTGTTGAAATCTTTCACCAGCGTTTTCTATCTTTCCCATAGTGACTAAATAGAAAGCACACTCAAGGTATACCCTCAAACGAAACTTTCTACTAATTTCAATCCCTTCTTTCTCGCTTTTGTCTAACAGTTGAGCTGCATCCTCATGACGATATTCCTTCAGTAAAGTTTTAATCTCACAACTAATTATTGTGGGATCGTTTGCTTCATCCCCACCCAATTTCACAATTTCTTGAAGAATTGATCGAGTTTCGGCTGGTCTCTCGAGTATTTCACCCAGATCTGCAAGTGCTTTCAACATCGCAACATCTAGTTCTCGGTGCTGGAACATGTCTTTTAGTACTGGATAGGACTTCCATTCCTCTTTGGGAAAATCGAGCGTCTTACCTTCTATGGATGCTATTTTTTCTAGTGCTTTTCTCCAGTATATGACAGCATCTGTCTCCCATTCTGTTCTCCGCTCCTTATCTGTCTCTTGTTCAGCAATATCTCTACAACAGGAGCCGAGATTGTCATAGCAAGATACTTCTAGAATGGCTGTGATGTTGTCTTCCATTTTCAACGTCATCAAAAATACATCACGCGCTTCCTGCAATTTCTTTATCTGTCTCAAAAGTACACCCTTTTCCAAAGAAGCCCATCCGTTGCCGCCCAGTTCTATGGCTTCGTTTAGATGGAACAAAATTTCTTGTATATTTTCCTCTTCATCCTCTGGTATGCTGAAGACACGGTCCAACCCTTTAGCGCGTGACCTCGTTGTTTGTTTAGTGCGTGTGTGTTTTAAAGTACTATCAGTTTGTCCAGTTGAATATTTAATGATTCTCTCCCTTTCTGAAGTTGCTGACACGGACTTTTCATTTGTTTCAACAGTTGTTCTTGTCTTTGTCTGAAAAAATTCTTGTTTACTGCGATTGTGTCTAGCAGTGGCACCTTGAACTATATTACCTGAAAACGTTTTATGGCGAATACCTCTACTGACTGGGTCATATCTATCGCTGGTTTCATTGTTATAACCTCTCTTGGCAAAAAGTTTGGCTTTCAGTCTCAGCTTCAAAATAAGAGCAAGATGATGATGAGCATATGATGTATTTCTTATACTTAGAGACTTCCTCAGTACTTCCTCTGCCTTGTCTAGTTTCTTTATATACCTATAAAGTTTCCCACATATTTTTAATACGTGGGAATCATCACCACATGTTTCCATTGCTAAATCAAGAAGACCTTCGACACTGATGTCCTTAACGTTTTGGGGAAACAATTCTTCTGTTAGATATTTGTTTAGGCTAACACCTTTTGGAGTTCTATATAAAAGTTCTGCGAGGGATGCCCAACATTTACCCCTCCATCTTGCTGATGAATTGGAACAAGCAACTTCATATAACAATTCTGCCCCTCGTTTTATGCATTCATCATCGTCCCTCTTTTCCCATCCTTCTCTGGGCATGTTTCCAAAATTACATAACTTCCGATATATGATTCCGAGATCTAATTTCCATAAAGCTAAAGTAATAGAATCTATATCTTGTTCACCCATGTCACGAACTACGTCCTCAAGCATATCTTTGGACTTCAAGAGATAGGAAGGACCAAATACAGAATAGCAGTAAGCTATTTCCGCTTTACCAACGAGGAGTAGGTTATCTTTAGATTCTGATAATTTATTTAGTTCTTTGTTTCCTTCGCTAAGATGACCATCCTCCCGCCTCATCCAGAGCCTATTGAAAAGAGAGACAATATTATCTTTATCCAGTTCTAAAGCTTTTATGTTGTAACTATACGCAACATCTCTCTCATCTGCACTCCAACAAAGAAAGGAAAGTATGTTATATATCCTTACTCGCTCTATAGTTGTTTCAAATTCATCGGACAATATTTTCCCCTCTAACTTCTTCTTATACACTTCTATTTTCTTGCTGCTCTTCAGCTCTTTGACTTCAAGGTTGAATGACGAGGGAAATGCTTGAAATTTTTGTTTAAACCGGGCTTCTTCTTTATCCATTTTCCATCACCCTGTGAATAATAATAATAAAAATAATAATAATAATAATAATAATAATAATAATAATAATAATAATAATAATGATGTTTAGTAAATACAAGTTCACACGAGATCAATTTGAGTTCCACCGCATGAATCTTGATCCAAATGTTAAATTCCTGCTGATAAGGAATTGTACAAGGAACATATATTCATTGTTTACATAGGATAACACACACGCACGCTTAAATCTATGATATAAAACTCTATGTTATAATGCATGTACTGTGGAATATTTTATTAAGAGCAGTAGTATTCTCGAAGGAGTTTTTTGATACAGTTGGTCCGGACTTGTGTGCAACTGTAATCAACACTTAATCAATTAATACCTAATCATAATAAATACTAGAAATGTCGTGTTTGTATGAACTGAAACAAATGTAATATAAGAAATTGCGACGTTGTCGAGTTCGATGGAAGTCAACTCTTCCTATATAATTTTAAATATATTTATGATTCATGTTGAGTCGAATATTTCGCAGAGTCGCAGAAAATTTAAATATTTTTGACGGCATAAATCAGAGGCTTGAGTGCAAACTTTCTACATGCCTTGCGAACGGGTAACATTTACCGTCATAAATAGCTACGGCAATATGCAAAACAGATGTCAAAACAATATATATATATATATATATATATATATATATATATATATATATATATATATATATATATATATATATATATATATATATATATATATATATATATATATATATATATATATATATATATATATATACACATACATACATACAGAGAGAGAGAGAGAGAGAAAGAGAGAGAGAGAGAGAGAGAGAGTGAGAGAGAGAGAGAGAGAGAGAGAGAGAGAGATTGCTACTATCCAAATCATCGTGATTATATGCTAATAGAATATGGTCTGTCGACTTCAAGAATTTTTTATGATCTGACTCAGCATCAGTGGGCAGTGGATGTGGGACTGGCGTGGGAATAGGATGTTTGTAACAATCTTTAAGCTGTTAGGTTTGCATACCGTGAAACTGGTGTTTGAAATCACGGACACAAATGTCAACACGAAAGTTGTTGTTGTTATTATTGTTGTAGGGTTTAACGTCATTTTTTCAGCACACTATAGGCTATACATGGCGGCCAGTATTAATGAAGGAGGAAGAACCCAGGAAAAACCCCGGAAAGAACCACCGACCCACGAAAAGCTACTGGCAAGCTTTCTCAGATACACACATTGGCCGAATCTGAGACTCGAACCCACGCAGACAGAGCTGAGATGGCAATGATCCTTAACGGAGAGCGGTTTAGAGTACCCGGTCACTTGGGACCCCTTCAACATGAAGATAACGATCTAGATACACACAAATGTGGCCCCTGTGATGAGACTTTGCAACTAATGAGATTTTGTACTTTGCTGTATGGGGTCATCTTATTTGACTTTGCATCTAATGCGATGGTGTTCTTTGCTATATTGGGTCATCAGTTTTTACTTTGCATCTAATGATCTTTTGTACTTTTCTGAATGGGGTCACCATTTTTGACTTTGTGTCTAATGATATGTTGTACTTTGTTGTATAACTTAGCATTAAAAGCTTTCATTAATGGGTTTATAATTATTTTGCTTCAGTAACTTTTATTCGCAATCAACATAAATAAATAAAATTTAACATTAATCTATGATTTTATTTCAAGAGTTAAGGTTGTTACTTTTATTATTCTTATTTGTACTGTAAATCCTCCACTAACTCTATTCTTTTTAACAATTCAATATAGCTCCAAATGAAGTGAACACACGAAAGGCTGCATATTTTAATCAAGCAAATTGGAAATTATTTTGATGAGAGTTTCCTTATTTCTGGCATTATATTTTAATGATATTTTCTCATAAAAAATATAATAAATTTAGAAATCTGATACTAATTTAAATCAACATAATTATTCACTGTGTTTTTAAAATTGGTGAAAATAAAACAACCTAAATTTGAACCCAATTTATAAACAACGTACGGACACGGCTTAGGTGACGTTGTTCGTAGTTAAGGTCATAGTGCTATTTGTAATGTTGCCGGTAAAGCATTTTCGGCAATAAAGGATCAATTATCACGATTAATACAACGAAAACCAACGCAAATGAAATTACCAAGTACTAAATTGATGCCTGCAAATACTAGTAACGAAATACATGAAGCTGCAAATAAAAAAGTAGCAGAAGTGGCTGTAGACGCACTGCGCCCAGAATCAGAACAAATATAACGCTTAGTCTGATAGCAGGAAGTGGTCTTCGTGTTAGACGATAACAATTATAATAACGTATCGATGTCATATTTTGAGTAAAATAATGCCACTACAAAATTAAATATACATTTTTTGAGATGTTTCTATGCGCGATCAATTACGTTCCAAACTAAAAAATATTGAAATCGATATAATTAATCCTGACGCTAGTTTTGGTCCAGGGAGTCATTTGGGTTGCATACGTGATTGATCCACGTGAAATTGTTTATTTTGATTCGTTTTGACTGGCACCATAAAGAAATAATTTTATGATCTGGTATTCAACATTACCAACACAATGACAGGTACGCCAATATGAGGCCGTGATTCAAATGCTGTACTCAACACTGTACCTCTATCAACAGCACTTCGTCCACCTCATAAACATGTACGTGAATACACATTAAAAAAGTATTAAAATATAATGGCCGATATTTACGGAAGATCTACTAAGAGAAAGACTTAGCAGAGTGACTTTTTGAAATATGCAACTCTTGATGACGTCAAAGATGGGCGCTCTAATATTTTGAATCTCGCGATTGTAGATCCAATGAAGTGGGTATATTTCAAGTTAAGCAAGGAAAATTAAAAATAAGTAATATTTCATTGCAAGATATTATTGTCAGAATTAATGGAGTAAACGAGAACAGCATAGATGTGTTTGATAATAGTGGAAAACTTAAACTGGTGTTATTATGTCAACATTATTTGATAATATTCGAAATTGAGTGCAGAAATCTGTTGATACAATATCCGGTATCATTAACATGACTAATAATAAAATTACAGATCTTGGAGAGCCAGAATTAAACGATGACACTGCAACAAAGAAATATGTCCCAATAACGGACTCGTTAATAACAATCAATACTGGAATGACCTTATTTAGAACTGACGTTTCTAATAATTGAAACACGTTCTTGAGTTTTCGTAGAAACTAAAATATAAATATTAACGAATTTTTAAAGAAATCCAGCGGTTATCGACATTAAACTCGATGACATAGAACAATCACCAACAACGTAGAATATGCTGTAGCGTCTGGACAAGTCTTGTGGTCACCGCCTAATAAATTTATTAAACATCGCGCTGAGGTTAACGGGTCATACAGGTTGTCAGTGATCGGTGTTACAACATTTACGATATCTACTCCAATTTCACAGCTTTATCCACTAATAAAGTCTTCTAGATCTATGTTAGTACTGCTATATCAAAAAGGAGAAGTAACATTTGTTGTGGAACCTGAGGATAAAAGACTCGGCTTGATTTACAATTGGTGTATATAATTTAATCGCTAAACAGCCACCTAATTAAATAATGAGCTGTCCAATCAACGTGCAACATTATAGATAGAACCAGGTGTGTGAATGGCAAAACAAACTAAAACATATCGTTGATACGTATACAGCGAAATTTTAAACAAATATCATAGACGTGCAGTTGTCGAAGATATAATTGTATTGTGACGTTTTGCGAACCCAAAATTAAATCAGAACCATGTGTAATCAAGTAAGTCGGACAAGCCACTGTTTATTGTTAAACATGACCGCAGGCTAACACCATTCCTTACGTAAGTTTGCCGTAGCTAGGATAGGAAGCCGACCAATGCCGTCAGAAGTGTAATTAGCACCTTGGGCTGGAAGGATGTTTTGTACATCAAAGACAGACCAGTGAAAGTGGTCCCAATAATCTCGATAGAGAAACGGAAGGAAGAGGAGGAAGGAGAGAAGTCGGGAGGGGTGAAATCCAAGAGGAGTGGGAGGATCGAATAAAATAGATGAGTACAACCAAAGGCCAGGTGGAAAATCGAACTCACACTGAAAATCATGAGATGAAATAGGCTATCACTTGGAGGACGAGTGATTGTGTATCATTTAAATCTATAGGCTTTATTAAATTGTTTTATTTGAATTTCATCTTCGTGTTATATATAATTTAACCGTCGGCAGTGTTGACTGGGGGCTCAGAGATGTACATCTATTTCGTCTTTAATTTAACTTATAAATTCACGAGCCAGGTGGAACCTCCATAAATATTTTAATTAATATATTGGAAGTACCCCACCCCAACCTTTGCAAACGCTACATGTATATTCAGCGTCCGCTGTTATCGTTGGAACATGTATAGCTACCAACAAGAACATCATTACCGGCAATGGCAATAATTATAACAATTTGTGTTTCAGCTGCAAAAACAATTTGTTAGTATTCTTAATATGATTGCCAATATATATATATATATATATATATATATATATATATATATATATATATATATATATATATATATATATATATATAGCAAATTGAACCTGACGAATACTCAATATAGTTAATAATAATAATAATAATAATAATAATAATAATAATAATAATAATAATAATAATAATGTCGTCATTGCAATAACTACTACACCGGATTGTCACTAGCATAACTCCATCAAAAACAACGATGATATCAGCAAGTTCGACCAACCCTGAATTTAGCGTCAACTTTCCAACTGCATTTCAAGCGAAATAATTTGTACCTGCAGAATTACGATTATATTATAGCTGGCCAAATATTAGATCAAAGTAATTTGGTGGATCACAGGCTAATAATTCTCTTCTATTTGCAAATAAAAATAAACCAACCAAGACCGATCATGTTGTGACTCTCGACTGGTTGGTTGTTTCTATTCCAACGGGCAGTTATCAAATTGAACTATCCAATGATGAATTTCAGCGCAGAATGAAATATGTTACAAGAAAAGAATCAAAATTAGCTATTACTATTCACGAACCAACTTTATCAGCTTTAATTGAAATAAATTTGCCTGATTAGGGTATAGATATTTATCAATAATCGATCAGGTCTGTTTTAAGTGGTCAGAAAATCCACCTGTTTATAATGAAATACCAGAACAGCTACGAGATGGTTTTTCTACTTACGAAAAAAGTTTATAAATTGTTCCAAAATATCGAATTGAATATCCGTGGACTAGCTTGGGTGAGTATATTGTATATAAGAATTCTAAATTATTTCCTTTAGCCTCAGATAAGTTAATTGCTTATAGGTTTCCTACAACGCCAATATCAATAATCGATGTTGATAAATAAAAGAAACTTAATATGTATATTGTTTAAGAAGACGATTTCAAAATATTGGAAAATTTAAATAGAACTGAATATACAACTGTGTCCACGACGTTAGTGTAGTTATTTAAATTTATATTTTATAGTATCCTAATAGCGATCTAAAATGGAAAATCATTGAAACAATAGAACATTGAAGTCAAATTGTGTCAGACCTTGAGTTTTCAAATCGAGTTTTCATTGAGATAATAAATAATAATATTTATGATTTAGGAAATAAAATTAAAACCATTAGACAAATATATATTAATCATTAGAAAATAACTGAAGCAGATTTAATAAATTGTGTACTGACAAAATTTAAAACGGACAAATTAAAAATATCACTCAAGATATTTGATATCAATGAAATCTTTCCAAAATCGCCTCGTCGTGGAACAATAACTCCACCTCCAACTATTCTAAAATATATTATTGATTTGTACGGCGGCGACGTATTTCACCAGGAAACGTTATTATCACATCAAATATTGCAGTTAATCTTGTAGGTGATGCAATGTATGACAGTTTTCAGGCTGATTTTAATTAATCAAAATTAAGCTCAGCATATATTTTAAATTCTTTTACTCCGAAAGTACCTCCTGGATATTTGATTGTAAAAGAACCCATGAATCTTGTTTATATACGTTGTCACAATAATTTATTATCACACATACGTTTCAGTCTTACTGACAAATTCCGGACACTTGGTTAATTTAATACATCAAAATTTAAATTTTAATCTTTATGTGTGATCATAACGAATTTTAGGTCTTAAAGATGTGTAATATATTGGTACCCAAAACAAAGAAAATCTCATACAAACAATTTAAGATACAACCCACATATAAACTCCAAGATTGCCAAACGAAATTCACATGATACATATATAGTCTTAATTATATTCACATCACAGAACTAACTTAATTAACTTATCTTAAGGACGGCACACTAAATATACAGGGCTTCTCTACGTTCAACAGACAAGCACACCCTCCCCAAAAATCAACCCATGGAGAGTGCAAACAATACCCACCACAAGTGATATGGTGGGAAGGTGTGTTTCTCTGTTGAAATTCGAGCAATTAACCCCCAAAATGTAGTTTATTTATAACGAAAGAAATAGTTGTAGATTACGTATCCTTGAAAGAGTTATCTCCCTTTAGGTATGTTGAACTGTGTTATACCAATGAAAACGTCAAATATAGAATATCAAACAAAATAAATAAAGAAACAGTAATTATAATATTAGTAGCAACTACCGGTGATATTTTCCTTCGACAATAACGATATTTTTTCTGATATTTCTTTGAAACACCGATTTGTATATTTTATCAGCTACGCGCTGAACCGGAGGAGCGCATATATCAATGTATTTGTCAGCTGCATTCATTTATTTAATTATTATTTCTTTACCAGTCCCTGTTTCATTTATATTACTAAAGTTAAGTTGACCCAGGTGCTGCCGGTATTTTCGAAGCACGTCCATTTTGTCAATAGCCCTATATAACGCTGACACAATTGCCCATTCAAAACATCTTTTGTCAAAATTCCTTTTTTCATGCCTGATCTTTGCGGGACCCACAGTGGCTTTGTATTTAACTGAATCCACGAACCAGTTCATATGTAGATAGATGTATCTCGATTTGAGAATATCTGTCGACAGTCCATTCCGATCATGCACTGGTGTATTTCTAAAACGTCTTTAGAATCTTTTCAATACTTTTATCAATTTCATCATTATTGATGTAGGTGTTGTAACAGGTCCAGACTGTTCGTGCACCGATGTAAACCCACGGTGTTGTCATTTTAAATTCATCCTTGTTACGAATAAGAGGCATAACTAGATATGTATTAACAAAGGAGTCTGACGTTTTATCAATAAGTACGGCGAAATTTCTGACAACATGAATTCCTCTTATCGGTAATACAAATAAACACAGGGAGTGGAAGCGTGACCACAACCCTTCGCACGATTCGACTTTTTCTCACGCGTTTTTTATCGCTTCAGAATCGCAAGAAGACTGAAAAACTACACATATACATTCAAAAGACAGTGACGTACCAACGCATAACTCTTAAATGACCATATCCTGAATCCAGTCGGGGAGTTAACCTTTATTTTCAAAATTACGGTCACAATACCTTTCTGAAAATCGACCTGACGGAAGTAGCTTATTCCACCAGTTTCTACCTCAACAGCGGAATCTATGTTGTGTATCATAGTACGAGGTTTTGGCACCAACCATATCATTTGATAAAGATGACAGGGATATCCGCTATACCAACCATATCATTTGATAAAGATGACAGGGATATCCGCTATACAACCATATCATTTGATAAAGATGACAGGGACATCCGCTTTACCAACCATATCATTTGATAAAGATGACAGGGACATCCGCTATACCAACCATATCATTTGATAAAGATGACAGGGATATCCGCTATACAACCATATCATTTGATAAAGATGACATGGATATCCACTATACCAACCATATCATTTGATACAGATGACATGGATATCCGCTATACCAACCATATCATTTGATAAAGATGACAGGGATATCCGCTATACAACCATATCATTTGATAAAGATGACAGGGACATCCGCTATACCAACCATATCATTTGATAAAGATGACAGGGATATCCGCTATACAACCATATCATTTGATAAAGATGACAGGGACAT